>JAGFNQ010000408.1:0-48390 GCA_024364735.1 Boesenbergia rotunda
AAATAATTTCCTAAATTATTTTAACTTCGTATCTAGCATGCAACCTTATAGTGTATCGACATAATCATAAAATAAAAGTTTGCGAAAAGTAAACTAATTTACCAAGTACCTCGCGTAACTCGAAGTAAGGGACGAGATCCAACCGTAGCGTCCCTTGGAAGCTTCGCCTCTATTCGCGTCCACGCCGAGTTTCTTCAGGATGACTTCGCAAAGTCACGAGTTTTGTGCCGACGAGAACTACTAGATTCTCTATAGGCACAACTTGAAAGATCAAGAGAGGAGTTAGAAACTAACCAACAAGAAGCAACGGAATCGAATTCCGAGAGGAGAGGAGTCGCTATCCGCTTCTTCTTCTTCTTGTTCGGGTTCTTCTTCTTCTAGTGGCTCACGGCAACACCTCCTTGGTGTTGTGATTGGGCGCCGGCCCTAGAGGAACTAGGGTGTGCCGCCCTAGAGAGCTAGGATGCGCCGGCCCTAAGGAAAGAAGAAGAGAAGGAGGAGAGAAGAGAAGAGATAGAGGGAGAGCTCCAATAATAATCACTTGATTGGAATTAAGGGCTAGCCTTTGGTTTCCTATATATAGTAGCAACTCCTTTGCTAAGTCTCCCTCTAAACCGAATTAACGGAATTAACGGAATTAGTTATAAGAAATTTTATCTTATAAATTTCTTATTGCTTATTCCTTTTAATCTAGTTTTATTATAACCATTTATAATAAAACAAATTAGTTATCATAAGAGATTTATCCTATAAATTCTCTTATGAATTTTATTATAACTAACTTTATAATAAAACTAATTATTTATCATAAGAAATTTATCCTATAAATTCTTATGAATTAATTCCGTTTAAACCAAGTCTTTATTATAAACTAATTTATAATAAAAACTAATTCTACTTCTCTTTAAATTATGGAATAAATTTTATAAGAAATTTATAAACTTTCTTATTATGGATAAATCAATTCATAATTGATTTTATAAAATTAAAATGAACCAACTCATGGATTATTTTAATCTTCCATAAAAGAATAAATTTCTATAAATTTTATTTATATAAATTTCTTCATATAAATTTATTTATCCATAATTTATAAAATAAATCGCGCTAGATTTATTTTATTAATTAAACCAATTAAATTGGTTTTCTCCTTTTATTTGGCCGGCCACCAAAGAGGGGTTAACACCCTCTTTGGTCGGCTAAACCCAACTCGGACCGTCGCGAATTAAACTCATTTAATTTGCCCAAAAAGCCTTCAAAAGACTTAGCCATTTTTAGCTTCTAATGCGCCTCTGACTAACTCAGATTCGACTTATTTCTCTTGATCGGAAAATCCAATTTTCAACTCGTTTTAAATCCCTCGGATTACTCGTAGTGCGTGTGATTAAATAGGCTTTCGATTTATGTTGGCCGTCTATAATCAACAAATTATAGAACGATCATGAGTGGCACCTAGTAGTACATCATGATCCCCAATTAATCGAAAGATCAACGGTTTGACCCCAGAAGAAATTATTCTGAAACCCTTCAGCAGCTCTAATGAATCGTGCCCCATTCCCTTCACCACCTTATACCCACTTGGTTCAGGACACGGTCAATGGTGTCAGTCCCCACTAGGCTGACTACGTCACACCTAGCCCAAGTAATGTCTTACTCGTCCTTTGGATTTCTAATTACTCTCATGTATTTTAGAGACTCTCATTCTAAACATGATATGTTCTGGCCAGAGGCTTTGAGTAACAATCCGACGATAGGCCTGGGTATACATCTCCTCGCAAGGAGTGGTGATCCTTTGTAGGCTGTTCAAACATCTTCGGGCACTTCGGCTTATACCCGATCATCCTGGGTCCACACCTCCTTGGAGATGCTTGCTTAAGATGTCAAAGTATAAGTCTCCATGACCAAGATGACTTGAACACCGCAAGTCAAAGGAACATCGCACTTAAGCCGCAGTAAGATCTTCATTGACATATCTACATGTAGATTCCCATATGAAGTCTTACAGCTAGTCACTCCAATGAACTAGTTCCCTTAACTAGCATCCATGTTTATCTCCGGACATCCCAATGTCACCAGCCAGTGAGAATCAGCTGATTAGAGAATAACCCATGCTAGTCTCAACAGAATTGATAGTGTCCGTTTTTATCAATTCATCGACTAGGGATATTTTCAATACTTCACATTTGCGCATTTAGAGATAATCACTAGTTGTGATCTCATCACAAATTCTCTTATGCTGTGAGTTGTATTGCGGACATTCAGTAGATGAGTTTAAGATCCCAATCAAATACACAAGCATGTATACTCAAATAGTGAATTATCATTTATTAATATAAATGTTTTACAATCATAAGGCGATTGCCTTAGGACACTTCTCTCATATCACTAACACCAGCTGCTCACCTGCAACATCCAGCCTACTACTGAGCTCTCCCTGGACTCCCTGAGCTTCCCTCAGCCAAGCTCCAGTCAGCAACTCCAGTCAGCAGCTCCAGCCGTTGCAACCTGAGATGGCAAATGGACAAACCTACTACAAGGAAAGGCTTCCATTGACTCTCCTTGAGTGTTTGAATCCATCCCTGTCACCTGCACACTTAATCAGAGCATTAGCATACCATATCAAGCATAGAATCAAGTATCAGAGATTAAGCGGAGAGAATCAGATGTGTTTAGATGCGATCAGAGTGTCTGACAGTACATTTGAATTAAAGTGATCGGTCACCGGACCGATCAGAGAGCCTCCTGATCGGTCACCTGACCGATCAGGGTGGGTTCAGACCGATCAGGCTCCATCCTGATCGGTCCCCAACACTCAATCAGAAATTATGATTTCTCTAGGACTCTCCGGGACCGATCACCAGACCGATCCCAGGTTGTGGATCGGTCACCAGACCGATCCGCCCCATTGCAGGGTGATTTCATAGTATCGCAGTACAACCCTCCTGATCGATCACCAGACCGATCAGGGCATGCTCAGACCGATCAGGGCATGCTCAGACCGATCAGACTCTGTCCTGATCGATCATAGTGAGGAACTCGCGACACTTGATCGTTCACCAAATCGATCCGAACAGTGTTCCTGATCGGTCACCAGACCGATCAGAAGCCAAGCAGTAAGTGGAACCAAACCCCACTGTATGCTCCCTGATCGGTCACCAGACCGATCAGAAGCAGAGCAGTGAGCGAACTGCATGCTCCCTGATCGGTCACCAGACCGATCAGGAGCCGAGAAGTAGGTTCCCAACCTCACTGTGTGCTCCCTGATCGGTCACCAGTCCGATCAGTCATCGCTGGATCGGTCACCAGACCGATCCACGAAGGAGCACCGTGCCAACTTCCCTGATCGGTCGCCAGACCGATCCAGGGACTCCAACCTAGCCCTCCAATCTAGGATTTCATCCAACCTAGCCCTCCAATCTAGGACCTGACCCTCCAAGTTAGGATTTCATCAACCTAGACCTCCAAGCCAGGACCTGGCCGTCCAAGCCGGGATTTCATCAACCTAGCCCTCCACGCTAGGACCAGCCGCTCCAAGCAGGGATTTCATCAACCTAGCCCTCCAAGCTAGGACCTGGCCCTCCAAGCCGGGATTTCATCAACCTAGCCCTCCAGGCTAGGACCTGACCCTCCAAGCCAGGTCTTTTACACACCTAACCCTCCAGGTTAGGACTTTTCACACCTAGCCATCCAAGCTAGGATTTTCCACACCTAACCCTCCACGTTAGGACTTTTCCACACCTAGCCCTCCAAACTAGGATTTTTCACACCTATCCCTCCAGGTTAGGACTTTTCCACACCTAGCCCTCCAAGCTAGGATTTTTCACACCTTGCCCTCCAAGCTAGGATTTTCTCACACCTAACCCTCCAGGTTAGGACTTTTCAACACCGTGCCTAATACCCGATCAGGACTTAATCATAATCATAATCAACCTAAACTAAAATCGGTGTCAACACCAAAACAACAATCAGGGTCAGACTGCATCAAAAAATTGTACTCGGGAAATCCTAGGGTTCGGGTGCTAAGAGAAATGTACTCGGGAAGGGAAATCTTAGGTTTAAGGGTGGACCAGTCGACTGATGCAGGATCAGTCGACTGGTGTATGCCACAGAAAGATTAGTCTACTGCAAATGGGGCAGTCGACTGGTGGTCAGTCGACTGCAATGGAGCAGTCGACTGGTGGCAACTGGAAATTTGAACATTGGGGTTGCAACGGTCGAATTCAAGTGAGACCAGTTGACTGACCTTG
Source organism: Boesenbergia rotunda (assembly GCA_024364735.1). Lineage (NCBI taxonomy): Eukaryota > Viridiplantae > Streptophyta > Magnoliopsida > Zingiberales > Zingiberaceae > Boesenbergia > Boesenbergia rotunda. Next base: position 4,248 of record JAGFNQ010000408.1, read on the forward strand.
GACCAGTCGACTGGTAATGGTCAAATCAACATAGAGCACTATTTAAATGGGCTCGGTTTTGGCTGAGAGTTCTTGATGAAATTGGCTTTGGTTAAAGGCCAATTAATAGTCTTTGTGCTCAGGAGTGTTGTCCGAATTGTGGCAAGGTTTCTCCACCCACAAGGAGCTACACGAGATAGCTGGAGGTCTTCCAGGGAGTCATCCATCGACGGATTGGGATCATCCACCTTACGAACAGCCGTGGAGTAGGAACTTTATCTCAGAACCACGTAAATCGGTGTGTTCTTCATGTTTGTTAGTTTTAGTTTTTATTATTCCGCTTGCGGACTAACATTTGTATGAAGAAATATCAAAAAATTACTATTCACCCCTCTAGCAAATAGTAAGATCCTAACAAGTGGTATCAAAGCGAAGGTTCACTCATCTACGGACTAACCGCCGAGAGAGCAAAAAGCTAGAGGAGATGACGATTGAAGAAAAGTTGGGTGATGACAACAATGTTTCACCTCCCTATGATCACGAGAATTTCGACTATTGGAGGATGCAGATAAAGACTTGGTTCGGCATGCATTGGAACTACATGATTGCGCTTAAAGAGTCATTTGAAGCTCCAAGAGATAAGCACGGGAAAAAACTCCGACCAAGATATTGAAATAAGGAGCAACAAGCACAATCAAAGGCAAACGAAATGATAATTTCAATTTTACTTAGTATTTTGCCTAATGAAATAATTAGTGGCATAGGTGAATACAAAAGTGCACATGAGTTATGGAACAAGATGCTAGCATTCCATGAAAACCCTACACATGCTCAAGAAGTGGAAGAGCTCAAAGAAATGAGCTCAATGGTCCATGAAGAGGAGAAGGACCAATCAGATGAAGAAAAAAGGTCAACATCCGAAGAAGAGGAAAAAGGGAAAAAAGAAAAAGGGGCATCCATCTCCTTAAGTGAAGTGGCACAAGAAAGTGAAAGATCATCCACTTCATCAAGGGAAGGAGAACAGCTTTCCACTTCAAGGATTGAGGGGGAGGAGAGACCACCATTGATACCGGAGCAAGAAGAAGCATCCACCAAAGCAAAGTCTAAAGATCACATCATTTTCTTTGGATGCAACAATAAGGGGCACTACAAGGACAAGTGTCCATTAGGTAAAAATGAGGTAAACCCTAAACCCAAGTTAATTCATTTTAATTCTAACATGAATTGTAGGGAAAAGAAGGATAAGAAGCATATAAGGTGTTTCACGTGTGGTGAGCTAGGACACTACCACACCAAATGCTCAAGGAAAGGAGAATTCAAGAAATTAGAGCATTTGAGGAAATGGGAGAAGGAGAAGAAGAAAAGCTCATATCAAAGGGAAGCTACACGGGTAAGGGAGGTAATCCCTAACTTTAAGTTTAAATGTGATTCAAATTTAAACTCCTCCATGCATGTTAGAAATAATGAAAATTATTTACCCATGCATAGTTTTGGTTTTAGATATCATGATAAAAATAGGGTTAATATTGCGTATCAAAACCCTAGGAAATTCATGTATCATGATAAACCTAGAACCTCTAGACCTAAGGATCAAGGCATTAATCCCAAGAAGGGAAGACATATGCCTAGGCAAATGGGTAGGTCTAGGAATGTCTAAGGTTGGCATGTTGATTCTAGGTTTAAGAACCTAGAAAGGGAAAATTAAGCTTTAAGGGCAAAACTTGATAAATTAGAGAAAACCCTAGATAGATTCACTATTGGATCTAAGGGTTTATGTATGGGGTTGGGTAGTCAAAAATCCAACAATGATAAATCGGGTCTAGGATACCGATCTATGTTTTCCGATGCCAATGAAAAAAAAATATGCTAGGGCAGCATATAACTATGGCAAGGAGGGAAAGTCCAAAAATGGCAAGGGGATGTCATGTAAGAGCAAGAAAAAAGTCTTAACTAAGGACAAGGGGTCCAAAGTTAAGATGGGTAGGATTTTAGACCAAGAGTTACCGGAGGTACACCGGTGTGGTCTAGCGTTTGTTGAGTCACCTAGGGAGGTGGCTAAGGCTAAGAGCTCAAGGGGGAGCTCCAGGAGCCAAGTTGGGACCCATGATTTATGGATCCCGGGAGGATTTCTCTTGAAAGTCTAGATGGGTCATGGAGTGTGTCAAGGGATATGGAGTCGGATTTGGAGTCTCAATCCTAGGGATTTGGCACATTGGGGTTTGAGTTTCATGTCTGAAAATATGACATTGGGGTCATATAGCATGGAAATTGGGTTTTAATGTGTAGATATCGTATAACAAATGCTTGGAATGGATTGTGGTTTGGTATGGGCAGATACATCAAGGGAAGATCAAAACTAGGACTTTAGGTCAAGGTTCAATTGAACCATTTAGCTACTTTTGGGTTTTTATCAATCATGGGATTGGTGATAGATACATGTTTGAATGTATTTTTTCGAAGTAGATATGGGTACCACAAACCTCTCCACAGAATTATAGAATTTTTGGAGATTTATGAAATTTCTAGTGTATTTCTGAAATTAGGTCTGAAATGTTGAAAATGGGATTTTCAGGGTGCCAGTTGACTGTGACAGAGGGCAATCGACTGGTAAAGGCTGATTTTTTTATTTCAGCAGTCAAAAGGTGTCCAAATGATGTAAAATAAGTGTGTAATCATACGAAGGGTTAGTACACTATGTTTATGGTCATTAGAGGTTAAAAAATCCAATAAGAGGGAAATTGTTGGAGTCTTTTTGATGTGTGGCAAAGGGGGAGAGGTGTTGGGTTTAAGTGGAAAACCAAACACACTTTTGCAAGAAATCCTAGGTCAAGGAGGAACTTAGGTAAAGGGGGAGCATTGTTGCTCATTAGGTAGCGTAAGAGGAACCTTAGAAAGGTTACTAAAAAACCTTTGTAAGTCTAACGTAAGGGGAGCCTTGGAGAGGCATTAAAATCCTGTTTTCGTAAAAGTCTTAAACTTTTGGGGAGGTTAGGTGTGAGGACGCCTTATGATAGGATTGTTGGGTCAATCTATGGTCTGGAGTGACCATGTGATTTGATGTTTGGGCAAAGGGTTTAAGTTAGGTTTACTCTTGTGTTCTAATATGTGTATTGGAGTGTGCAGGACTTGCAGGATACACATTGACTTAGCTGGACGGCTTCAGATACGGTGAAGGGTGGCATGAAGGCAAGCTATGGGCTTGTTTACACCCGAGGGAACATGGATAGCAGGGGCGATGAGCCGAGGGGTGTGAACTTCGAGGCATGCGTGAAGGATGACATGGAGGCAAGCTGAAGGATTGTGTGCGCATCCAAGGGACGGGAGCCAAAGATAAAGAGGACGCGAAGGTAATAGTCGAGGCTGCTGGTGAGGAGTCAGCTGAGTCGTGAGGGTACGAGTGCTGAGGGAATGTACTCGAGGAAATCCTAAGGGTCGAGTATTGAGAGAATTATACTTCGGAAGGAAACCTAGGTATGTAGGGCAGTCGACTGGGGTTCTGGCAGTCGACTGGTAAACCCCACAAAAAGATCTGTCGACTGCTGTGAGGGCAGTCGACTGGGAGCAGCTGAAGAATTCGAACGTTGGGCTTGCAACGATCGAATTTGAGTGGGAGCAATCGACTGCCCTGGGAGTAGTCGACTGGTGGCGGCCAAAACAGACTTAAGCTCAATTTAAGAGGGCTTCGGTTTGGCTGGGACTCTTGACGAATTTGGCTTTGGTTAAAGGCCAAATAGTAGCCTAAGAGCTCAGAGGTGCAGTTGGGATTGTGGTGAGGTTTCTCCACCGACAAGGAGCTATACGAGCTAGCCAGAGGGCATCCAAGGAGTCATCCAACGAAGGATCGAGGGATCGTCCACCTTACGGACAACCGTGGAGTAAGAGCGTCATATCCGAACCACGTAAATAGGTTTGCGTTAGTGTTGTTTATTATTGTTATTAGTGTTTCCGCTTGCGCTTGCTAACGTGATAGGTAGAGAATCGAAGAATTGCTATTCACCCCCCCCTCTAGAAAGACAAACACGATCTAACAACTGGTATCAGAGCGAAGGTCCGCTCTCATTGGAATAACTACCAAATGAGCACAAGCTAGAGGAGAAGAATGATGGAAGACAAGTTGGGTGAAGATATCAACACTCCACCTCCGTATGATCATGAAGATTTCGACTATTGGAGGGCAAGGATGAAGACGTGGTTGGGAATGGAGTGGGAATGCATAATGGCGCTAGAAGAGCCCTCCGAGATTCCAAAGGATAAGCACGGAACGAAGCTTCGACCTAGATATTAGACTAAAGAGCATCAAAGTCAATCGAAGGCAAACAAGAAGGTAATTTCGATATTACTTTGCATTTTGCCTAATATTGTAGTGAGTGGTGTAGGTAAATATGAAAACGCATATGAGCTATGGAGCAAGATGGGAGAATATCATGAAAACCCTAACCGAGCTCAAATGGTGGAAGAGCCAAAAGAGATAAGCCTAATGGTCCAAGAAAAGGAAAAAGGGGAAGAATTGTCAACCTCATCAAGTGAAGTGACATAATCAAGTAAAAGATCATCCACTTCATCAAGGGAAGAAGAAGAATTATCCATCTCAAGAATTGAGGGAGAGGAGAGATCCCCATCAATACCGGAGCAAGAAGAGGCTCCTACCTCCGCCAAAGCAAGGACCAAAGACCATATCATTTGCTTTGGGTGCAATGAAAAGGGGCACTACGAGGACAAGTGTCCAAAGGGTAAGAAAAAGAAGGTAAACCCTAAACCCATTTCAATTTCTTCTAAATCTAACATGGGTTGTAGGAATGAGGAAATCCAAAAGAAAAGGGAGAAAATTAGATGCTTCACGTGTGGTGAGCTAGGACACTACCACACAAAATGCCCAAGGAGTGGAAAGCTCAAGAAAAAGGAGAATTTAAGGAGATGGAAAAAAGAATAAAAGAAAAGAAGCTCACATCAAGGGGGAGCTCCAAGGGTAAGGGAGGTAATCCCTAATTCTAAGTATGTTTCAAATTTATCTAGATGTATGCTAGAGATAATGAAAAATACATCCTTGTGCATAATTTTGGATTTAAATATCATGATAGGAATAGGGTTAACAAGGTAGATCAAAACCTTAGAAAGGTCATGCATCATGATAAACCCAAGACCTTAGTGTTGGAAACGAGATGGCTAGAGGGGGGGGGGGTGAATATAACCAATCACTTTTTCTTACACTTAACAAGTTTCCGGCACTCAATTTATCAGTACGGAAGAAACAAAGGAAAATGAAGCAGTGCAGTAAACGAAAACAGAAATGAAAGCAAACAGAGACAACTGCCAAGATCGCTAACAAGAGGATTTACAAGGTTCGGGGATAACATGCCCCTACTCCTTGGCGTGCCCTTAAGGTGGGCGATCCCTTGATTGTCGGCAGATCAAGCCCCGGTTTTCACCGGATATAACGCAACCTCCTTCTCGGTGGAGAAACCTCTCCACAGCGTTTCGATAACTGATAAAGTTTAAGCACAAAGAAACAACAAGAAGGATCTTACTCAAACACTTAGCAAGGACAAGAACACAACAAGCTTCCCTGAGCTCCACCTAGTGGCGATCTCACGCAAGAACCCTTCTTCGTGTCTTCCCACTGTCGGACTCCAAGCTCCTTGTTCTCTCCTTCAAGCGCTCAAGTAATGAATGATTGCTTCTCGATCGCTTGCTCAAAGTGATGAAAACTTCATGAACACAGCAAGCAAGTTGTGGAGAACACAAGGCGCGGTAAGAACACTATTTCACGAACTCCTTTTTTTTTCCACGAAGCCAACTTCCGCCCTTTTGATTCTCCACACAGCACCAGGTGACAACATCCTCCATAGCCTCCAGCTACCTCACTGCCAACGCCAGCTACCACTGAGCCCTCTCTGGTCTTCCTGAGATCCCCTCAGCCAAGCCCCAGTCTCGGCTCCAGTCTGCAGCTCGGCCGTTGCAACCGGAAATGGAGAATCGGACAAACCTGCTCCAAGGAAAGCCTCCATTAACCTCTCCTTCAGTGTTTGAATCCTCCCCTGTCACCTGCAGCTTAATCAGACTATTAGAGCAGTAAATCACATAGTAAATCAAATATCAGAAGTAAACAGCAGTGAATCGGATACGATCAGACGCTCTGACCGCATCTGACAGTGCAATTTGAATTAAAGTGATCGGTCACCGGACCGATCCAGGGCTTGTGGGTCGGTCACCAGATCGATTCACTGCTTCGCTGGGATTCCCAGCTCTCGCGGCTATACACGCCTGATCGGTCACCCGACCGATCAGAGTGAAGCCTGATCGGTCACCAGACCGATCAGAGTGAAGCCTGATCGGTCACTCAGACCGATCAGGACAGATGAACAGTGATTTTTTAATCAGATCCAAACTCCCTAATCGATCACCGGACCGATCCAGGGTCTGATCCGCAAGGAAACTCACTCACCGTCCGCTCCTTGATCGGTCACCAGACCGATCAGGGGCAAGGCAGCAAGGAAGCAGCCTAATCCCTGATCGGTCACCGGTCCGATCAGGAGCCACACAGTAGGTTCCCAACCTCACTGTGCGCTCCCTGATCGGTCACCAGTCCAATCAGACATCGCTGGATCGGTCACCAGACCGATCCACGAAGGAGCAGCGTGCCAATGTCCCTGATCGGTCACCAGACCGATCAAGGGACTCAAACCTAGCCCTCCAAGCTAGGAATTCATCCTCCTTAGCCCTCCAAGCTAAGGATTTTTCCATCTAACTCTCCAAGTTGGGAATTTGCACCTAACCCTCCAAGTTAGGACTTTTCACCTAGCCCTCCAAGCTAGGACTTTTCACCTAGCCCTCCAAGCTAGGACTTTTCACCCAACCCTTCCGAGTTAGAACATCATCCAACCTAGCCCTCCAAGCTAGACACCTGACCCTCCAAGTTAGGACTTTTTCACCTAATTCTCCAGGATAGAAATTTGCACCTAAACCTCCAAGTTAGGACTTTTCACCTAGCCCTCCAAGCTAGGACTTTTCACCCAATCCTTCCGAATAAGGACTTTTCCAACACCTAGCTCTCCAAGCTAGGATTTTTCACACCTAACCCTCCAGGTTAGGATTTTCCAACACCTAGCCCTCCAGACTAGGATTTTTCATACCATGTCAGATCCCCGATCACGACTTAATCATAATCCATGCCATGCCTAATCCCCGATCAGGACTTAAACATAATCAATAATCATCCACCTAAACTAAAATCGATGTCAACACCAAAACAACAATCAGAGCAAGACTGCATCAACACTTTGTACCTAAGGATCAAGGCATAAATCCCAAGAAGGGGAGACATATGCCTAGGAAAATGGGTAGGTCTAGGAATGTCCAAGGTGGACATGTGGATTCTAGGGTTAAGAGCCTAGAAAGGGAAAATCAAGCTTTGAGGACAAGGGTTGATAAATTGGAGAAACCCCTAGAAAGATTCACGGTTGGATCTAAGGGTTTAGATATAATGTTGGGTGGTCTAAAACCCAACAACAATAGATCGGGGTTGGGATACCGATCTAAGGTCTCCAATGCCAATAGGAAGAAATATGCTAGGATAGCATATGATTATGGCAAGGAGGGAAAGTCCAAAAATGACAAGGGGGTGTGATTTAAAAGCAAAAAAAAAGACTTAACCAAAGACAAAGTGTCTATGGTTAAGAAGGTTAAGTTTGTAGGCCAAGAGTCACCGGGGGTACACCGGTGTGGTCTAGTGTTTGTTGAGTCACCTAGGGATGTGGCTAGGGCTTAGAGCTCAAGGGGGAGCTCTAGGAGCCTTTAGGATATATGGTGAATGGATCTCTGGAGGTGTTCTCCTAGAGGTCTAGATGGACCATAGAGTGTGCCAAAAGAATTGGAGGAGGACTTGAGTCTCAATTCTTGGATTTTGGCATGATAGTTTTGAGTTTCATGCTTGGAAATATGACATTGGGGTCATATTGCATGAAAATGGGTTTTTGATGTGAAAATTCCATATAAATCAATGCTAGGGATGCATTGTGGGTTGGTATGGGCAGTAACATCAAGAGGAAACCAAAATTAGGACTTTAGGTCAAGGTTTAATTGAACTAATTAGGTAGTTTTAGGTTTGTGTGTCAATCTTGGGAATGGTGATAGATATATTTTTGAGTATATTTTTCCCAAGTAGGTATGGGTACCACAAACCTCTCCACAGAATTTGAGAATTTTTAAAGATCTGTGAAATTTCTAGCGCATTTCTGAAGTTGGGTCAGAAATGCTGAAAATCAGAGTTTTAGTGTGCTAGTCGACTGCCCCAGGGGGCAGTCGACCGATACAGGCTGAATTGGGTTTCAGAAATTGAAAAATGTCCAAATGATGTAAAACAAGTGTATAGGGGGCTAGTACTCTATGTTTATGATCGGTTAGGGGTTAAAGAGTCCAATAAGGGGAAAAATATTGGAGTCTTTTGATGTATGGCAAAGGGGGAGAAGTGTTAGGTTTAATTTGGGAAACCAATCACGCCCTTGTGAGAAACCCTAGGTCTAGGGGGAGCATAGTTGCTCTATTTTTGGCGTAAGGGGAACCTTGGAGAGATTTTTAAAAAGCCTTTGTAAGTCCAATGTAGGGGGAGCCTTGGGAAGGTTTTAAAAAGCCTGTCTTGGTAAAATTCCTAACTTAGGGAGGTTAGGTGTGGGGATGCCTTGGGATAGGATCCATGTTTGCATTGCATATGCATTAGCGGTGTAAGTCCAAGGTGGAGCCTTGGCAACGTAAGTCCAAATGGTTATTAGCATTGTGTGCTATTTGTTTTCCCTAACTTAAACGGATTGCCAAACATCAAAAAGGGGAAGATTGTTGGGTCAATTTATGGTCCGGAGTGACCATGTGTTTTGATGTTTGGGCAAAGGGTGTAAGTTAGGTTTACCCTTGTGTTCTAATATGTGTATTGGAGTGTGCAGATCTTGCAAGATACACATTGACTTAGCTGGACGACTTCAGATACGGTGAAGGGTGGCATGGAGGCAAGTCATGGGCTTGTGTGTGTTGGTGCAGGAAGCACCATATCGAACCTTGTTTTGATATTGGCAAAGGGTTCAAAGTTAAGTATTGTTTGTTATCTAATGTGCTCATTAAGTGTGCAGGAAACAAAGACCTAGCGAAGGACTGCTAGGCACCTGGCGAAGGACTGCCAGGAAACAAAGACCTAGCGAAGGGCTGCTAGGCACCTGGCGAAGGGCTGCCAGGAAACAAAGTCCTAGCGAAGGACTGCTAGACACCTGGCGAAGGACTGCTAGGCACCTGGCGAAGGACTGCTAGGAGACAAAGACCTAGCGAAGGACTGCTAGGCATCAGGCAAAGGATTGCTTGGTAATGAAGACCTGGCGAAGGACAGCTGGGCACCTGGGGAAGGACTGCTGGGCAAAAGTCCAACCGGAGGGGTCGGTTGGCAACAGGTAAATTCTCCTGAGAGGAGTAGGTGAGGATGCGTTCCCCGTCGAGGGAACAGTAGGCATCGATTCAATCTAGGGTTCCATTTTGGAGACCCAAAGTCAGAACTAAGACAGCTAAGGCTGTATAAACCTAATACTTGATTGCTTTGTGTTGTTTCGGACTAACCCTGGATGCAGGACCGAAGGAATGAGTTTTTGCTGCTCAGAACGCCTCAAAGGTGAGAGGCAACAGCTGAGTAGGGCGCCCCCAGTGTCCTGGGGGCCCCCAAGGTCAAGGCAAAACAAGTTAAGCAAACATATGCTTCAGCAGTTCACTGGGCAGGGCGCCCCCATGCTCCCAGGCACCCCCGTGCTCCCGGGCGCCCCGGATGCTCTGGGCGCCTTGGGTCCAAGACATCGAGGCATATAAGGTTCAAGCCAGCGAGAAGCCAGCTGACTGAGTCAACCCGGGCGCCCCCTGCTTCCCGGGAGCCCCCGTTAAAGCTCGATCCCGATTTTGGAGGGATTAGAGCTGACCGAGAGAGTTACAGATCGGAGGACACGTGAAGGGCGCCCCCAACGTCCCGGGCGCCCCCAGACCTGCTATAAAAGGGGATCGACCCCTGAGGCTTCAGCATCACTTCTAAAAACGTCAATACGCTCTTCTACTCAAGCGCTCAGCCCCGGAAACCTCCCAATTTGAGATACAAGTGCCGACGACGTTCCTCTGCTCCAAAATACAATCCACACCGGGCGTCGGTAACAAAGAGCTGACTTTTTAAGTTTTCTCTACTTCAATTGTAATATCTGTCTATAAACCTTTTTGCGCACATATAGAATTGGCCGCAGTAAACGGTCAACGATCGTGGGCCTTGGAGTAGGAGCCGACCGCGACTCTGAACCAAGTAAATCGCTTGAGTTCTTTGCGTTGTGTTTTAAATTTCCACTGTTAATTCCCTTAATCTCTAATCCGAAAATGATTTACGATATTCACTCCCCCCCCTCTATCTTATTCTCTCGATCCAACAAGTGGTATCAGAGCGAGGTTGCTCAAATTTGCTGCAACCACCAATTTGAGAGTTTTTCGGATTTACGAAAATTTTTTTTCTTCATTAATCGAGGTTGGTGCAACACCACTCGATCTTTTTTGCTTTATTTTTCAAATAAATAATATCTGTAGGTGGGTTTAAAATATTCTCAACATTCTCAAAAATTTGTCATAACTTTTTTATTATTATTTTACCTCGAAATTCATGAAATTGTTTTTTTTTGGCTATATCTTTTCTCTCCCGCACTACTAATCCAAGACCAAGTCTTGGTACATTTCTATTATTTCTCTTGTGTGCAAGTTAAATTAAATGACCAACCAAGTGTGGAACAGTACCCGTCCACCGCTATTCTCCGGCTAGAACTTCAATTTTTGGAGAAGTCAAATGGAGTCCCTTCTGAAAGCCCACATGGACCTATGGCTGATCATCCAAACGAGATTCTCTTTTCCCATAGAAGATGATTTATCAATCGAGTGGGATAAATTGGATGAACGAACTCTCAACCAAATCGAGACCGATGCAAGGGCAACTGTAATTCTACAATGTGGCCTAACCAAGGAGCAACTCGAGCTAGTAGGTCCATTCAGATATGCGAGATAAATTTGGTAAAAATTGATTAACCTTCATCAAGAGATCTCAGAAGAAGAAGATCAAGTAAGTTGTCTTGCACTCTCGGTCCAAGCACAAACAGCCGAGTCAGAGTCTGAACACGAATCCAAACCAGAGTCAGAAGACGAATTGACTGAGACAAAAATGGTAACTAATTTCGAATCTTTTTTTGAATTACAATTAAGTAATCAAACAAATACTGTAATGGTTAAGGTATAATTTCTATTGCAGGAAAAGCTCCAAGAGAACCAAAGTAGAAGCCTCAACCTGTACCCGAGTCTGACTCAGACTCGGAATCAGAAGACAATGGAGGAGATCGACCCAAACTGGTTCGGTTGACTCGCGACCACTACAACATACTGAAGAAACAATCAAGCAAAAGAAAGATGACTAAAATCAAGGGGGAGACCTCCAAAAAGAAATCTAAAGGTAAATTTACAGTATTTGAAAATCCATTATTTACCTTGAATAATATGATTGAACCTTATAAATTAGTTAAAGCAAACATTAGTAAATTGAAACAACAAGATGAAATATTGAATCATAAGGTCAAAATGCTAGAAAGTCTAATTCACAATCTTGCTAATTCTAAAAACCCAGAATATCATTACAATTATGGCGTTACCTAGTTGATTACATTTCTTGCTTGTTTATTTTATTATGCTTTGAATTAGGATTGGTTAGTTTAAGGACTGAACCAACTTAACTGAAATTTGAACAACATAGTATTGGGTGGAGGTGAGATGATAGTACATTAGGGAAACCTTTTCTAATAAGGTCAAGTATACACTACTTGGTCTATTTAGACTGGTGAAACTAGCCGAAGTTACCGATCCATGACCCAAACTAGTTAGACCAGAATTTACCAAAAAGTAATTTTGAAGATGAAATATCACTAAAAGGCTTTGTCTAGGAAAGGGTTGATGATCCAATAAGGCTACAGCCAAAGAAGGCCTTGTGCCTCGCCAAGACCTGGAAGCTAATTTTTGAATTCATATTCAATTTACTCTTTGTTAAATTCGAATCTAACACAAATTTTCAGTTAATTTTAGATTCAAATATCTCTTTTCAAAATAAATTTAAATTAGGTTTAAAAAATTAATTTAACTTTTCAAAATTAATCATGGCCTTTTCAAAATAAATCTTTCTATTAAAATATTTATCTCACAAAACCCATAAGGTTAACATGTTTGATCACATAGAACTGGGTGAGATATCTAGTGTTGGAAACTGGATGGCTAGAGAGGGGGGGGATGAATATAGCCAATCACTTTGACTTAGACACAAATCAAGTTTCTGCACTTAACTTTGTTAGTAGCACAGCGGAAGTATGAAAACAGAAAATGCAGAAACAGAAAATGAAAGGAAACAACTACAACTACCAAGATCGCTAACAAGGAGGGTTTATAAGGTTCGGGGATAACTTACCCCTACTCCTTGGCGTGCCCTTAAGGTGAGCGATCCCTTGATCGTCGGCAGATCAAGCCCCGGTTAGCACCGGATAGAAGACAACCTCCTCCTCGGTGGAGAAACCTCTCCACAGCGTTCCAATCACAGATAAATGTTTAAGCTCAATGAAACAACAAGAAAGATCTTACTCAAGCACCCAGCAAAGACAAGAACATAGCAAGCTTTCCTGAGCTCCACCCAGCGGCGATCTCACGCAAGAAACCCTTCCTCGTGTCTTCCCGCTGTCGGACTCCAAGCTTCTTGTTCTCTCCTTCAGGCGCTCAAGTGATGGATGGTTGCTTCGAGAATGCAATCTCTTGCTCAAGGTGATGACAACTTCAGGAACACAGCAAGCAAGTTGTGGAGAAAACACAAGGCGGGGCAAGAAACCAGTATTCGAACTCAGCTTCCACGAAGCCTTCTTCCACCCTTTTTGTTTCTCCACCAAGCATCAGATGACACCATCCCTACAGCTCCCAGCTGCTCATCTGCCAACGCCAGCTACCACTGAGCTATCCCTGGACTCCCTGAGCTTCTCTCAGCCAAGCTCCAGTCTCAGCTCTAGTCTGCAGCTCGGCCGTTGCAACCTGAGATGGAAAAATGGACAAACCTGCTCCAAGTAAAATTCTCCATTTGTAATGACCCAGAAAATTCTCTTAATATTTTCTTAAAATATTAAGCATGTTTAAATAATTTTCCAAGGGACCTAGAAATATTAAGGAGAACTTTGGCCTAGAAAATCCATGTTTTCTCATTTAAATTGAGAAAACTAAGTACTAATGGGCTTTATGTGGGCTTTTTAGTACCATGATTATAGGTGGATTTCGGTAATAATTAGTATAAATATAAATAGGATTTAATTAGGCATATTAGCATGATTATGGGTATGTCTTAGCCTAATTTTTCTATTTTAATGGAGAAATTAGGTACTAATGTGCTTTAAATGGGCTCCAAAAATGGGTATTAATTAGGTAAAATTAATATAAATTAGGAAAATTTAATATAAATATAAAAGAATTTTATTTAGGAATATTAGCATAATTATGGATGATTTTAGGAGAATTTTCAGAATTTAGGGAAAATAAAAATAATAAAATAAATGAAATAAAAATAAAATAAAAATAAAGGTGCATGAGCCAAGGATTGAACATTGGACCTCTTGGACAACCATGCATACTTTAATCAACTCACCTAGCAAGTGATTGTTGGGAGGAAATGAAGTGGATATTGGTTAAAGCATAGAAGAAGATGAAGGGTCATGGAGAGACTCTTCATTTACCTCCTTAATGGGCTATTAAAGGGGGGTTTTGGGAGTTACCTCTTCTTCCCATTACATTCATTTTCGAAACTCTTCCTCCCCTCATTCTTGCCGAGCACCAAGAAGGGGCTTTCCCCTTGGAAAAGCTTCCACCAAGGTTCCATCTCCTAGATCTAAAGTTTCTACAAGAGTACAAGGGCAAGGAGGGATCAAGGGTCAAGAGCTCTACAAGTTCTTTCTCTATTAAGGTCTAAAAATCAAGAAATCCCAAGGTAAGACTCCCTCACCTGGGGTATAATAGTTCCCTATGATTTCTATGATTTTTAGCATGATATATTGGTTAGTTTTTGGATTTGAAGTTGAAAGGAACGAAAACCAAGAACTTTATGTTTAAGGGTTTTGGCCACCATGTTTTAAAGGTCTATAATTATGATAAAAATCATGATAATGTTATTTAATGTTCCCTTATGATGTGTAGAGGTTAAGTATAATTTTTGGGAATTTTTAGAGTACACTAGGGCACCCTATGGTTTCGGCCAACATGAAAGAAACAAAAACTAAGAACCCTGAGTTTAAGGGTTTCGGTCACCATGTTTTAAAGGTCTATAATTATGCTAAAAATCATGATAATGTTATTTAATGTTCCCTTATGATTTTTAGAGGTTAAGTATAATTTTTGGGAATTTTTGGAGTACCCTAGGACACCCTAGGGTTTCGGCCAACATGAAACAAACAAAAACTAAGAACCCTGAGTTTAAGGGTTTCGGCCACCATGATTTAAAGGTCTATAATTATGCAAAAAATCTTGATAATGTTATTTAATGTTCCCTTATGATGTGTAGAGGTTAAGTATAATTTTTGGAAATTTTTGGGATACCCTAGAGGCCCCATATGGTTCGGCCAACCCCAAGGACCCAAGGGTTAGGGTTGAGTCTTTAACTTCAAGCATATGTTTATGTGTTGCCATGATATAAGGATGATGGAAGGTGATTATGTGAATTTTCACATGGCCTTGGGACTCCACAAGTTTCGGCCAAGAAAGATTAATAGGGTAAAAGTTAAGACTTATTTCAAGTAAGGGTCCCAATGGCCCTATGGTAAGATGTGATTTGTGTTTATGAATGATATGCCATGTTTATGAATGATATGTCATGTTTATGAATGATATGCCATGTTTACGAATGATATGCCATGTTTATGAATGATATGCCATGTTTACGAATGATATGCCATGTTTACGAATGATATGCCATGTTTATGAATGATATGCCATGTTTTAGGATAATACGAAAGTAAGCCATGCTCTATGAATGAGGTGTACATATGTCATGTCTAAGAATGAAAATGATGAATGACAAGTATGATGAATGAAAGATGATGCTTATGTCTTTAAGGCATAAATATGCTAAACTGCACGGTCGATGGTCGACGGTACGACGGTCGAGAGGACCGGTAAATGGGCCGGTAGACGGGTCGAGCCGTAACAAGTTATGCTATGTTAAGTATGCCATGAATGTCGTATGAATGATGAAACATGAAAAGTATTTTACTTTATGTATGGGCTTGTACCGGACCAAAGTATGGGTCCAAGGGATGGGTACCTTAAGAACGCCCCGGTTTTGGACTACCGAAGCTGTCCACGGTTCTGGCACTACCGGAGCTGTGGAACAGGGATGGGCACCTTAAGAACGCCTCGGTTCGGGGACTACCGACTATGCTGTCCTTACCTTAGTAGGTTGGGGCTCACGACATCGGACTTGCTAGGGATGCGCGCTATGATGTATGTATGTGGTACAAGCCGGGGACCCCAAATGATGTTATGATGATTATGTTTAAGCAAATTAAAAGTATGTTTTAAAAGTTAAGCATCCCTTATGTATATGCATTCCACTCATGCATCCATTCATATTATGCATTATGCTATGTTGATAAGATGATATGCTTATGTTTCATGTTAAGAAGTATGCATGAGAATGAATGATTTATGCAATGAATAATGTCATGCTACTATGTTTATGATTTATGCCATGAATAATGCCATGCTACTATGTTTATGATTTATGTCATGAATAATGCCATGCTACTATGTTTATGATTTATGCCATGAATTATGCCATGCTACTATGTTTATGATTTATGCCATGAATTATGCCATGCTACTATGTTTATGATTTATGCCATGAACTATGCCATGCTTAGAATGTTTACTATGTTTATGTTCATGCCATGCTATGTATATGATAAGTGATGTAAGATGTTATGTTCCAAGTAGAGCACCAAGTATGTTAATGTTTTATGTGCTCATGATCAGATGATGAATGATGAATGGTTTTGTGAGTAGGAAAGAGTCTTACTAAGCCTGTGTGCTTATAGTCTTATTCCTTATACCGCAGATCATTCAAGGGGACAATGAAGGAAGCAGCAGGAGGGCAAGAACACATGTGTGTAGTAGTGACTTGGCCCAGGAAACATTATGTTTACTGTTTATGCTAGAACTTCACCTTGGTTACTTATATGTCTAAATAATGACCTGTGGAACCTTATGATATGAGGTTACGTATGACATGATATGATATGATGCTTAAGTTCAAAGTTAATATGCTAAGGTTCCTATGTCATTAAGTTAAGAATGGTAATAGGGCATGTATAAGTTAAAGTTATTCCGCTGCCTTATGATGTCTACATGCCCTAAGCATGTTAACGTAACGCCGCTTATATATATAAAAAAAAAAGCGGGCGTTACACCATTGACTCTCCTTGAGTATTTGAATCCTCCCCTGTCACCTACAGCATAATCAGACTGTTAGAGCAGCATATCACACAGTAAATCAAGTATCAGATGTAAACAGCAGTGAATCGGATATGGTCAGGCGCGATCAGAGCTTCTGACAGTGTAATTTGAATTAAAGTGATTGGTCACCGGACCGATCAGAGAGCCTCCTGATCGGTCACCAGACCGATCAGGCTGGGTCCAGACCGATCAGGCTCCGTCCTGATCGATCCCCAACGCTCAATCAGAAATTGTGATTTCTTTGAGATTCTCCTGGACCGATTACCAGACCGATCCCAGATTGTGGATCAATCACCGGACTGATCCACCTCTAATTTAGGCGATTTCTGAGTTTTGTAGTCCAAACCTCCTGATCGGTCACCTGACCGATTTGAGTGTCTCCCGATCGGTCACCAGACCGATCAGATCATGACCAGACCGATCAGGCACCGTTCTGATCTATCTTAGTGAGGAACCTGCGAAGCTGGATCATCCTCCAGAACGATCAGCACAGTGATCCTGATCGGTCACCAGACCGATCAGGAGCAGTTCAGCAAGGGAACTCAACCTCACTGTTCGCTCCCTGATCGGTCACCAGACCGATCAGGAGCCAGTCAGTGGGTGAAACGCATACTCCCTGATCGGTCACCAGACCAATCAGTCATCGCCGAATCGGTCACCAAACCGATCCACGAAGGAGCACCGTGCCAACTCCCTGATCGTTCACCAGACTGATCCAGGGGCTCCAACCCAGCCCTCCAAGCTAGGGTTTCATCCACCTTAGCCCTCCAAGCTAAGGATTTCTCACCTAATCCTCTAAGTTGGGAATTTGCACCTAACCCTCCAAGTTAGGACTTTTCACCTAGCCCTCCAAGCAAGGACTTTTCACCCAACTCTTCCGGATTAGGACTTTCCAAACCTAGCCCTCCAAGCTAGGACCTGACCCTCCAAGCCAGGACCTTTTCACCTAATTCTCCATGATGACAATTTGCACCTAACCCTCCAAGTTAGGACTTTTCACCTAGCCCTCCAAGCTAGGACTTTTCACCCACCTCTTCCAAATTAGGACTTTCCACACACCTAGCCCTCTAAGCTAGGATGTTCAACACCTAACCCTCCAGGTTAGGATTTTCCAACACCTAGCCCTCCATGCTAGGATTTTCCATACCATGACTGATCCCCGACCAGGACTTAATCATAATCATCATAATTATCATAATCATAATCAACCTAAACTAAAATCGATGTCAACATCAAAACAACAATCAAGGCCAGACTGCATCAACAATCTCCCCGTTTTTGTTGTTTGACAACTCGATTTTAAGTTTAGGATTCTCAATTAATTGCTCAACTTTAGAATCATAGGGGAATCCAGATCCACCCCCTACAACATGTTAGTAATATGAGAGAAGTGTCCTAAGGCAATCGCCTTATGATTGTAAATATTTATTTTAATAAATGAAAATTCACTATTTGAGTATACATGTTTGTGTATTTGATTGGGATCTTAAACTCATTTACTGAATGTCCGCAATACAATTCACAGCATGAGAGAATTTGTGATGGAATCACAACTAGTGATTATCTCTACATGTGCAATTGTGAAGTATTAAAAATATCCCTAGTCGATGAATTAATAAATACGGACATTATCAATTCTGTTGAGACTAGCATGGGTTATTCTCTAATCAGCTGATTCTCACTGGCTGGTGACATTGGGATGTCCAGAGATAAACATGAATGCTAGTTAAGGGAACTAGTTCATTGGAGTGACTGGCTGTAAAACTTCACATGGTAGTCTATATAAAGACATGTCAGTGAAGTTCTTACTGCAGCTTAAGTGCGATGTTCCTTTAACTTGCGGTGTTCAAGTCATCTTGGTCATGGAGACTTATACTTTAACATCTTAAGCAAGCATCTCCAAGGAGGTGTGGACCCAGGATGGTTGGGTATAAGCCGAAGTGCCCGAAGATGTTTGAACAGCCTACAAAGGATTCACCACTCCTTGCGAGGAGATGTATACCCAAGGCCTATCGTCGGATTGTTACTCAAAGCCTCTGGCCAGAGCATGACATGTTTAGAGTATGAGTCTCTTAAATACATGAGAGTAATTAGAATCCAAAGGACGAGAGAACGTTACTTGGGCTAGGTGTGACGTAGTCAGCCTAGTGGGGACTGACACACACAGACCATGTCCTGAACCAAGTGGGTATAAGATGGTGAAGGGAACGAGGCACGATTCATTAGAGCTGCTGAAGGGTTTCAGAATAATTTTTGAGGTCAACCGTTGATCTTTCGATTAATTGGAGATCATGATGTACTACTAGGTGCCACTCATGGTCGTTCTGTAATTGATGAATTATAGACGGCAAACATAAATCAAAAACCTATTTAGTCACACGCACTACGAGTAATCCGAGGGATTTAAAACGAGTTGAAAATTAGATTTTTCAATCAAGAGAAATAAGTCGAATCTAAATTTATCAGAGGCGCATCGGAAGCTTAATGGCTAAGTCTTTTGAAGGCTTATTGGACGAATTAAATGAGTTTAATTCGTAATGGGTTTGGCTTGGTGTGGCCGGCCAAAGAGGGTGCCCACCCTCTTTGGTTTGGTCGGCCACAATAAAGGAGGGAAACCAATTTATTTTGTTTAAATTATAAAATTAATCGAGCGTGATTTGTTTTATAAAATTATGGATAAAGAAATTTATATAAAGAAATTTATAAAAATTTATTCTTTTTATGGAAATTAAAATGAACCATGGATTAGTTTATTTTATTTTATAAAATCAATTATGAATTGATTTTTGCATAATAAGAAAATTTTATATAATAAATTTATTCTTTTTATGGAAATAAAAATGAACCATGGATTGGTTTATTTTATTTTATAAAATCAATTATGAATTGATTTTTCCATGATAAGAAAAATTTATATAATAAATTTATTCTTTTTATGGAAATTAAAATGAACCATGGATTGGTTTATTTTATTTTATAAAATCAATTATGAATTGATTTTTCCATGATAAGAAAAATTTATATAATAAATTTCTTGTAAAATTTTATTCCATAATAAAAGGGGAGACATGGTTGTTTTTATTATAAATTAAGTTATAATAAAAACTTGGCATAACGGAATAATTCATAGAAAAATTTATAAGATAAATTTCTTATGAAAAATTCCGTTAAGAGGAGACTTGGCGATTAAGAGGCTACTATATAAAGGTACCAAGGCAAGGCTTGAAATTTAATTCAAATGATCAAGGATTCTTGCCTAGCCTCTCTCCCTCTCCTTCTCTCCCTCTCCCTCTCCAAGTGGGCGCCGACCCTAGAAGTTCCTCCTAGGGTTGCCGTGAGCCAACTCCACCAAGAAGGCGCCGAAGAAGAAGAAGAAGCGGGTCGCGACTCCTTCCTTCCTTTCCCCGGAATCTTGATTCCGTTACTTGGTGGTTAGTTTCCATCTCTCTCTCTCTTGATATTCTTGTCGTGCCTTTGGAGAATCTAGTAGTTCTTGTCGGCACGAAACTCGTGGTTTTGCGAAGTCATCCCCTAGAGAACTCGGCGTGGACGCGAATAGAGGCGGAGCTTCCAAGGGACGCTACGATTGGATCTCGTCCCTTACTTCGAGTTACGCAAGGTATTGAGTAAATTAGTTTACTTTCTACAAAATTTTAATTTATGATCATGTCCACACATCATAAGATTGCATACTAGATACGTGGTTAAATAATTTGAGAAATTATTTATGCTAATTCTTCCGCTGCACGTAATTATTTTTTAAAAATTACGAACCCGTATCCATGTCAACATGCACCCGGTCCCAACACAACATGATCATCCTAAACTTAACCAACCAACACTCTCCCCCTTTGTCGAACACCGAAAAGGGGTCTAGAAGGGTTGTTAAGTTTTTGTATTGAATGCTCAATTCTGTTGTTTAGTTTTAAATTTTGCATTCATTCTGAATTCTGTTCTTCGTAGTTTAATTCTGTATCTGATAACATTTCAGACACTGATCGGTTTGTTCGACCGATCCAAGCATCATCTGATCGGTCCGTCGACCGATCAGGCTTGCATCTGATCGGACTGTCGACCGATCAGTTCACCACAGCTTCATGTTTTAAGCATTCAACTTTACTTCCATTTAATTTCTGTAATTTAGCTACTGAATTACTATTACTTGTTCTTGAATCTAGATTAGTTCTTCAATTCCATAGTTTAATAGTGAGTTGTTTAATTTTCCTAGTGGTTTAGTTCAATTCTTGCAACTACCTAGTTTAATTCTACTTAGTTAAGTCAATTCCATTTCAAACTTTACTTCCAATCTTATTTGCAAAACAAAACCCAATTCGAATTTGAAAACCCAAAACTTTTGACGACAAACAAATTCAAGCTTGATTCAAACACTCACGACTAGTCCTTGGAAAAATACGACATGAGGCCCCTATTCTACATTTAATCTTGTTAGCAAGGGTTTTTAGTTATAAATTCTAAATTTGAGGCTCACTTGTGACACTAGTATTGGGCTCTATCAAATTTTTGATGCCGTTGCCGGGGAGCATAACTAGTTAAGTTTGTTTGATTTTAGCTTGTGAGCTTATTGCCATATTTTGTGATCTATTTTACTTGTTTCATTTTTCCATATATATTTGCTGTGATTTGTGTTTGTTTTATGACCAGGTCTGCAGGTGGTAATCTTGAGGAACTTGACCCTGAAATTGAGAGGACTTTCAGAGCAAGGAGGAACCAAGGCAGAATTTCAGAGGCTATTGTTATTCCTCCTACTCAGACCATTTCTACTCATTCAGACACTATTATGGCGGACCACCAGAAAACCATGAAAGAACTTGCAACACCTGACGATGCTTTCCAGTATTCAAGCATTGTTTATCCAGAGCTTACTGGTGACTTTGAGCTTATATCAGGACTCATCCATTTATTGCCTAAATTCCAAGGACTATCTGGAGAGGATCCAAACAGACCTCTACACAAATTTCATGTAGTCTGCTCCACCATGAAGCCTCAGGGAATTTCAGAAGAGGAGATTAAGCTAAGGGCATTTCCATTTTCCCTGACTGGGGCAGCTAAGGATTGGTTCTATTATCTGCCTACTGGGCATGTCTCTAGCTGGATTTCCATGAAGAAGGCATTTCTAGAGAAATACTTCCCAACCTCCAGAACTGCAGTCATCAGGAAGAGTATTTGTGGCATACAGCAAGTAGTGGGAGAGACTCTATACGATTATTGGGAAAGATTCAACAAGCTTTGCTCTAGTTGCCCACAACACCAGATCAGTGAGCAACTACTTATTCAGTACTTCTATGAGGGTCTACTCCAGATGGATAGGATTATGATTGACGCTGCAGCTGGAGGAGCCCTAGTGAACAAAACACCAGATCAAGCTAGGGAATTAATTTCAAACATGGCAGAAAATTCACAACAATTTGGGAGTAGAGCTTTGTCCACCAGAGGAGTAAATGAAGTTCAAATGGTCTCTAATGAGCAAAAGGAAATCAAGAATTCTTTGATGGAGCTTACTTCCCTGGTAAAGCAAATGACTCTAAACAATGTGAGCCAAAATCAGAATTTTTCTATACCTCCACCTTCAAGCCAAGTGATGAGGTTGTGTAGTATTTGCTCAAGCCAAGATCACAACTTGGATTTGTGTTCTAACCTCCAACAAGATGAGACACTAGCGGCATTGACTAGAGGACAATTTTAAGCCAAAAATAACCCCTACTCATCTACATACAATCCAGGTTGGAGGGATCATCTAAACTTTAAGTATGTCAACTCTTTTTATCAACAGAACCCATCACAACAGCCCTATCAACAACCCCAACTGAATTTCCAGCAAAATCAGTAAGGGCAGCAACAATTTCAGCCATTTCAGCAACCAAATCAGCCTTTCCAACAATTTCAGCAACCCTATCAACAAAATCAGCCACCCTTTCAAGGAAATCAGCAAGGGTTTCAAGGTAATCTGAATTATCAGCAAGGTTGTCAATTTTCACACCAAGGTTTCCTGCCATTCAATCAAAATTTTCAGCCCTCAAATCAGAATTTCCAGCCCACTCAATTTCAGCCTTCGCCACAACAATTTCCACTTCAAAACTAGAATTTTCAGGGATATAACTCTCAACAAGTTCATCCAAGTTTCTAGCCCAATTATCAACAATTTCAGCAGCCATTTCAACCCTATAATCAGAAGGATCAAGCCAACTACCTTCTCAAGCTACTCCCAATCCAAAGGAAAATATAAGTGCCATCACTTTGAGGAGTGGGAAGGTGGCTTTAACTTCAAATGCTCCAAGGGCTAAAATATTTGAAAATAGGACATCACCTATTTTTCCAGACCCAAACAGCCATGAAATGTCTTCAAAATTAGCTAGTTTCACTCCTAGTTCAAGCCTCACTCCTTCCTTAAGTGATCCTGTGATTTTGGTAGAAATGAAGGAGAAATCAGTAGTAAAAGGGGACTTACAACAACTACTTCAGATGAAATTCTAGCTCAGAATTCAGCTCCACAAGTTTCGGCTCAAGAGGAGGAATTGAGGGTTCCTTTGCCCTTTCCGCAACGCAAGACTCAAGCCAAAAAGCAAGTGGAGGAGGAGAAGGCTAAGAAATACAATGAGCTTGTGAAATTGTTTAGTAAGGTGGAGATTAATGTACCCTTGTTGACCATGATAAAACAAATTCCCAAGTATGCAAAATTTCTCAAAGACTTATGTGTTCACAAGAAGAAGTTGATGGAGAATGAGTTGGTCAGTTTGGGGAAAAATATTTCAGCACTTATCCATTCTATCCCTCAGAAGTGTGAAGATCCAGGGGTTTTCACTGTGTCTTGTGAGATAGGGAGGACTATGTTTCATAATGCCATGTTGGACTTAGGAACTTCAATTAATGTGATGCCCAGATCAGTCTTTCAGATGCTTGGTATTGGCCCTCTATAGCCTACTGGAGTGGTGATTCAGCTAGCAGACAGGAGTCAGACCCACCCAGCCGATATTATTGAAGATGTGTTGGTAAAGGTGAAGGAGCTGATTTTTCCTGCGGATTTCTACATTTTGGACATGGAGGGGGACTATTTAGCACACAGATCTCCACTCATTTTAGGGAGGACATTTTTTAAGACTGCGAGAACAAAAATTGATGTTTATGCTGGTACACTGCCCATGGAAATAGGAGACACGGTAGTCCAATTCAGTATCTTTGATGCCATGAAGCACCCTAGAGAGGATCATTCCATTATGAGCATTGGCATTCTAGAGGAGTTTGATGATGCAGATATATTGTCTGAGGGAGCACCACTTGTTATTTCAGAGGAGACTGAGGATGTATTTGCTATTGAGGAGGATGATTCAAAGGGTATTTCAGACCTACTTCCAGCTGGAGAGGATTTTCTAGGTGTAGGGGATTGCACTGAGCCCCAAGGATCACCTACTTTGATTGATATTTTAGAGGAGTCAGAAGAGAGGTGTGAGAGTGTAGGGGATTGCACTAAGCCCCAAGGATCACCCATACCTACTGAGCAGGCCCAGATTGAGCTTAAGCCACTACCAGATCATTTGAAATATGTTTTTCTAGGAGAGGAGTAGAATTTTCCTGTCATTATTGCCCAGCACTTGGAATCAGAGCAAGAAAAAATATTATTGCAAGTCCTGAGGCAGCATAAGAAAGTCATTGGGTGGACTTTATCAGATATACCAGGTATCAACCCAGCTATTTGCATGTACAGAATATTTTTGGAAGAGCATGTTAAGCCAGTTAGGCAGCCATAGAGGAGACTTAATCCACTAATTTTGGATGTTGTAAAGAAAGAGGTGACTCGACTTCTACAAGCAGGTATCATTTACCCTATTTCTGATAACCAGTGGGTTAGTCCCATCCATGTGGTGCCTAAGAAATCTGGAGTTACAGTGGTGGAAAATGAAAGCAATGAGCTGGTGCCCACCAGAGTTAAAAATTCATGGAGAGTTTGCATTGACTACAAGAAGTTATACCAAGTCACGAGGAAGGATCACTTTCCCTTGCCTTTTATTGACCAGATGTTGAGAGGTTGGCAGGGAAGTCTCACTACTGCTTCTTAGATGGGTACTCAGGTTATTTCCAGATTTGTATTGACCCGGAGGATCAGGAGAAGACTACCTTCACTTGTCCCTTCAGTACATTTGCTTATAGACAGATGTCATTTGGACTCTGCAATGCTCTAGGAACTTTCCAACGGTTCATGATAAGTATTTTTGGTGAGTTATTAGAGCACTGTATGGAGATTTTCATGGATGATTTTTCTGTCTTTGGCACTTCATTTGATTCTTGTTTAGATAATTTGTCTAGGGTTTTGCATAGATGCATTGAGACTAACCTTGTGCTTAATTTTAAAAAATGTCATTTTATGGTAGAGCATGGAATTGTATTAGGTCATATAGTCTCTAGGAGAGGTATTGAGGTGGATCCTGCAAAAATTAGTGTTATATCATCTTTATCTTAACCCGTATGCGTACGGGATGCTCGTGCTATTCTTGGCCACGTAGGATTCTACCGTAGATTTATTAGAGACTTCAGTGAGATTGCTCGACCCTTGACAAGACTTTTGCAAAAAGATGTTGAATTTTGTTTTGATGACAAATGCAAAGAAGCTTTTCACAGACTAAGGGAGGCTCTTACTTCAGCTCCTATTATTAGACCCCCTGATTGGAATTTACCTTTTGAACTAATGTGTGATGCATCTAACTTTGTTGTAGGAGCTGTTCTTGCACAGAGGGAGGATGGAGCACCGCATGTCATATGCTATGCCTCCAAGACCCTAGATGCCGCCCAAGCAAAGTACATCACCACTGAAAAAGAGCTTCTTGCCATTGTTTTTGCTTTAGATAGATTTAGAGCTTATTTATTGTGCTCACATGTTATTATTTTTTCTGATCATGCAGCTCTCAAGTACCTTTTAACGAAGCCAGAGGCTAAGCCTAAACTAATCAGATGAATGCTTCTACTCCAAGAATTTGACATGGAAATCAGAGATAGGAGTGGCAAAGAGAACTTGGTTGCAGATCACTTGAGCAGAATTGAGGGAGATAGATCTCCTACCACCATTCATGATGACTTTAGAGATGAGCACCTTCTTGTGATACATGGTGAGTCGTCTTGGTATGCAGATCTTGTTAACTTTTTAGTGGCACGTGTTTTTCCTACACATTTTTCTAAGGCTCAAAAAGATAAACTCAAAAGTGATGCTAAATTCTATGTGTGGGATGCCCCTTATTTATGGAAGTTTTGTAATGATCAAATAATTAGGAGATGCATACTTGACCATGAGTTTTGTTCAGTTCTTACTTTTTGCCAATCATCAGCCTGTGGGGGACATTTTGGACCCCAAAGAACAGCTAGGAAAGTTTTAGAGTGTGGATTATATTGACCCACCTTATTTCAGAATGCATATTTGTTTTATAAGAATTGTGATAGATGTCAGAGAATTGGGAACATAGGAGCTAGAAATGAGATGCCCCAACACACTATGCTTTTCTGTGAGATTTTTGATGTATGGGGAATAGATTTTATGGGACCTTTTCCTGCATCGTGTGGACACTTGTATATTTTGCTTGTTGTAGATTATGTTTCTAAATGGGTGGAGGTCATTCCCTCCAGGACTGATGATTCTTGTGTTGTTGTTAGTTTTGTCAGATCACATATCTTTTGCAAGTTTGGAATTCCAAGGGCTATCATAAGTGACTAAGGATCTCATTTTTGCAACAAACACATGAAGGCTCTACTTGGAAAGTATGGGGTTCTGCACAAAGTTTCTACTTCCTATCATTGTAACGACCCGTAAAATTCTCTCAATATTTTTTTTAAAATATTGATCATGCATATACGAATTCTCGAATAACGTATGAATACTAGCATAAACCGTAGCAAGATCTCTTATATAAATTAAAAGCTAGGTACAATGGGCCTTCTATGGGTTCTTCTAGTACCATGGTTATTAGTGAACATTGGGTAGAATTTTAGCATGAATAGAATTGGGCTCCAATTAGGAAAATTAGCATAACTCTTAGTGGGCTCTTATGTGGGCTTTGTCAAAAATAAAAGAAAAAGAAATAAAAATAAAGTGCATGCACCAAGGATTGAACCTTGGACCTAAGGTAGAGGCAAAGCCTCATCATGCATGCACTAACCATTTCACATAGCAAGGGAGTGATAGTAGGAAGGGAGAAGGATTGTTGTTAAAGGCCAAAAGGAAGTGAAGAGTCACTGATAACCGTTTTTGTCGTGTTACGGTTTCAAATACAATTAAGATATCGAATTCCTCTAAACTAATGTAGCATAGAGTAACTCGAGTCGTCTCCCAACGAATGTAGTTGGTGCAAGATAAATCTCAGGATCGTATTTTATTGCTTGTGAGTTTTTGATATCAAATTGGGATTTGGTTTGAACGTTAATACTACGAACAGAAATAGAAAAACAAGTATGAAATCTAGTTCTACCGAAGTGAAAGACAGTGCAGGTAATGAATCTAACCTCACTAAACTATACTTGCAAGAGAATTAAAAGAAACATAAGGTAAAGTATTTAGGGAACTGAACATGACTGAAACCTAACCTAATTGCATCAAACTGAATCCATTAATGAAAATCTACGATAAGAAAGCAATTAAACTAATGAAGCAATTAATGAAAATCCATCAACTGAACATAAAGCAATTAAACTAATTAAGCATTACAAAAATCTATGATAAGAAAAATTCAAACTAGAATCCATTAATGAAAGAGGCAATTCATCAAACACATGATGAGCATGTATTAAGATAAAATGATTGTATGTCATTCTAACACATAGGAGATCAAACTTGCTACAAGCATTAACATCCAAATTCGAAAATCAACCAGCAAAACATAACTACTCAAATTTTCGAGACTGATCAAACAGAATTGCTGCCAATTAGGTTCTGCCAAAGCTAGGAATTGCTGAAAAGTGGCTGTAAGGGAATTTCTGGAAGGAAGAAATTGAATTGCTGAGCTGATGAAGCTGGAAACAACTGCTGGATCGAAATTGCGGAAAGAAAACTGCATGAAGTAATCTGAGTTTGAATTGGGGAATTCTGAAGTGAACTCTGCTGAAGAAGAACTGTCCAGAAGTGATCGAATTGCTGGAATTCTGCAAGAAGTAATCTACTGGAATGGAACTGATGAAGATAAATTGATGCTCGAATCTGATGAAGGCTGGATGAAGGAATTGCTGCCGGAAGAACTGTGAAGAAGCTGCCGGATGAACTTGAGATGAAGGATTGCTGTAAAGAAACAAACTACTGTAAAGGAAAGCTACGCAAAAAGAAACTGCGGGAATTGAAACGGTGAAGAAACTGTGACGGAAGAAATTGCTGAAGGAAAAGCTGCGATGCTGCGATGCTGCGTTCGGCTAGGGTTCGGAACCCCTGAACCCTAGCTCGTGCGACCGGCGGCGTTGAGGATGACTAGGGTTGGAACCCCTAACCCTAGCTTGAGGCGTGTAGATGGAGGAGAGTGGATGGAATTGATCGGATCGAGTCGGGAACCCCTCAAACTCGTCGATTCAATCTCCGGTCGGCTAGGATTGGAACCCCTAATCCTAGCTTGCGGCGGCGGTGAAGATGGTGGTGATGGAACTCCGCCGGCGGTAAAGGTAGAGAAGATGGTTGAGACGGGAACCCCTCGTCTGCAGCGGCTTCTCCCCGATCGCCCTCGCTTCTGTGGAGAAGGTGGATTCGAGAGGATGACCTAGGTTTGCGTCGGTGTGCCTTTTTGATGTCTCGGATGCGCGTGGGTTCGGTTAGCCAAGCCACTCACAGATCAGCTTGGGTTCAGTCCAGTTCCTTGGTTCGGTCCAGTCAAGCCAAGCCAATCAGTTCGGTTCAGCCCAGCAGTCCGGTTTAGCTCTTGGGTTCAGTCAGCCTTGGTTCAGCCAGCCCAAACCGCAGTTAACCCATCTCAGCCCAGAACTCACAGCTCATTAGTAATGGACGCCTGAGATCGATTCGGCTTCATCCAACGGTCGGATCTCTTCCGATCTGAACCAAACTTCACAGATCCCAATCAATGGTCCTGATCTACCTGTCCCTAGTTCAGATTAACCAGATCAGTGGCGGATGGTCCAGATCTTCCCTTTTCTTGAATGGATGGTCTAGAACATCTTGAGCTCGATCCAACGGTCAGATCAGTTCTGATTTGGCTGAAATTTTCAGATCTTGATCTATACTCATGAGTGATTATATCTTGAACTCGGATTGACCAGAAGTTGACCGATAGCTCAGATCCAGCCGTTCCCTAGAATGGACGGCTCCTAATAATCCGATGCTTGATCCCTTTGATCTGGATCCAATGCTGACTCAAGTCTGACCCAATTTGATCCAGGTCCATGATCAATTGAAACCTACAAAATGATATTCAAATTTAGTGCCAAAAATATCCCAAATATACAAAGATTAGAATTAAAAGTCAAAATGAAGGGAATACATGAAACCTAATAAAATTGCAAACTTAAGTATATAAAATGTGGATAAAACATGGATTTTAGAGCCGAAAATAATCAACAAAATGATGGTTATCAGTCACCATGAGAGGAGGCACCATGCCTCTTCGCTTGCCCCCTTCACTTAGTATAAAAGAGAGGGGAAGGGAAGTGACAACTTATCACTTAAGTTATTGTTTTCTTCTTCCACCAAAGCTCCTTCTCTCCCTCTTCTTCCTCCTTCTAGCCGAAAACCTACAAAGGGGTTTCCCCTTGGAGAAGCTTCACAAGAAGACTTATTCTTCAAGATCCAAGGGCTTCCTACAAGACTACAAGGACTAGCGGTGGTCTAAGGTCAAGGAGGTTCTCTTTTTGCTTCTCTATTCAAGGTTATAATCAAGATAAATCAAGGTAAGACTCCCTCACCTGTGGTATAATGGCTTTTCCTTGATGTTTATCATGATATGAAGTTTTGTTGGGTTCCATGTTGGGAAAACCATGAACTTGACTCCTACAACTTTCGGCCAAGGTAGGTTTTACGGTTAGGATGATGTTAAAACCTCATTCATGTTTCCTAATGCTTCCTTAAGATAAATAAAGAGGGTATGGTGAGTGGTGGAATTTTTGAAGCACCAAAGGCCCTTGGTAACTTTCGGCCACCACCATGGGTTCATGGTTAAGACTAGATCTAACTCTCCAAGCATGTTCCTTATGGTTCCTTAATATACAAGGGATGTTAATGGTGAATTGTATAAATTTTACATGCCCTTGTGCCCTTGAAAGTTTCGGCCAAGGCATGATATAGGGCTAAGAGCTAGGGTTAACTCTAATCATGGGTTCTAATGGCTCCTATGGTATTGTTTATATGGTATTAGATGTTAATTGGGAGTTTTATGAATTCTCCCATGTGCTTGTGACCTTATAGGGTTTCGTCCAAGACCAAGATGTAGGGCTAGGAGTTAGGGTTAACTCCAATCAAGGGTTCTAATGGCTTCCTATGGTAGTGTATGTATCGTATGTGAATAGGTTCAAGGATGTTATATGGTTTTTGGTAATGTCCAAACCCTAAGTTTATATGTCATGCATTATAACCCTATATGTTATGTTATGTATCATGTTCTAGTAGGATTTATTTATGAATGTCTTCCACGATATGTTAAGAACACATGTGTCGTGAGGTAGGTAGAAGTATGTATGAGTTAAGATAAACACTTTGGACATATGTATAAGATAGTTATGTAAATTTATTCATGTTTATGTTGAATGTTAGGAACCTAGATAGTATGTATCATGTTCATATGGATCTTACCCATGCATGTTTTATGATAAATATCATGATCGTGTATGATATGTGATATGTACCATGTATGTAATGCATGCTTACCTGAGGTACCGTGATCATGCAAGCTTTATGAACTAAGATGGTGTGTATACCTTAGGACATAATTATGTATATATGTCATGTCTTATGAATGAAAATGATGAATGAAGATAAGGTTCATGCCTTCGAGACATAATGATGATATGCAATGAAAATGATGAAGATAAGGTTCATGCCTTCGAGGCATAATGATGATATGCAATGAAAATGATGAATGAAGATAATGTTCATGCTTTTAAGGCATAATGATGATGTTATGCATTAAGTATGAATGATGAAATGTTGAGTATGCTTTATACCATGCCCATGTAATAGGATCCTGTTTATGTCTTTAATTATGCCATGTATGTTCTATCAATGAAAAAGTATGTGAAACTATTTTACTTTATGAATGGGCTTGTACCGGACCTATGTAAGGTCCACGGTTCTGGACTACCGATGAAGCTGTCCACGGTTCTGGACTACCGAAGAAGTTGTCCACGTTTCTGGGACTACCATAGCTGTCCTTACCATAGTAGGTCGAGATTAGCTACCTCGTATTTACTTAGGGATGCGCGCATATGATGTATGTATGTGGTACAGGCCAGGGCCCCCATGATGTGATGATTATATTTAAGTATTTATAAGTATGATTTTCAAATAAGCATCCATATGTTATATGCATTTGACTTATGCATCCCTTCATGTTATGCATCCATGTTAAATAATGTTTATTATGTTTATGTTTTATGATTAAGAACCATGTTTATTATGTTCATGTTTTATGATTAAGAACCATGTCATGTTAAATGTTCATTATGTTTATGTTTTATGATTAAGAACCATGTTTATTATGTTCATCTTTTATGATTAAGAACCATGCCATGTTAAATGTTCATTATGTTTATTTTTATGATTAAGAATCATGTCATGTTAAATGTTCATTATGTTTATGTTTTATGATTAAGAACCATGACATGTCGAATGTTTATTATGTTTATGTTTTATGCTAAGAATCATGTCATGTTAAATGTTTCATACGCTTACGTTTTATGTTAAGAATCATGTCATGTTAAATGTTCCTATGCTTATATTTTATGTGACGTATGATTTTAGTGAGTAGGGAAGGGTCTTACTAAGCCTATGTGCTTATAGTTTTATTGTCTTATACCACAGATCAAGCAAGAGGATATTAAGGGAAGTAGCAGAAGGGGCAAAAGTATGTGCGTGGTAGTGACATGGCAAGGAAAAAAGGAAAAAACAAGAAAAAGATTCTCATATTTATACTTTGTCTCATGGCTTATGTTT
Organism: Boesenbergia rotunda; assembly: GCA_024364735.1. NCBI lineage: Eukaryota > Viridiplantae > Streptophyta > Magnoliopsida > Zingiberales > Zingiberaceae > Boesenbergia > Boesenbergia rotunda. Next base: position 35,920 of record JAGFNQ010000408.1, read on the forward strand.
TGCACTGTCTTCTTAAGTTTCATGCTATACTTATGATAGTTATGTCTGAAGAATAACTTACTACCATGATGCATATGGCTGCTTTATGTGATTTTTAAATCATGATGTTATGTATGATGTTAACATGCTAAGTTGCCATGTCACTATATTTAGGAATGATAGTATAAGACATGTCTACAACATTCAAGTGTTAGGTGCATGTATGTATAAAAGTTTTAAATTATTCCACTGCATTACGATGTTCATGTGCCTATATGTATGTTAGCGTAACGTTGTCTCTCGCCTCACCGTAAGGTGTGGGGGAAAAAAAAGACGGGCGTTACAATCATCCCCAAACAAATGGATAGGCAGAAATTTCAAATAGAGAGATCAATGCAATTTTGGAAAAGACCGTTGGGCCTACTAGGAAAGATTGGAGCAAGAGGCTTGATGATGCACTATGGGCCTATAGAACGGCATACAAGACCCCCATTGGAATGTCTCCCTACAGATTAGTATATGGAAAAGCTTTCCATCTACCCGTGGAAATAGAGCATAAAGCATATTGGGCGGTGAAGGCTTGCAACTTTGATGCTACTAAGGTGGGAGAAGAAAGGAAGCTTCAACTCCAAGAACTTGAGAAGATTAGACTAGAAGCATTTGAGAACTCAAGGATCTACAAGGAAAAGACTAAGATTTTTCATGACAAGCATATATTGAAGAAAGAATTCCAAATTGGCGATAAGGTTTTATTGTACAAGTCAAGGCTCAAATTGATTAAGGGTAAGTTGAGGTCAAGATGGGAAGGCCATTTTTTGTAACTAACATTTTTCCTTATGGTGTTGTTGAAATCAAGGATGAAGCTAATGGTTTTGTTTGGAAAGTCAATGGCTACCGACTCAAGAAATACTTTAAAGAATTAAAGGAGCTAGAGGTGGATGGATTGGACATCAAATATGCTATTTACCCAACTTAAGGGGAGTTTATTTTTCTGGCACTTTAATTTCATTGTATATATCATTTTCATATTTTCTAGAAGTAAATCTTTCTTTTTAACGTGAGTTGTTGATAATAAATGCTTAGGTAGGGTAGATTGAATAAATAGTCATTGTAGATACCATGTTATTTCTTTTGGCACCTTATCTCAATGAGTAGGAATAAATATATCCTTCTAGGTTTTCTCTATATCATTTTAGAGTCTCTTGAAAGCAAATTAAATTTAGTTGTTAAAATTTAGGATTTGAGCTAATGGATGAAAATTCTTGGATGCTTAAGTACTACTTGATTATGGATTTTAGATTGATGACTTGAGATGAATTATTTCTACCTAGTTAGGATTTGGACTAATTTTTGTGATACACACATGTGATTGTGCTCTAGAACTTGGTTAGGTTCTTTCAAAACAATATTTCTATGATTGGACCACATTTATAGAGGTTAATCATTTTGCCTTCCCTTTTCGTATCGGTTTTTTTTGCAATAATCCTTATTGATACATGCTTTCTCCTTTTTCCTTTCCCTATTTTTTTCTGCTCATAACTATATTTCCCCATGGACTTAGTTGCTTTGGATTGTTCTTGATGTTACTTTGCCCGAGACGGACAAAAGTTCAAGTGTGGGGGAGGATGCACGCATTCTATCAAAGTTAAGGACAATCAAGCATTGGCAATCTACAAGAAAGTGTGCCAACTTGAAGGAGTTTTGTATCAAGTTTGGGTTACAAGCTACTGATCAGTGAAGGGAGGAGCTGTAAAAATTGAAGTTCAAAAATCTGAAGAAGCTACTGATCAGTGTAGGGAGGAGCTGCAAAAATTGAAGTTGAAAAATCTGAAGCTCAGATTTTGAGCCGTTGTTTCAATTCAAGCCGAAAGATTGGAAACTGTAAGCTGCTGAACTCAACTTGGAGCAGAGTTGGAACTGCGACAACTTGCTGGAAATCAGCTAGCCATTGTAAGGAAGTGAATGAAAAAAAAAAGAAACGAGAAGAAAAGTTGCTGTGAAAGCAGCTGAAAAAAAAAACAGAAAACAGGAAATAGAAAAAAAAATGAAGAAGAAGAAAGAAAAAAAAAGAAAGAAAGAATGAACATGAAGTGCCAAAAGATGGATAGATTTCTGAACTTGAAGTCGTGAATAAGAAGTTATTTGGCTTTGAGATATGGATTTGAGATATGGGATTTGAAGTCGTAATTTTAGAGATGTCCAAGGATAAATATTTTTAGAAGGATATTTAGGGCACCTTTTTTGTTAAGGAAAAGGATTTTTTTCTTCAAGACATACTTTTTTTACAAAGATTTCCAAAAATATTGTTTAAGATATTTTAAAAATATGACATTTTCAAAGGATATTTTTCAAGAGTATTTTCGAAATAATTTTCAAAAAACATAATATTTCATGGTAATTTTTCCAAGGAGATTTTAAAATAAAATTTCTTATTTTTCAATGTATTTTGTATGATCTTCTCAAAAATAAGCATTTTTAAAGATTTAAATTATTTTTCAAAACTAAATTTTCAAAAATGATTTTATAAGTACTATCAAAATATTTTTCAAGATAGATTAAATGATATTTTTCAAAAAGATATTTTTAAAATTTAATTTTTCAAATGATTTTTCAAAGATATTGCAAGGAACAGTTTAATCTTTCAATTAAGGCTCTCCCTTAACCTGATACGCACTTAGGATTTCTTATTAACCACAAGGTAAACTTTTTATTGTGCTTTAGGGATAGATCCAAACTAAAAGAACAAATAATATATTTTCATTGGCCTTTTTTAAAAAATTTCAAAAGTATTTTCAAGGAATTTTCAAGACTATGTTTCAAAAAGAAAAAAAATGTTTAATATGATAGGGTTGAATAGCCCGTGCCCGGCATGAGGGATGAAGAATGCTGCGGGGCATGACATGACCGAAGCAACCTCCCTTCCTGGGCCCCGGGGCCCCCCACAGGGAACGCGCCCGGGAAAGGTAATCCGAAGACCCCTCCCGGGAATACCCCGGGAGGTTAAGCCCCGAGAGCGCCTCGGGAGTTATAGCGTCGAAGGCCCCGAGCTCACCTCGGGAGGCGGAGTCCCCGCAGTAACCGACCTCAAGTATTGACCCCCCCCCTCTCGGTACAGATGAGCATCCCCAACAGAAAAGGTCAGCACGACCCTTAAATGTCTCAACGGGCAGAAATGTGATAACAGCGCAGACCACTTCAAAGGATATCCAGTTACCGCCGAAAGAGGGGGCGTAGCTTAAGTATCGGAGACGTGGCACCGATCGAGGGGGCACGTCTAGTCTGTGAACATTAGTATAAAAGGTATTCCAACCCCTCCTGTAAGGGAGTTACGCTCTCTCAACTCTAGACATCTTCTTTACTTTTCGCAACCTTTTCTTCTCGACAGACACTGACTTGAGCGTCGGAGTGGACTCTGTCTGATCCCCACTAGCGTGTCCCCTAACGCTTGTGTTAACTTCGCAGGACCCTAAGTTCCTCCCCATCTCAGCAACTACCACAAGGGTAAAGCTCCGGTGCCAGACCATCGTCGTCGACTCTTTCCGGAACAAATTTGGCTCCATCTGTGGGAAACTAGCAAAGCACCTGAAGGAGCACCGAAGGCAGGATCGGAGAGACAACCCCTTACCCTCACAAAAGAGGAACTTGACCACCTAGTGGCTAACGCCATCAAGAAGGCACTGGAGCAGCACCAAGTTGAACAAACTGCCCCGCAACCAGGGGGCCGGCGAGGGAGGAGATCCCCAGAGTCTCCATCTCGCATTCCCGAAGATCTGTCACCTCGGTGGGGCGATAGGACGGAGCAACCCAGGGTCCTCAGAGAGAATCCCCTGGAGACATGGAGAAGGCCCACTCGGTGGCCTCCAGCGCCCAGAGGCACGAAGGGGATCGGGGAAGAGGGATGGACCCATGACCGCCCATAAGATTCCCTCTACCCCTTTATCGTCCGAGATTGTCGAGGACCCCATGCCAAAGTAGTTCTGCAGGCCCGGGATCCCTGAGTATGATGGGAAAATGGATCTGGAGGATCACGTCTGTAAATTCGAGAATGCGGCACTCCTGCACCAGTATACTAACGGTGTGAAGTGTCGGGTGTTCTTGAACACCCAGTCCGGAGCAGCTCAGCGGTGGTTCCAGAGGCTGCCACAATGTTCCATCAACTCCTTCGTGGAGTTCAAGATAGCCTTCCTCCACCATTTCGCGAGCAGTCGTCGCTGTTGGATCAAGAGAAACGATAGAGGGGGGGTGAATATCGTTAAACGTTCTGATTAAAGTTAGAGCAATTACGCAGCGGAAATTTAAAACAAAACACACGCAAACACCAAGTTTTTTACTTGGTTCGGAGTCGCTGTCGGCTCCTACTCCAAGGCCCACGGTTGTTGACCGTTTACTATGGGCAATTCTATATGTTTGCAAAACAGTTTACAAAGAGATATTACAAAAGTAGTATAGTAAACATAAAAACAGCTCATTGTTACCGACGTCCGGTGTAGATTAAATTTTCGGGGCGGAGGGACGTCGTCGACGCTTGTATCTCGAGTTGGGAGGTTTCCGGAGAAGAGCGCAGAAGCAGAAGAGCATAGGAGCGTTGTTAGAATTGTTGTTTGAAGCCTTGGGGTCGAGGGCCTATTTATAGCCCCTAGGGGCGCCCCCCCCCCCCCACGTGTCAGCTGATCCGAGTTCCTCTCGGTCAGCTCTGATCCCTTCAAACTCGGGATCAGCCTTTGACGGGGGCGCCCGGGATGCTTGGGGCGACCTGGTTGGCTGGGTCAACTCTTATCCGTTGGCTTCGCTGGCTTTTGCTTCGATAGCTTCACTTGGGAGCGCCCGGGACACTGGGGGCGCCCGGGAGCATAGGGGGCGCCTGGGAGCACGGGGGCGCCCTTCCCATGAACTGCCGAAGCAGTCCTTTTGCTTAGTTTGTTTTGTGTTGCCCTTGGGGGCGCCCGGAACACTGGGGGCGCCCTCCTCACCTGCTGCCTTTCTCCTTTAAGGCGTTCTGAGCTGCAATGACTCATTCCTTCGGTCCTGCATCTAGGGTTAGTCCAAAACATGTACAAAGCAATAGAGTATTAAGTTTATACAACCTTAGCTGTCTTTGTTCTGACTTTGGGCCTCCCAAAATAGAGCCCTAGGTCAAACCGACGCCTACTGTTCACTCGACGGGGAGCGCGTCCTCACCTACTCCTCTCGGGAGAATATACCTGATGCCAACCGGCTCCTCTGGTTGGACTTTTGCCCAGCAGTCCTTCGCCAGGTGCCTAGCTGTCCTTCGCTAGGTCTTCAGTACCAAGCTGTCCTTCGCCTGGTGCCTAGCTGTCCTTTGCTAGGTCTTTGTATCCTGGCATTCCTTCGTAAGGTGCCTAGCAGTCCTTCGCTAGGGCTTTGTATCCTGGCATTCCTTCGCCAGGTGCCTAGTAGTCCTTCGCCATGTGCCTAGTAGTCCTTCGCTAGGGCTTTGTATCCTGGCATTCCTTCGCCAGGTGCCTAGCAGTCCTTCGCTAGGGCTTTGTATCCTGGCATTCCTTCGCCAGGTGCCTAGCAGTCTTTTGCTAGGGCATTGCCTGCACACTTGAGTAACATGTTAGATAAACATTATACCTTATCTTTTGAACCCTATTGCTATTATCAAAACACAGGTTTGACTTGGGTGCTTTCTGCCCCAACAATCTCCCCCTTTTTGATTTATGGCAACCCTGGATCAAAAAGTTAAGTTAATCAGAACAAGTAAAATGAAATTTTGTTCCCTCCCCCTGGAAGGAATCTCCCCCTAGATTTTTCAAAAGTTTGTGGGGTTTTTGAAACTAAGTCTAAAGATGGATTTAATTTTACTTAGTGATAAAAACATATTTTCCAAAATAAATTTAGTTGTGCACTTTGGAAAATTTATACCTGTAGAAAATTTAAGTTTAAATACTTAGATAAATTTGATAACTTAAGTTTAAGTATTACGAAGGATTTTGAAAACTTAAGTTTGAAGTATTTAGAAGTTTTTGAAAACTTATGTTTAAAATACTTAGAATATTTTTGAAAACTTAAGTTTAAAATACTTAGAATATTTTTGAAAACTTAAGTTTGAGTACTAAAGAGAATTTCGTAAATTTAAGTTTTATGTACTCAGAAAAGTTTTTGAAAACTTAAGTTTGAAGTATTTAGAAGGTTTTTGAACACTTAAGTTTAAAATACTTAGATTATTTTTGAAAACTTAAGTTTAAAATACTTAGAGGGAAAAAAATTTTAATTTTAAGTACCTAGTAGAATTTGAAAAAATTTTAAGTTTAAAGTACTTACGAAAATTTGAAAGCTTTTAAATACCTAGAAAACCTTTTTAAATACTTAGAAAACCTTAGTACTTTTGAAAAAAAATGAATTAAGTACTTTTTGAATATAGAGTTTGAAATTTTGGATTTAGAGAAAAAAAAATTTTAAACTCTCCTTTCCTATCTCTCCCCCTTTGCCATATATCAAAAACAAAGAAATATAGCAGAAACTGGATAAATAAATTGCATAAGAAATAATAAATTACATAATTTGCTGTACTGAATCAGTTCATGATATGAATTAAACCAAATCAGTTTCAATTTTCTCTTTTAGGGTCCTGTCTAACCCAAATAGCTACTTACTAACTGCTATAAGCAGTAATTTTCGCTAGGGTTAGTCAAGTTAAGTGTTCTGTTCAAGTTAGATTTTCTAAACTTGACACTTAACTTGTTTAAATTCTTTAGAAATTAAGTAAGTTGATAAGCGTTCATACCAGGCCCTAGGTGCTTGTTTTAGTCCATATAGTGCTTTAGTAAGTTTGTAAACGTGGTCAGGACTTTCTAAGTCCTCAAATCCAGGGGGTTGTCCTACATAAACTTCTTCTTTAATGAATCCATTTAGAAAGGCTGACTTTACATCCATTTGGTATAGCTTAAATCCTTTATGGGATGCAAAGGCTAATAACATCCTAATGGACTCAAGTCTAGCTACTGGGGCATATGTTTCGTCGTAATCTAACCCTTCTACTTGGCTGAATCCCTTTGCTACTAAGCGGGCTTTGTTTCTGACTATTTCTCCTTGATCATTTAGCTTATTCCTAAAGACCCACTTAGTGTCAATGATGGACTTACCTTCAGGTTTAGGTACTAGTTCCCAGACTTAGTTCCTCTCAAATTGGGCTAATTCTTCTTGCATAGCTATGATCCAATCAGGATCAGGTAGGGCTTCATCTATAGTCTTAGGTTCTATTTTTCAAATCATTGCTATTTGACTAAGGTTTCTATAGGAAGATCTGGTCCTGACTCCTAGAGTTGTATCACCCACAATTTGATCGATTGGGTGACTGAGTCTGGGTTTCTTGGTTTTTCTAGAACTTGGTTCAGCCTTCGGTCCGGCTGGTCGGTTTGGTTCACTATTTGATTCCACTCTTTGAGTTGGTTCAATCATTGGTTCATTTGACTCACTAGTTGGTTCAATAGTTAGTTCATTTATAGGTTCAATTAAAGATTCACCAACTTGTTGATTATCTTCTTGATCAGTGTTTGATGAAGTTTGATTTGGACTTGAGTTATTTCTTCATCAAATATTAGATTAGTTGTTTCTTCGATTTTCTTGGTTTGGCTGTTGTAAACCCTATAGGCTCTACTTGTTGTTGAATATCCTAGGAAGATGTCTGGGGTTGACTTAGACTGGAATTTTCCTAAGTAGTCTTTGGTGTTTAGGATATGTACTTTACATCCAAAGACCCTTAGGTAGTGTAGATTTGGATGTCTATGGTAATATAGTTCATAGGGTGTTTTGTTGTGTCGTTTGTTAATCAGGACCCTATTTTGTATGTAGCAAGCCGTACTAACTGCTTCTGCCCAATATTGGTTGGCTAATTTAAATTCATTGAGCATAGCCCTAGCGGCTTCCTGTAGAGTTCTATTTTTTCTTTCGACTATCCAATTTTGTTGGGGGGTTCTAAGACATGGAAATTCATGTATGTATCCATTTACCTTATAGAATTCCTCGAACCGTTGATTTTCAAATTCTCCCCCGTGGTCACTCCTAAGTCTTTTGATTTTAGTATCGGTTTGATTTTCAATTAACTTACAGAATTCATTAAATAGGTTTAGGGTTTCATCTTTGGTCTTTAGAAACCTAACCCAGGTAAACCTAGAGTAATCATCAATTATGACTAAGCAGTATCGGTTTTCGCTTAGTGACTTGGCTCCATGTGAATCAAATAGGTCATGGTGCAGGAGCTCAAGTGTGGTTTGATTTAGATCAGATTGAATTAGTTTGTGATTGGATCTGGTTTGTTTACCTTGATTACATGATTCACATATTAGGTTTTCATGATTTTTAATTTTGGGGATACCTTTAATTAAGCCAAATTGGGTGATTTTTGAAATAATTTTTAGGTTAGTGTGACCTAATCTCCTATGCCAGAGGTTTGATTGTTCTAACTGAGTTAACATGCATTTAGGTACTAAGGGAAGATTTATAGTGTAATCATTATTTTTCCTAGTGCCCTTAAGCATGATATCTGAGTTTTGCAAGTTTCTAATCAGGCAGTTAGAATTGTTGAAGGTAACAATATAACTAGAATCACATAACTGACTTATGCTAAGTAGGTTAAACTTGAAGTTTTCAACCAAAAGAACTTTCTTAATAACAAAGTCAGATTTAAGTTCAATATTACCTGACCCAATTACCTTGAGTGTAGCATTGTTGCCAAATGCCATTGAGCCTAGGTTTTTGAACTTGAGTTTGGTGAATTTCAATTTATCTCCAGTCATGTGTCTGGAGCAACCGCTATCCAACATCCATTGGTCCAAATCTTTATGTTTCTACACATAAAGAGTTTTGTTGATTTGGATCCAATTAGAGTCAGGAATAGCTTAAATTGATTTTCACTTCCTAGTCTGTCTCACCCAAATCTAGGATTTTCAATCACATTAGCCTTATAGGTTTTGTGAGACAGGTTTTGATAAAAGAATTTTTGAAAAACATGATTTATTTTGAAAAAACTTAATTAATTTTGAAAACAATTGAATTTATTTTGAAAGGAATGTTTAAATCTACAACTAATTGAAAATCTGTGTTAGATTCGAATTTGACAAAGAATAATTTGAATTTGAATTTCAAAAATTGGCTTCCAGGTCTTGGCGAGGCACTAGGCCTTCTTTGGTCGTAGCCTTATTGGATCATCAACCCTTTCCTTGACAAAGCCTTTTAATGAAATTTCATTTTCAACATTAGTCTTTGAAAAATTCTGGTCTAACTAGTTTGGGTCTTGGATCGGTAGCTTCGGCTAGTTTCACCAGTCTAAAGAGACCAAGTAGAGAATACTTGACCTTATTAGAATTGGTTTCCCTAACGTACTATCATATCACCTCCACCTAATACTATGTTGGTAGATTTCAGTTAAATTGGTTCAGTCCTTAAACTAACCATTCCTAAATCTAAACATGGTAAATTGCAGAAATTAAGTAAACAATCAATATGCAAATTGCAAGCAAGAATTGAATTTTATCTAACAATAAATATTGTTTTCAATTTGGCTCCCCCTGGACTAAAGCCACGATAATGGTCTGGCAAGATGTGAATCTTGTCCTTGGGGATCCAGAATTGATTTGATCCAGTTTGTTTGTTCAGGCATAGTTTGGGTACTCATGCCTAAACTTTAGGTCTGGACTGGTTCAATACAGCAAAGTAGGATCTTTGTCTAGATTTGGTTCTGTAGCCTAGTCCGGATCGATTTAGAACCGATTTCTATTTTCCAAGAATCATGTCAAGATTCTTGGAACCATAAGTAAATCGTTCTAATGCTGATCTAAAATCCTTAACCTGAGTTTTCATGGAGGAGTTCTCTTTCTCAAGTTTTTCAACTTGAGTAGAGGTTCCTTCTTGAACCTTCTCAGTTAAGGGTCTAGAGTCAACTCCCTCATTCAGGAGTTTTACTTCCTGTTGGAGAGATTCGACTCGGAGTTTAGCTTTCGCCAAATCTCGAGAAAGATACGAAATTAACTCGTTTAACTGACTTCTAGTAAAACCACTTACTTTGATTTCGCCGTCCTCTGAAAATGTCAGTCTGCCGTCGTCCTATTCTGATTCTAATTCGGCCTCGACTTCTTCTGAGGCGGTTAGTGTGAGTAGGTTAGATTGTGGGACCTCTTCTTCTTTTTCGGAGGAGGACTCGTCCCACGTTGCTTGAAGTGCCTTCTTCTTCCTTCTATTCTTCTTGGTCTCCTTTAGGTTCGGACACTCCGTCTTGTAGTGACCCTTCTTCTTACACTCGTAGCAGGTCACGTTGTGCTTGTTCTTTTCGTTTGCGGGTTCAGCTAGTTCATCCTTTCTTCAGCTGAATTTCCGTTTGTTGGTTTGGTTCTTCAATTCCTTGTAGTAGTTTCGGGCCAGTCGGACCAGCTTAGGTCGATCTCCTTCTTCGTCTTCTGAGTCTGAGTCTGAGTTAGACTCGGGTTCAGGTTGAGACTTTTTCTTTGTTGTCCTTCCAGTTTTACCTGCAACAAAGGCAATACCTTTCTCGGCCAAATTGCAGTTAGTTTGTTCATGTAATTCTAATTCAGAAAACAATTCATCTAATTTAACTTTTGAAAGGTCCCTTGAGACCTTGTATGCATCTACCATAGATGCCCACAAGGTGTTTCTTGGGAAAGCATTTAAAGCGTACCTTATTAGGTCACAGTTTTCTACCTTGTGACCGATGGTGTGTAGTCCGTCCATCAATTACTGAATTTCGGCGTGGAGTTGAGCTGTTGTTTCGTTGTCGGCCATTTTGATCATATACAACTTATTCATGAGGAGATCCCTCTTGCTGATCCGAGTGTCGGATGTTCCTTCGTGCAGCTAGATCAGTTTCCCCCATAGCTCCTTGGCACTGTTGAAAGGACCCACCCGGTTCATCTCCTCATTTGTTAAGCCGCATTGGAGAGTCTGGGTCGCCTTTGCATCAGCTTTAATTTTCCGTTTCAGAGCGGTGTCCCACTCAGTGTAGGGTTAAGGTACTCCTTCAGCATTTCTCGGAATCTCCAGTCCGGACTGGATGATTATCCACATTTCCACCTGAGTTTTTAGGTGGACCTCCATTCTGCTCTTCCAGTAGGAGAAGTCCTTCCCACTGAAGAGAGGTGGTCTTGCAGTGTTGAAACCTTCTTGCATTGCCATTTTCTCTAAAAAATTAAACTAAAAAGAAAGAAATGTCCCAAGACTTGGTCTTGGATTAGTAGTGCGGGATAAAAGTAATGATTATCGAGGGGTGTTGCACTAACCTCGATTAGCGAGAAAAATTTTGAATAAAAAAAATATATATAAAAAATTTTTAAAAAAAACCCGAAAAACTCTCAAATTGGTGGTTGCACCAAATTTGAGCTTCCCCGCTCTGATAACACTTGTTGGATCGAGAGAAACGATAGAGGGGGGTGAATATCGTTAAACGTTCGGATTAAAGTTAGAGCAATTAAGCAGAAATTTAAAACAAAACACACGCAAACACTAAGTTTTTTACATGGTTCGGAGTCGCGGTCGGCTCCTACTCCAAGGCCCATGGTCGTTGACCGTTTACTATGGGCAATTCTATATGTTCGTAAAACAGTTTACAGAGAGATATTACAAAAGTAGTATAGTAAACTTAAAAACAGCACTTTGTTATCGACGTCCGGTGTAGATTGAATTTTCGGGGCGGAGGGACGTCATCGGCGCTTGTATCTCGAGTTGGGAGGTTTCCGGAGTAGAGCGCAAAAGCAGAAGAGTGTAGGAGCGTTGTTAGAATTGTTGTTTGAAGCCTTGGGGTCGAGGGCCTATTTATAGCCCCTGGGGGCGCCCGGGACGTCGGGGGCGCCCCCCCCACGTGTCAGCTGATCCGAGTTCCTCTCGGTCAGCTCTGATCCCTTCAAACTCAGGATCAGCCTTTGACGAGGGCGCCCGGGACGTTGGGGGTGCCCTGGTTGGCTGGGTCAGCTCTTATCTGTTGGCTGGGTCAGCTCTTATCTGTTGGCTTCGCTGGCTTCTACTTCGATAGCTTCACTTGGGGGCGCCCGGGACGCTGGGGGCGCCCGGGAGCATAGGGGGCGCCCAGGAGCACGGGGGCACCCTTCCCATGAACTGCCGAAGCTCTCCTTTTGCTTAGTTTGTTTTGTGTTGCCCTTGGGGGCGCCCGGAACACTGGGGGCGCCCTCCTCACCTGCTGCCTTTCTCCTTTAAGGCGTTCTGAGCCGCAATGACTCATTCCTTCGGTCCTGCATCCAGGGTTAGTCCAAAAAAGTACAAAGCAATAGAGTATTATGTTTATACAGCCTTAGCTGTCTTGGTTCTGACTTTGGGCCTCCCAAAATGGAGCCCTAGGTCGAACCGACGCCTACAGTTCCATCGACGGGGAACGCGCCCTCACCTACTCCTCTCGGGAGAATGTACCTGATGCCAACCGGCTCCTCTGGTTGGACTTTTGCCCAGCAGTCCTTCGCCAGGTGCCTAGCTGTCCTTCGCCAGGTCTTCAGTACCAAGCTGTCC
>JAGFNQ010000408.1:48864-102714 GCA_024364735.1 Boesenbergia rotunda
ATAAACATGGATGCTAGTTAAGGGAAACTAGTTCATTGGAGTGACTAGCTGTAAAACTTCATATGGAATCTATAAATAGAAATGTCAATGAAGTTCTTACTGCGGCTTAAGTGCGATGTTCCTTTGACTTGCGGTGTTCAAGTCATCTTGGTCATGGAGACTTATACTTTAACATCTTAAGCAAGCATCTCCAAGGAGGTGTGGACCCAGGATGATTGGGTATAAGCCGAAGTGCCCGAAGATGTTTGAACAGCCTACAAAGGATTCACCACTCCTTGCGAGGAGATGTATACCCAGGCCTATCGTCGGATTGTTACTCAAAGCCTCTGGCCAGAGCATATCATGTTTAGAGTGCGAGTCTCTAAAATACATGAGAGTAATTAGAAATCCAAAGGATGAGAAAGATACTACTTGGGCTAGGTGTGACGTAGTCAGTCTAGTGAGGACTGACACAAACAGACCATGTCCTGAACCAAGTGGGTATAAGATGGTGAAGGGAATGAGGCACGATTCATTAGAGCTGCTGAAGGGTTTCAGAATTACTTCTAAGGTCAACCGTTGATCTTTCGATTAATTGGGGGTCATGATGTACTACTAGGTGCCACTCATGATCGTTCTATAATTAGTTGATTATAGACGACCAACATAAATCGAAAGCCTATTTAGTCACACGCACTACGAGTAATCCGAGGGATTTAAAACGAGTTGAAAATTGGATTTTCCAATCAAGAGAAATAAGTCGAATCTGAGTTAATCAGAGGCGCAACGGAAACTTAAAATGGCTAAGCCTTTTGAAGGCTTATTGGGCGAATTAAATGAGTTTAATTCGCGATCGGTTCGGTTTGGTTTGGCCGGCCAAAGAGGGTGCCAAACCACTTGGGTTGGCCGGCCACAAGAAGGGGAAGAAACCAATTTAATTGGTTTAATTAATAAAATAAATCTAGTGCGATTTGTTTTATAAATTATGGATAAATAAATTTGTGTAAAGAAATTTATATAAATAAATTTATAGAAATTTATTCTTTTTATGGAAATTAAAATGATCCATGGAATGGTTTATTTTAATTTTATAAAATCAATTATGAATTGATTTTTCCATAATAAGAAAGTTTATAAATTTCTTATAAAATTTATTCCATAATTAAAAAGAGAGAAGGATTTGCTATGGATAAATAAATTTGTTTAAAGAAATTTATATAAATAAATTTATAGAAATTTATTCTTTTTATGGAAATTAAAATGATCCATGGAATGGTTTATTTTAATTTTATAAAATCAATTATGAATTGATTTTTCCATAATAAGAAAGTTTGTAAATTTCTTATAAAATTTATTCCATAATAAAAGGAGAAGAAGTATTTGTTTTATTATAAAGTTAGTTATAATAAAACTTGGTTTAAACGGAATAATTCATAAGAGAATTTATAGGATAAATTTCTTATGATAACTAATTCCGTTAAAAGAGAGACTTGGCGAGGGAGCGGCTACTATATAAAGGAACCAAAGGCAAGCCTTGAATTCCTAATGGAAATAGAGCTATCAAGAGATAATTCTCTCCCTCTCTCTCTTATTCTCTTCTTCCTCCCTTCTCTTCCCCTTAGGGTCGGCGCCCCTTAGGGCATCCTAGGGCCGGCGCACTACTTGTGAGCTAGGGCCGGCGCACCTCCGTTAGTTGCCGTGAGCTATCAAGAAGAAGGAGAAGCCAACCAAGAAGAAGAAGAAGCAGATCACCTCTCCTTCCTTCCCGGAATTTGGATTCCGATTCTTGGTGATTAGTTTCCTATCTTTTCTCTTGTTCTTCTAGTTGTGCCTTCCGAGAATCTAGTAGTTCTCGTCGGCACAAAACTCGTGACTTTGCGAAGTCATCCCGAAGAGAACTCGGCGTGGACGCGAATAGAGGCAGAGCTTCCAAGGGACGCTACGGTTGGATCTCGTCCCTTACTTCGAGTTACGAGAGGTACTTAGTAAATTAGTTTACTTTTCCGCAAAGTTTTAATTTATGATTATGTCAACACATCATAAGGTTGCATGCTAGATACGTGGTTAAAATAATTTAAGAAATTATTTTATGTTAATTCTTCCACTGCACGTAAAATTTAAAATTTTACGAACCCGTATCCTTGTCGACATGCACCCGGTCCCAACATTTATATCCTGGCATTCCTTCGCTAGGTGCTTAGCAGTCCTTCGCTAGGGCTTTGTATCCTGGCATTCCTTCGCCAGGTGCCTAGCAGTCCTTCGCTAGGGCTTTGTATCCTGGCATTCCTTCGCCAGGTGCCTAGCAGTCCTTTGCTAGGGCTTTGCCTGCACACTTGAGTAACATGTTAGATAAATATTATACCTTAACTTTTGAACCCTGTTGCCATTATCAAAACACAGGTTTGACTTGGGTGCTTTCTGCCCCAACAGTCGCTACCAGAAGATGACACATAACCTGTTCGCCCTCAAGTAGAAGCCTAAGGAACTACTCAAGGAGTACATCTAGAGGTTCAACCGGGTGGCGCAGGACGTGCCTAATGCAACATCAGAGATACTCGTCAGTGTATGTACCCAAGGGCTCACTGAAGGGGATTTCTTCCGGTCCTTGGTGAGGATGCCCCCTGCCAGTTTCGATGATTTGCTGGGACGCTCCGTCAAGCACGTCAATGTGGAAGAAGTACAGTATGCCCGTCACAAGGATCCAGTCGGAGCCCCTCGTCCGGCAGCACCCCGATCAGACAGAAGGGAGCCCCCGGCCCCCGCACGGGGAAAATACCTTCCTCCTAGGAGGGACCAGTGGACTGGCAGGCGCCGATTGGTGGAGACGGTAGACACTGAGAAATCAGAGTCATTGCCGAAGTACTGCAATTATCATGATAGCTCCCCTTATTCCACGGAGGAGTGCCACGCCTTGAAGAAGAAGTTCAGCAAGGAGGCAGACATCAATCCTCGAAGAAAATGGAATACGTCGGGGTATCACAGAAGGTCGCCAAGGCGAAGCTTTTCTCCTCGGCGGTGGCCTACCGGGGAGAACAAGGTCCGACCTCTGTCCCGATCGTGATCAAGAGGTAGAAGTCGGGGGCCCGCGCCCCGAAGATCCCTCTCCTTATAGAGAGATCCCCAAAAAGGCAAAGCCCCTATGCGTGGTCTGCCTTCGGGCCATGTAGGGGTCATCTCCGGAGGACCTACTGGAGAGGACTCTAACCGGGCAAGGAAGTCTTACAACCGACGGTTGGAAAACTACTCCATCGGGACAAGCCGAAGTCAGGAGCCAGGCCCTACAATCTCTTTTGGGCCATCCGACCTCGAAGAAGTGGAATCTCCACACAAGGACACCATAGTGATCGTGGCTCGCATTGCCAATAATGAGGTCAAGCTCATCTTCGTAGACACGGGGAGTTCCGTGAATATTTTTGTTGATGCAGTCTAACCCTGATTGTTGTTTTGGTGTTGACACCGATTTCAGTTTTGATTTAAGTCTGGTTTAACGCATGGGGATTAAGTCCTAGTCGCGGATTGGGCACGAAATCCTAGCTTTGAGGGCTAGGTGAAAAGTCCTAGCTTGGAGCGTTGTGTGAAAAGTCCTAACTTGGAGGGTTGGGTGAAAAGTCCTAGCTTGGAGGGCTAGGTGAAAAGTCCTAACTTGGAGGGTTAGGTGAAAAGTCCCAACTTGGAGGGTTAGGTAAAAAGTCCCAACTTGGAGGGTTAGGTGAAAAGCCCTAGCTTAGAGGGCTAAGTGAAAAGTCCTAGTTTGGAGGGTTGGGTGAAAAGTCCTAGCTTGGAGGGCTAGGTGATGAAATCCTGGTGAGTGAAGCCGGGTCCCGGTGAGTGATGCCGGGTGACCGAAACCCTGGTGAGTGAAGCCAAGTCCTATCTTAGAGGGCTAGGTTCCCAATGAGTGAAGCTGGGCATGGCACGAGTCAGAGATGGGTCGGAGGCTTGCTCTCGTGACTTAGAGGAGATTTGACCTTGCCTGGATCGGTCTGGTGACCGATCAAGGAAGTTAGCACGGTGTTCCTTCGTGGATCGGTCTGGTGACCGATCCAGCAATGACTGATCGATCTGGTGACCGATCAGGGAGCACACAGTGAGGTTGGGAACCTACTGCTCTGCTCCTGATCTGTCTGGTGACCAATCAGGGAGTGTGCAGTTCACTCACCACTCGGCTCGGTCCGGTGACCGATCAGGGAGCTCACAATGAGTTGAGTTCCCCTGCTGCTCTGCTCTTGATCGGTCTGGTGACCGATCTGGAACACTGTTCAGACCGTTCTGGTGAACGATCATTTGTCGCAAGGTTCTCACTATAACCGATCAGGATGACTCTTGAACGGTCAGGAAGCAGTCTGATCGGTCTGGTGACCGATCAGGGCACAGCTTGATTGGTCTGGGGACCGATATGGAGTGTGCAGCAGATTGCTGGATAGGTCTGAGGACCAATCAGGAGTGTGCAGAAGACTGCTCGATCGGTCTGGTGATCGATCAGGGTCCTCTCTGATCGATCTGGGGACCGATCAGGAGCATAACTTTAATTCAAATACGCTGTCAGAAGTTTCTGATCGCGTATGTTTTCACTGCCGATTCTCTGCTACTTGCTGATTTCATTTGATATCGATTTGCTAAGCTTCTGTTGAAGTGTGCAGGTGACACAGGAGGATTCAAACACTCAAGGTGTGTCATTGGGAGTCTTTCCTTGGAGCAGGTTTGTTTGTTTCTCCTTCTCATGTTTCAACGGCAACCGAGGCATGGCCGGCGACTAACGGAGCCTCAGCTGGAGAGGGACTTCAGTGGACTGAGTGCTCAGGGAGGTCAGTGGGTTCAGGCTGTGCTCAGGGGATGCTGATGGAGCCTGGCAATGAAACAGGAGCTTAAGAGGAAGATGAGAAGCAGAGGAGGCAACAAGAAGGTAAAACAGGAAAACAAGCAAGTGTGACTGTGGGTTTCGCTGTTGATTGTTGAGCTCCTTGTGTAGCTTCTCTCTTGAGCTTTCTTGCTACTGTCTTGTGAGAGGTTCCTCCTTAGTCTCGTGAGCTTATTTTGTATCCTATTGAGACGCTTGTGAAGAGGTTTCTCCTCCGAGAAGGAGGCGATGTTTTATCCGGGTCACCGGGGCTTGATCTGCCGACGATCAAGGGATCGCCCACCTTACGGGCACGCCAAGGAGTAGGGGCAAGTTATCCCCGAACCTTGTATATCCTCGTCTTAGCGACTGTGTGGTTTGTGTTTCAATTACTGCATTTCTGTTTCTGCTATTATACTTATATTGCTTCCGCTGCGGCTAACTTAAGTGTAGAAAGATTTCAAAGAGGCTGATCTTAGTGTATGGCTATATTCACCCCCCCCCCCCCCTCTCTAGCCATCCAAGTTCTAACAAGTGGTATCAGAGCCTGGGGCTCCGTACAAGCGGCTTAACATCCGAGAGTTATCAACAAGATGGCTGAAAGAGAAGGAATGAGCACAAACCGACCTCCACTCTTCGACGGCACAGATTTTCAATAATGAAAATCGAAGATGGAGTTTTATTTGAAGACAAACATGAGCATATGGTTCTCGGTCAAAGATGGTTTCATCCCTCCAAGAGATGTTGAAGGAAAAGATCTCGATTTCTCAAGTTGGTCGGCTGAGCAAATAAGAAAGAGTGAAGCAAATGTCAAAGCGGTGGTCACTTTGCAATGCGGGTTGACCAAGGAGGAGTTGATCAAGGTGGGTCCTTTTACAAGAGCTAAAGATCTTTGGAACAAAATAATTGAGCTCCACGAAGGAACTCAAGACACCCGAATAGCCAAGAAGGACCTCCTTCACAGTCAACTCCAAAATCTGTCCATGGAAGAAAATGAAAAGGTAAGTGAACTCCATGGAAGATTCAAAGAGATCCTCAATGGCCTCCACTCCATCAATGAAAAGGTAGAAAATCGGGATCTTGTAAGGTTAATTCTAAAAGCTTTTCCAAGGAATACTTTGTGGTCATCCATGGTCGATGCCTACAAGGTTTCCAAGGATCTTTCCTTAGTTAAGTTAGAAGATCTATTTTGTAAAATGGAATTACATGAGATCTCTAACCAAGGCTCCGAAGAGAAAGGGGTTGCTTTTGTGGCAGGAAAGGAGGAGAAGCACACCCATCACTTTGCTTTCATGGCACTAGAGGAGTCAAAGGAGGAACGTGATGATGAATCAAGTAGCTCCTCAACCGCGCCTTCATCATCTTCGGATGATGAAGAGGTAATCACTCCCAAGTTAGATAAGTGCTATAGAGCTATCGCATGTTTAACCAAATTGTTAAAGAAATCTAAGAATAAGGTTAAGTCATTGAAGTTGGAAGTAAAAGAATTAAAATCCTCTAAGGTTGAGGATATTAATGGCTTCCATAATGAATCCCTTGAGAATGAGAACAAGATCTTGAAGGGTGAAATTGACAATCTCAAAACTATTCTTGAGAAATTCTCAACTAGCTCTAAAACCCTAGAAATGATCTTAAACTCCCAAAGGGTGGTTTACAACAAGGCCGGTATAGGTTACCGACTTAAAGAACCAACCTTTGGTTCATTAATGTCTAGAACACATTTTAGATCATCAAATATTCCTAGGGTTAAAAAGAAAATGACTAAGGCATGGGTGCCAAAGTTTTTGATTGAAGGTTCATTAGGTCCCAAAGTTTGGGTACCTAAAACCTCAATATTTAGAATTGTATAAGCATTATTTGAGGGGGAGCATCTATCAACATGGGAGGTTGATATTTGGTGCTCTAAACCCATGACCAAAGGAAAAAATTGTCATTCACATGGTTGGTTATGGAAAATTCGAATTAAATGCTTTGAGCTTCATTGTCTTAGTTCTTATAACAAGATGATCTCTTGGCTAGTGATTTATGAAATCTCATTTGGGTAATAAGGAAACTTATCATTCAACGAATGATAGTATATCCATGCTTCAAAATAAATAAACAAGTTTTGAGAAAATGATTACATGGTTGGTTTAGAGAAGCAGATAACTTGCCCTTGTCACGGATGCATGCTAGAGAACGAGTATGGAATTGAGTAGTTGAAGCAAACATGTTATAGACAGACATTAAACTGATCAAGATTTAGAAATTTGATCATATGTTGACACTTACTTGATACAAGCATGTTTTGGAATTTACTCATATATTGATGCTAATTTGATTCAAGTAAGCCAAAATTTTCAAGTATGCCATGATTTACTCTATGTGTTATTAACATTAGTCTATGGCATGAAAATTTTGGTTAAGAACAATATGCTCACATAGTTATAATGTTTCAAAATTCAGCACTCAAGTTCCATGATTTGCTATAAAGTCTGATTATCAAGGTAGATTGGATTATCAAAATTGTTTGGAATAAACATGATCATAATTGGAATATTTTGATACACACATGATCATACCTTGATACTCATGTTGTATAGGTATGTTTGAAAAATCGATTATATTTTGATATTATCTTGATACAAACATGCTGGACAGAGTTGGGGATTATGAAATTGATAAATATTTTGAACAAACCTGATCATCCATTGACTTTGATACAAATTTAATATTGACTTGATACAAATCTGTTTTGAAGTATCCAACTTAGATTTTGGGAACCTGATCATGCTTTGATACAAACATGTTTTGATATTCAACTTCATGCTTAGAAAATACTGATCATGCTCTGACACAAATCATGTTGATCATTTTGGGAAATGGATTTTAGTTAAAAGAAACCCTTTAGGATCAATGGGATTGAATCCAATTTAATTAGGGTTTCTGAAATCTCATTTCTGAAACTGTACAATGAAACAAATCTAATTTCAGAGTTTCTAAAACTTAGTTTCTGAAATCTGGTTCAGAAAATCTCTCCGTATCAAACCAGATCGGTCCACGAACCGATCAGGACTCACCCTGATCGGTCCACCGACCGATCCAGGATAGTCTGATCGGTCTGGTGACCGATCAGATCAATACTGATTCTCAGATCATTCCAAATTGTATCAGACCACTCCTCAGGCCAATCCCCCTTCATCAATTTTGATAAAGTATCAATAGAACTGAGTAGTAGGATGATGGTCAAGATACTTGGAACAAAACCTAATACTGATTTGATACAAACCTATGTTGGAATGTTCAAATTCATAAGAAAGGGTTTGTTGAGTCATGACTCTTGGTCTTAATGTCGTGTTTCAAAAATTTTTCTGAAATGACGAATATTAATGGAGTCTACACCTTTGTTGTGTAATGCAAATTGTTAATGCAGTCTGGTCAGGAACGTATCAGAGTTTCAGGAATTTTTCTGAAATCTGATCGGTCCCCAGACTAATCAGAAATTCGTCTGTATCAAGTAATCAACGACCCTGATCGGTCGCGAAGACTAATCAGGATTATGTGTCGGATACAGCTGCATTCCTTACTTGTCATATGAAACATATACATGTTTGACCATGATATACTTCTGTATATGTTTTTATGTGAAATTCACACTTTTTGGCATATGATGCATATACATTGTTGCCATGATACATTTATGGTATATGCCCTTCATATGCAATTCAAAAATTGTCCTTTAATTATTTTGGGTTTGGGGAGAGACCCGTGTTTGAGGGGGAGGTATGTTCAAACTTAATAGTCATACCCTTTTCGATGTTTGACAAGGGGGAGAAAATAGTTGATAAAGTTTAGGGTTATTGTAGGGGGAGGATTTTGATTCCCTTACGATAATTGAACTGCCTTCAATTGATCATCAATGCCTAAACTTAAATCGGGGTGTCAAACAACAAAAAGGGAGAGATTGTTGATGCAGTCTAACCCTGATTGTTGTTTTGGTGTTGACACCAATTTCAGTTTTGATTTAAGTCTGGTTAAATGCATGGGGATTAAGTCCTAGTCGCGGACTGGGCACGAAATCCTAGCTTGGAGAGTTAGGTGAAAAGTCCTAGCTTGGAGGGCTAGGTGAAAAGTCCTAACTTGGAGGGTTAGGTGAAAAGTCCTAGCTTGGAGGGCTAGGTGAAAAGTCCTAACTTGGAGGGTTAGGTGAAAAGTCCTAGCTTGGAGGGCTAGGTGAAAACTCCTAACTTGGAGGGTTAGGTGAAAAGTCCCAACTTGGAGGGTTAAGTGAAAAGTTCCAACTTAGAGGGTTAGGTGAAAAGTCCTAGCTTGGTGGGATAGGTGAAAAGTCCTAGCTTGGAGGGCTAGGTGAAAAGTCCTAACTTGGAGGGTTGGGTGAAAAGTCCTAGCTTGGAGGGCTAGGTGATGAAATCCTGGTGAGTGAAGCCGGGTCCCGATGAGTGAAGCCGGGTGACCAAAACCCAGGTGAGTGAAGCCAGGTCCTAGCTTGGAGGGCTAGGTTGAAGTCCCAATGAGTGAAACTGGGCATGTCACGAGTCAGAGATGGGCCGGAGGCTTGTTCTCGTGACTTAGAGGAGATTTGACCTTGCTTGGATCGATCTGGTGACCGATCAGGGAAGTTGGCACGGTATTCCTTCGTGGATCGGTCTGGTGACCGATCAGGCAACACATAGTGAGGTTGGGAACCTAGTGCTCTGCTCCTGATCGGTCTGGTGACCGATCAGGGAGTGTGCAGTTCACTCACCGCTCGGCTCCTGATCGGTCCGGTGACAGATCAGGGAGCAAACAGTGAGTTGAGTTCCCCTGCTACTCTGCTCTTGATCGGTCTGGTGACCGATCTGAAACACTGTTCAGACCGTTCTGGTGAACGATCATTTGTCGCAAGGTTCTCACTATAACCGATCAAGATGACTCCTGATCGGTCAGGAAGCAACTTGATCGGTCTGGTGACAAATCAGGGCACAGCCTGATTAGTTTGGGGACTGATCTGGAGTGCGCAGCAGACTGCTGGATAGGTCTGGGGACCAATCAGGAGTGTGCAGAAGACTGCTGGATCGGTCTGGTGATCGATCAGGGTCCTCTCTGATTGATCTGGGGACCGATCAGGAGCAGAACTTTAATTCAAATAAGCTGTCAGAAGTTTCTGATCGCGTCTGTTTTCACTGTCGATTCTCTGCTACATGCTGATTTCATTTGTTATCGATTTGCTAAGCTTCTGTTGAAGTATGCAAGTGACACAGGAGGATTCAAACACTCAAGGTGGGTCAATGGGAGTCTTTCCTTGGAGCAGGTTTGTTTGTTTCTCCTTCTCAGGTTTCAATGGCAACCGAGGCATGGCTGGCGACTGACGGAGGCTCAGCTGGAGACTGACGGAGGCTCAGCCGGAGAGGGACTTCAGTGGACTGAGTGCTCAGGGAGGTCAGTGGGTTCAGGTTGTGCTCAGGGGATGCTGATGGAGCCTGGCGATGAAACAGGAGCTTAAGAGGAAGATGAGAAGTAGAGGAGGCAACAAGAAGAAAAAACAGGAAAACAAGCAAGTGTGGCTGTGGGTTTCGCTGTTGATTGTTGAGCTCCTTGTGTAGCTTCTCTCTTGAGCTTTCTTGCTACTGTCTTGTGAGAGGTTCCTCGTTAGTCCCGTGAGCTTATCTTGTATCCTATTGAGATGCTTGTGGAGAGGTTTCTCCACCGAGAAGGAGGCGCTGTTTTATCCGGGTCACCGGGGCTTGATCTGCCGACGATCAAGGGATCGCCCACCTTACGAGCACGCCAAGGAGTAGGGGTAAGTTATCCCCGAACCATGTATATCCTCGTCTTAGCGACTATGTTGTTTGTGTTTCAGTTATTGCATTTCTATTTCTACTGTTATACTTGTATTGCTTCCGCTGCGGCTAACTTAAGTGCAGAAAGATTTCAAAGAGGCTGATCTTAGTGTCTGGCTATATTCACCCCCCCCCCCCTCTCTAGCCATCCAAGCTCCAACAATTATGTACAAGGCGGTGTGGGAAAAATGCAGATAGACGTGGATGAACTACTCCCGGTCTCGACCCCACAATTTGGTTTCATAGGGTATCGAGTACAACCGGTGGGGCAAATCACCTTGTCAGACTCGTTGGGCAGCGATAGGCTCGAAAGAACCCGGAGGACTGCTTTGTTAATCGTGGATGCGCCCTCCTCCTACAATGTCATCCTGGGCCGCCCAGCGCTTAGAAATTTCCATGCTATGGTCTCTGTTTACTACCAGAAGATCAAGCAACCGGTAGGCAACCGGGTGGTGGAAGTCCGAGGGGATCAGCTAGTGTCTCGGCGGTACTACAGCTGGGAGGTCAGAACAGAATCTCGGAAGAACCCACGAAGCCTGGATGATTAGCTATAAAAGAAAGGCAGAAACGTAGGAGGTCCCGGCCTCGCTGCAGTCTCGGACCCTTCTAGCCTTGGTATGATTCGTGTTTTAGCTAGAGTATTTGTCTGTGTATCTCTGTGCTCTCGGAGAAAAATCAGGTAATAAAGAGAGGTACTTTCCCCCAAGATAACAACGCACTACTGAAGTCTCCAAAACCATAATACCTTGCGGTGCAGCCGATGCCCGGGGTACTTAGGCATGGTCTGGGACCTACGCGCCTGACCAAGTATCGAAAACCCTAATAGCTCGTTGTGCAGCCGATGCCCAGGATACTTAGGCTTGGTCTGGGACCTACGCGCCCGACCAAGTATTCAAAACCCTAATACCTAGCGGTGCAGCCGATGATCGGGGTACTTAGGCTTGGTCTGGGACCTACGCGCCCGTCCAAGTATCCAAACCCTAATACCTCATGGTGCAGCCGATGCCCGGGGTACTTATGCTTGGTCTGGGACCTACGCGCCTGACCAAGAACCCAAAACCCTAATACCTCACGATGTAGCTGATGCCCGGGGTACTTAGGCTTCGTCGGGGACCTACGCGCTCGACCAAGTATCCAAAACCTAAATGCTTCGCGGTACAGCCGATACCTGGGGTACCTAGGTTTGGCTTGGGATATACGACCCGACCAAGTACCCAAAACCATAATACCTCGCGGTGCAGCCGATGCCGAAGGTACTTAGGCTTGGTTTGGACCTACGCGCCCGACCAAGCATCCAAAACCCTAATGCCTCACGGTGTAGCCGAAGCCCGAGGTACATAGGCTTGGTCTGGGACCTACGTGCCCGACCAAGTATCCAAAACTCTAATACCTCGCGGTGCAGCAGATGCCCAGGGTACATTGGCTTGGTCTGGGTCCTATGCGCCCGACCAAGTATCCAAATCCCAAATGTCTCGCGGTACAGCCGACACCCGGGGTACTTAGGCTGATCTGGGACATGCGCACCCGACCAAGTACCCAAAACCCTAATACCTCGCGGTGCAGCCGATGCCCAGGGTACTTAGGCTTGGTCTGGGACCTACACACTCGACTAAGTATCCAAAACCCTAATGTCTCATGGTGCAGTAGATACCCGGGGTACTTAGGCTTGGTCTAGGACCTACGCGCCCGACCAAGTACACAAAACCCTAATGCCTTACGGTGCAACCGATGCTTGGGGTACATAGGCTTGGTCTGGGACCTACGCGGCCGACCAAGTACCCAAAACCCTAATACCTAGCGGTGGAGCTAATGCCCGGGGAACTTAGGCTTGGTCTGGGATGTACGCGCTAGACCAAGTATCCACAACCCTAATACCTCGCGGTGCATCCGATGCCCGGGGTACTTAGGCTTGGTCTGGGACCTACGCGCCTATCCAACTATCAAAAACCCTAATTCCTCACGGTGCAGCCGATGTCCGGGGTACTTAGAGTTGGTCTGGAACCTACGCGCTCGACCAAGTACCCAAAAACATAATACCTCGCGGTGCAGCCGATGCCTAGGGTACTTAGGCTTGGTCTGGGACCTACGCGCCCGACCAAGTACCTAAAACCGTAATACCTCGCGGTGCAGGTGATGCCCTGGGTACTTATTGCTTCCGCTGCGACTAACTTAAGTGCAGAAAGATTTCAAAGAGGCTGATCTTAGTGTCTGGCTATATTCACCCCCCCCCCCCTCTCTAGCCATCCAAGCTCCAACAATTCTGTACAAGGCGGTGTGGGAATAATGCAGATAGACGTGGATGAATTACTCCCGGTCTCGACCCGACAATTTGGTTTCACAGGGTATCGAGTACAACCAGTGGGGCAAATCACCTTGTCAGTCTCGTTGGGCAGCGATAGGCTCGAAACAACCCGGAGGACTGCTTTCTTAATCGTGGATGCGCCCTCCTCCTACAATGTCATCCTGGGCCGCCCAGCGCTTAGAAATTTCCATGCTATGGTCTCTGTTTACTACCAGAAGATCAAGCAACCGGTAGGCAACCGGGTGGTGGAAGTCTGAGGGGATCAGCTAGTGTCTCGGCGGTACTACAGCGGGGAGGTCAGAACAGAATCTCGGAAGAACCCACGAAGCCTGGATGATTAGCTATAAAAGAAAGGCAGAAACGTAGGAGGTCCCAGCCCCGCTCCAGTCTCGGACCCTTCTAGCCTTGGTATGATTCGTGTTTTAGCTAGAGTATTTGTCTGTGTATCTCTGTGCTCTCGGAGAAAAATCAGGTAATAAAGAGAGGTACTTTCCCCCAAGATAACAACGCACTACTGAAGTCTCCAAAACCATAATACCTCGCGGTGCAGCCGATGCCCGGGGTACTTAGGCATGGTGTGGGACCTACGCGCCTGACCAAGTATCCAAAACCCTAATAGCTCGCTGTGCAGCCGAAGCCCAGGATACTTAGGCTTGGTCTGGGACCTACGTGCCCGACCAAGTATCCAAAACCCTAATACCTAGCGGTGCAGCCGATGATCGTGGTACTTAGGCTTGGTCTGGGACCTACGCGCCCGTCCAAGTATCCAAAACCCTAATGCCTCGTGGTGCAGCCGATGCTCGGGGTACTTATGCTTGGTCTGGGACCTGCGCGCCTGACCAAGAACCCAAAACCCTAATACCTCACGATGTAGCTGATGCCCGGGGGTACTTAGGCTTCGTCGGGGACCTACGCGCTCGACCAAGTATCCAAAACCTAAATGCTTCGCGGTACAGCCGATACCTGGGGTACCTAGGTTTGGTTTGGGATATACGACCCGACCAAGTACCCAAAACCCTAATACCTCGCGGTGCAGCCGATGCCGAAGGTACTTAAGCTTGGTTTGGACCTATGCGCACGACCAAGTATCCAAAACCCTAATGCCTCACAGTGTAGCCGAAGCCCGAGGTACATAGGCTTGGTCTGGGACCTACGTGCCCGACCAAGTATCTAAAACTCTAATACCTCGCGGTGCAGCAGATGCCCAGGGTACATAGGCTTGGTCTGGGTCCTACGCGCCCGACCAAGTATCCAAAACCCTAATGTCTCCCGGTACAGCCGACACCGGGGGTACTTAGGCTTGATCTGGGACATGCGCACTCGACCAAGTACCCAAAACCCTAATACATCGTGGTGCAGCCGATGCCCAGGGTACTTAGGCTTGGTCTGGGACCTACGCGCTCGACTAAGTATCCAAAACCCTAATGTCTCATGGTGCAGTAGATACCCGGGGTACTTAGGCTTGGTCTAGGACCTACGCGCCCGACCAAGTACACAAAACCCTAATGCCTTACGGTGCAACCGATGCTTGGGGTACATAGGCTTGGTCTGGGACCTACGCGGCCGACCAAGTACCCAAAACCCTAATACCTAGCGGTGGAGCTAATGCCCGGGGAACTTAGGCTTGGTCTGGGACGTACGCGCTAGACCAAGTATCCAAAACCCTAATACCTCGCGTTGCATCCGATGCCCGGGGTACTTAGGCTTGGTCTGGGACCTACGCGCCTGTCCAACTATCAAAAACCCTAATTCCTCACGGTGCAGCCGATGTCCGGGGTACATAGAGTTGGTCTGGAACCTACGCGCTCGACCAAGTACCCAAAACCATAATACCTCGCGGTGCAGCCGATGCCTAGGGTACTTAGGCTTGGTCTGGGACCTACGCGCCCGACCAAGTACCTAAAACCGTAATACCTCGCGGTGCAGGTGATGCCTTGGGTACTTATTGCTTCCGCTGCGGCCAACTTAAGGGCAGAAAGATTTCAAAGAGGCTGATCTTAGTGTCTGGCTATATTCACCCCCCCCCCCCTCTAGCCATCCAAGCTCCAACAATTCTGTACAAGGCGGTGTGGGAAAAATGCAGATAGACGTGGATGAACTACTCCCGGTCTCGACCCCACAATTTGGTTTCACAGGGTATCGAGTACAACCGGTGGGGCAAATCACCTTGTTAGTCTCGTTGGGCAGCGATAGGCTCGAAAGAACCCGGAGGACTGCTTTGTTAATCGTGGATGCGCCCTCCTCCTACAATGCCATCCTGGGCCGCCCAGCGCTTAGAAATTTCCATGCTATGGTCTCTGTTTACTACCAGAAGATCAAGCAACCAGTAGGCAACCGGGTGGTGGAAGTCCGAGGGGATCAGCTAGTGTCTCGGCGGTACTACAGCGTGGAGGTCAGAACAGAATCTCGGAAGAACCCACGAAGCCTGGATGATTAGCTATAAAAGAAAGGCAGAAACGTAGGAGGTCCCGGCCCCGCTGCAGTCTCGGACCCTCTAGCCTTGGTATGATTCGTGTTTTAGCTAGAGTATTTGTCTGTGTATCTCTGTGCTCTCGGAGAAAAATCAGGTAATAAAGAGAGGTACTTTCCCCCAAGATAACAACGGACTACTGAAGTCTCCAAAACCATAATACCTCGCGGTGCAGCCGATGCCCGGGGTACTTAGGCATGGTCTGGGACCTACGCGCCTGACCAAGTATCCAAAACCCTAATAGATCGCTGTGCAGGCGATGCCCAGGATACTTAGGCTTGGTCTGGGACCTACGCGCCCGACCAAGTATCCAAAACCCTAATACCTACGGTGCAGCCGATGATCGGGGTACTTAGGTTGGTCTGGGACCTACGCGCCCGTCCAAGTATCCAAAACCCTAATGCCTCGTGGTGCAGCCGATGCCCGGGTACATATGCTTGGTCTGGGACCTACGCGCCTGACCAGACCCAAAACCCTAATACCTCACGATGTAGCCGATGCCCGGGGTACTTAGGCTTCGTCGGGACCTACGCGCTCGACCAAGTATCCAAAACCCAAATGCTTCACGGTACAACCGATACCCGGGGTACTTAGGTTTGTTTGGGAACACGACCCGACGAAGTACCCAAAACCTAATACCTCGCGGTGCAGCCGATGCCAGGTACTTAGGCTTGGTTTGGACCTACGCGCCCGACCAAGTATCCAAAACCCTAATGCCTCACGATGTAGCCGAAGCCCGAGGTACATAAGCTTGGTCTGGACCTACGTGCCCGACCAAGTATCTAAAACTCTAATACCTGCGGTGCAGCAGATGCCCAGGGTACATAGGCTTGGTCTGGGTCCTACGTGCACGACCAAGTATCCAAAACCCTAATGTCTCACGGTACAGCCGACACCCGGGTACATAGGCTTGATCTAGACATACGCACCCGACCAAGTACCCAAAACCCTAATACCTCGTGGTGCAGCCGATGCCCAGGGTACTTAGGCTTGGTCTGGGACTTACGAGCTCGACTAAGTATCCAAAACCCTAATGTCTCGTGGTGCAGCGATACCCAGGGTACTTAGGCTTGGTCTGAGACCTACGCGCCCGACCAAGTACCCAAAACCCTAGTGCCTTACGGTGCATCCGATGCTCGGGGTACATAGGCTTGGTCTGGGACCTACGCGGCCGACCAAGTACCCAAAACCCTAATACCTAGTGGTGGAGCTAATGCCCGGGGAACATAGGCTTGGTCTGGGACCTACGCGCTCGACCAAGTATGCAAAACCCTAATACCTCGCAGTGCATCCGATGCCCGGGGTACTTAGGCTTGGTCTGGGACCTACGCGCCAGTCCAAGTATCCAAAACCCTAATTCCTCATGGTGCAACCGATGTCCGGGGTACTTAGACTTGGTCTGGAACCTACGCGCTCGAGTACCCAAAACCATAATACATCACGGTGCAGTCGATGCCCAGGGTACTTAGGCTTGGTCTGGGACCTACGCGCCCGACCAAGTACCTAAAACCCTAATACCTCGCGATGCAGGCGATGCCCAGGGTACTTAGGCTTGGTCTAGGACCTATGCGCCCGACCAAGTATCCAAAACCAATACCTCGCGGTGCAGCCGATGCCCGGGCTACTTAGGCTTGGTCTGGGACCTACGCGCCCGACCAAGTATCCAAAATCCTAATACCTCTCGGTACAGCCGATGCCCGGGGTACTTAGGTTCGGGCCAAGTTGTCTCAGACCCCCCACTGAGGATGTAAACCCGGGTGACTCATAATATCCCTAGCACCTGGGACAGGTGAGCGCTACGGATGCAATGGTAAAGTGGCATGCCCGACCCAGGGAACATGAGCCAAACACTTCAAAAATATAATCCAGGCGTACCATACTCTTGGTAACAAAAATATTATTTTATTTATGTGAAAAATACAGGGAGAACAACATCTCAGAGAATTCCAAAGATACAATTGGATGAGAGAAAACACTTTTTTACTTGGGCCACTCTCCTCTATGGCTCTATTCCTGTAAGGTCGCTAGGCTCGGAACTACCTTCTGAATCTACAAGGCATGGAAGCTTGTTGACTGGGCTCTCAAATATTTTCCACCATCTGGGTACACCATCTGAGTAGTCAGCGACGGGCGAGGACGCCTGAGGTAACACATGGGTGGCTAGACCCTCTCTAAAGACCTCATCCCCGCGAAGATGCGGCCAAGTACAACATTCAAAGGCAGATAAAAGAGGAGGGGGAACAACGACTGCAATTTCTCTCCAGAGCGTGTAAAGACGCTACGAAGAATTGCCTTAAAAGGAGAGGGGGAACAACAACCGTAATTTCTCAATGAAAAGAAAAAAGAGAAAGAGAAATGCCAGCGACTGTACCCCCTCCCCTCTTGGTGATGACGTATCCCACAAAACGCCATCCTCCGCCCAAAACACGGGGCAAAGAAGGATCCGAAAGAGGATGACGTCTGTTGGCGTAGAAGAAGGCAACCATCAGGATACGTCATCTCCTCCATGACCCCTGGCGGGCCATGTAAGGTCTTTTCTGAACTCCTCAGATAATCCGGGAGACCCACATCCTCCAGGATCATCAGAGAGACCCAGGACCTCATCTCCACCATGCTCCCCAGTATGGGTAATGCCACAAAAGTTTCTACCTCTAAGAGGTCCCTCAGCCAAAAAATAATCCTGCATCTTCGGCATTGGCCAGCTTGGGCACCGATGAGGATGAAGGAAAGAGAGGTAACATCCAGCCAAAAAGAAGCGAGTAGAAGGGATGAGGGAGATGGCGCAACCCTCTCCCCCTATTTACAGTGAGGGGTGCCTCTCCGCGTAGTTAACGCGAAGAGAGCGCAAAGCAGCAACAGATGCCGAAGCGTCGTTTTGACCAACGCGCCCACGCCATACCTCAGAACTCAAGACTCTTCATGAGTCCATTCAAGAGGATTGCGTTTAAGGCAGAAGTGACGGTTCAGGAGCCGCTCGCATACTCCAGAAGGAAGCATCGGTGGGGACCTGTCATGGACTTTAATGCAGGCATGTAGTTTTGACTATTTTTAAGGAGGGATCTTCCCTCAGGATCAACCTCGAGGTAAATAGGTACCTTTTCCATTCATTATACCCATAAAAGTAAACACGTAAGACACGATCGATAAAGGCACATACACCAAGAATAGCGAAAGTGATTGCATTAATTCAAAACTTCTACAATGAGGCCCGATCCCCTGAGAAGCGGGGGACTCCGCCAACACGGGCCCTCAGGCAAAGACCCCTCTATAGCACAGCAGACACCTAAAATCGATGGTTGGCATCGGGAGGGAGTAGCTGGTACTTCTTCAATTTATCGATAGCCCTGGGGAAGCCCTGCTGTAGGTGATGCATTACCTGGTTGGCTACAATGGCCCGAAACTCGTCCGACTCTAAAAACTTCACCTTGAAGCCTACGTCGGTTTCCTTGGAACTAGAAGCTTGGGCAACTCGAAGGTTCAGGAGCTCGGTCTCCGTAGCCTCGTAGGAACGCCTCAAACATTCCATCTCGGCAGACATCTCTGCCTGCTTGGCCAAGGCCTCTCGGAGTCTCTCCGACGTGGCACGCTCATCTGACCGAGCCTGGACCAGGTCCTCCTCCAGGACGGATGCATGGTCAGTGGCCATCAGGATATCAGTGTAACGCCCGCCCTTATATCTACACTCGGGGCGGGGTTACGTACAATCAATCATATTTTTTTTCCTCTAGCATAAAATTTAAAACAACAATGCAAGGACTAAGTATTGAGCATGCTTGTTTAGAACTATTAAGTAATGTAGGAGTGCTAAGCATACTAGTCAATACATGTCACTCAAATGTCATGCTTGCATCATTAGAACATTATTTGAAATATTTAAATCACGAGTTATTCCATAACATGATAGGTTCACATATTATTTCATACCATAATATAATCCAATAAAATCAAGTATATGAAAATTCCATGTGTAACTATTATCATGCAATATCTATCCTAATCACCATCATTCATTATCAAGGAGCATAAACATAAGCATAATAATGTAGATATAAAAGTCTTTCTTCCCGAGCCACCACCCCACACATCTTCAGCCTCCTGCCTCTTCCTTTAGTTTAAGTGTTCCTTACCCTTATCTGCAGCATAAGACAACACATAAACTAGTAAGCACAAATGCTTAGTAAGGATCCTGTCCTACTCGCAAAATCCATACGAAAGAACATAACATGTACACATAATAAATCATAAGCATGAGTTCATCAAAGCATACTAAACATCCAAGTTTCTAAGCATGCAGTATCAAGTACCTTAAGCATACTCTTCACATATAACAAATGTTTTCAATGAATGTTATCAAAACAATTCCATAATGGTATTACTTAAAAATACATCCATATCATATTGGGCCCTGTTGTGTACCACATATCGCGCGTAACTATTGCGCGTTCCCTAATGAATTGGGGTAGCGAGCCACCAATTAATTAGAGAAGGACCCTTCCGTCCTACCGGAGCCATGACCTTACATTAACATGCACCCCGGATTTGTTTAACGACCCCCTTCCGAGTCGGGTACACAACTTCAAAAGTAAAATACTTATCATGCTTTTACATATATGCTAAGGAGTACTCCAAATCACTCTTACAGGACACACCACTCTTCAAGGGTGCTCATGATCCCGTAGGGACACATCACACAACATAAGGGGTGCTCTTGATCCCATACTTAGTAGAGTATCCGTTCAAGCATTTTAACATATCACATGCAATTTCATAAGTGTGCCCCATGGGCTATAAGGCATTCTCATACATACATCATATTTCATGCATGTTCATACATACATCATATTTCGCACATGTTCATACATACATCATATTTCATACATGTTCATACATACATCATATTTCATACATGTTCATACATACATCATATTTCATACATGCTCATATACATATTATCTTACTAAACATAATCAGGTCCCGTAGGGTAGTTTAACCTTCACATACATTTCATGCAACTTATTAAACATAAAGTACATCATGGGATAATTATGCAACCCTAAACCCTAGTCCTTCTAGGGTTGGCCGAAGCTCAAGGGTAGGGTAAACTAGTTTCATACAAATATTTACACAAACACTTTGTCTACACTACCAAACATGGATACATCATAGGAAATCATACAATCCCTAAATCCCAATTCTTTTCCTCCATGGCCGAAACTTGTAGGGGGGTGCAACCCTAATTTTTGTTATCACCACTTGATGGGAATCAACCTATAGGTATACCCTAAGTCCTAAGGGTTCTCCTCAAGCATCAAGAAGTAACCAAGGCCTCTTCTAAGGGTGTTGGCCGAAACTTACACAAGGGTAAAATCCTAAAATTTTGTTCATAACATCATGAAGAAAACAACATATACATATACCCTAAGTCCCAAGGGTCTACTCATGTAACAAAAAGGAACCAAGGCCTTCCCCCAAGGGGGTGGCCGAAACTTACAAAGGGTGAAACCCTAGTTTTTCTTCCTTTTTGTTCATACCATCATAAAGAAAATAAACATACATATATACTCTAAGTCTCAAAGGTCTTCTCATGTATCAAGGAGTGACCAAGGCCTTCCCCTAAGGGGGTGGCCGAAACTTACAAAGGGGAAAAAGTCCCCATTTTCGAAAACAATCAAGGAGAAAAACATACTATAACCAATACACTGCAGGCGAGGGGATACTTACATCCTTTCGCTTAAATTTCTCCTTCTCTTACTCTTTAGGGTACCCTTAATTGAAGTGAGAGTGAGAATTTCCTTTGCTAAGACTTTCTCTAGAACCTTTGGCCCTAGTAGAGAGCAAGGTCCTTGGGTGGGATCTCCTTCCTTCCAAACCCCTAGGGTTGGAACCCTAGGGTTTACTTTTTCGAAAATGAAAGGGCAAGGGGAAGTGAATTTCGGTGATGAGAGTGAAGAAGAAGAAGAGAGGAAGTTATTCCAACTTCTCTTCCTCTTATTTATACTTTTCTCATGAAGAGACATGTCTCTTCACTTCCCCAGCTTTTAACAAGCATGTTTCTTATCCCTTCTACATGAAATATGGCTTGGTGTGTTGTTTATGACATGATTAGTGCAACTAGGAGGTTCAAGGTTCAATCCTTGCTTCCTCCTTTCTACCTTTTCTTTTTATCACATTTTGCACTAATCCATATCAAAGCCCATTAAGCCAAGCCCATCATGAAATTTCATAATAATAATAATATTCCATGAATTCATAATATTTCATAATATTTCATGAATTCATAATATTTCATAAGAATAATAATATTTCATGAATTCATAATATTTCATAATAATAATAATATTTCATGAATTCATAATATTTCATAATAATAATAATATTTCATATGGGAAAATTTTGGGGCGTTACAATCAGACTCCTTCTGACTGAGTTGTTGCGCTTGATCCTGACTCCGCGAGTTCAGTCTCTCAGCCGAGGCTACCCTGAGCTGGTTGTCGCCCAGCAACTCCGTCTCCCTTGCCTGGAGCTGGTCTCTCTCCTACGTCACCTGGAGCAGGTCCTTAGTGACACTCACAGCCCTCTCGGACACCAGACGTTCTCTGTGCCGAGAATTTTGAAGAGCCTGCTTCTTGTCTTGCAAGGGTCCATCAGGTGATCGACCTTCGCTCGGAGAGCCTTGCTGACCCTTGCCTGCATCAATCATGCCCGATGCTCGTGGTCAGCTATAGACTCCGCCCTTAATTCCCGGCGAAGCAAGGCTTCAACCCATGGCCAGGAATACAGACCCTGGCCGAAGGTCACGCAATCCTCAGGAGCCTGCCATTGCTCTAAGAAGTCAGGTATTTGACAAGAGAACATCCAATGCAACAGTGATCTGTACATTCAGGAGAGTCTCCCCAAGAGTGGTGAGTGGGCCCTCCGAAACGTGTACGGTCGTCCCTCCAGAGGTACTCCCACTCCCTTCAGGTCACGGTGAACTCGAACAAGGAGGAAGTTACTCGATGGTTGGTGCTTCAGGGGGCAGACTGGAGGGGCCGGAATCATCTTCCTCCGAGCTAGAAGTTTCCTCGGACATGACCCCCTCGGTCGGAACCTCTTTGAAATGCACTGGGGGGAAGGATTGCATGGAGGCCTCCAATGCTACGTCCGACTTTTTCTTTAGACGGTCTAGTCGCATCTGGTATTAGGTGTGTGACACCTCCTTACCCTTGGAGGACGTAGACGGGTCAATGGAGCAGGTCGTAGGCGCGGTGATGACTACTTTCGGATCAGGGACCGGGGGAGCAGGTACAGAGGCTACTACCTCAGTGGGTAGAGCCGATTCCTCAGGCACTCAGGGAAGAGGAGAGGAATGTGCAGAGCGCAGTTTTTTCCATGAAGGCCCCAAGCCCTTGGGGAGCCGCCACTTCTGCCGCCCAGCAGATCGGACTACTGAAGAAACAATAGGAGGGGAGGCCCCCTCGCTAATTCCCTCTGGACAGACAGCCCTTGATAAGTACCATTTTTATTGATTATTTTAATTACTAAAATCCATGATTGACCCATGTTTTACTTGTTTAATTATGATTTTACCCTAGGTTTTAGGATTTCCTTTTATTTTGGACTTAATTGCAAAATTTCACATTTTTTGGATTATTTGGCCACTAATTTTCTGATATATTTTTTGTAGGAACGAAAGGATCCTGGACCTAGGGCATACTGGGTCAAACTTGAGTTGGAAGTGGAACCGGATCGAATTATCATGTTTTGGATTAATCCGGGCCGTCCGATTCAAAAGCGGCTAGATCTGAGCCATCCGGGACCATCTGAAGCTGTAACGACCCGAAAAATTCTCTTAATATTTTCTTAAAATATTGAGCATGTCTAGATAATTATCCGAGGGGCCCAGAAATAATTATGTAAAATTGGGCCTAGAAATCCATGTTTTCTCATTTAAATTGAGAAAACTAAGTACCAATGAGCTTTAAATGGGCTCCAAAAATGGGTATTAATTAGGTAAAATTAATATAAATTAGGTAAAATTAATATAAATATAAAAGAATTTTATTTAGGAATATTGGCATAATTATGGGTGATTTTAGGGGGGATTTTCGGAATTTAGGAAATAAAAATAATAAAATAAATGAAATAAAAATAAAATAAAAATAAAGGTGCATGAGCCAAGGATTGAACCTTGGACCTCTTGTACAACCATGTAAGCCTTAACCAACTCACCTAGCAAGGGATTTCTATGAGGAAATGAAGTGGATGTAAGTTAAGATTAAGAAGAAGATGAAGAGTCATGGAGAGACTCTTCATTTACCTTCTTAATGGGCTATTAAAGGGGGGGTTTTGGGAGTTACCTCTTCTTCCCATTACTTGCATATTCGAACCCCTTCCTCCCCTCATTCTTGCCGAGCACCAAGAAGAGGTTTTCCCCTTGGAAAAGTTTCCACCAAGGTTCCATCTCCTAGATCTAAAGTCTTCACAAGAGTGCAAGGGCAAGGAGGGATCAAGGGTCAAGAGTTCTACAAGTTCTTTCTCTTTTAAGGTCTAAAAATCAAGAAATCCCAAGGTAAGACTCCCTCACCTGTGGTATAATAGTTCCCTATGATTTTTATGATTTTTAGTATGATATAGTGGTTGGTTTTCGAATTTGATGTTGAAAGGAAAGAAAACCAAGACCCTCATGCTTAAGGGTTTCGGCCACCATGATTTTTAGGTCTATAAATATGCTATAAATCTGTATAATGTTATTTAATGTTCCCTTATGATGTTTAGAGGTTAAGTATAATTTTTGGGAATTTTTGGAGTACCCTAAGACACCTTAAGGTTTCGGCCAACATGGAAGAAACAAAATCAACACCCTAGAGACCCTATGGGTTTCGGCCACAATGTTCTAGGGTTCATAATGATGCTAAAAATCTTTATAATGTTATTTGATGTTCCCTTATGATGTTTAGAGGTTAAGTATAATTTTTGGGAA
Organism: Boesenbergia rotunda; assembly: GCA_024364735.1. NCBI lineage: Eukaryota > Viridiplantae > Streptophyta > Magnoliopsida > Zingiberales > Zingiberaceae > Boesenbergia > Boesenbergia rotunda. The sequence goes on from JAGFNQ010000408.1 coordinate 73,234, forward strand.
TTTTTGGAGTACCCTAGGATACCCTAGGGTTTCGGCCAACATGAAAGAACCAAACCAAGCACCCTAGAGACCCTATGGGTTTCGGCCACTATATATTAGGGTCCATGTGGATGTTAAAAATCTTGATAATATTGTTTAATGTATTCTAATGAAGTTTAGAGGTTAAATATAATTTTTGAGAATTTTTGGGGTACCCTAGGATACCCTAGGGTTTCGGCCAACCACAAGACCCCATGGGTAGGGTTGAGTCTAAAACCCCAAGTGTATGTCTTATGTATGGTCATGATATAAGGGAGATGGAGGGTATATATGTGAATGTTTCACATGGCCTTGAGACCCTATAGGTTTCGGCCATGTACCCTAATAGAATGGAAAGTTAGGATTTATTTCAAGTAAGGGCTCCAATGGCCCTATGGTAAGGTATGGTTGGTGTGCAACAATTGATTAGGGGTTTTATTGGAAATTTTTCCATGCCCCCATGGCCTTGAAGTTTTGGCCAAGAGAAAGATTTGGGTCAAAGGATTAGGGTTTGGCCTTAAGTATGGGATCAAATGTTCCCTAGGGCCTAGTATGTATGTATGGGATGTGTTCGGAAAGTTATGTGAAGTTTCATGGACCTAGGGTTCCTTGGGGACTTTCGGCCAAGGACATGACCTAGGGCTAGGGTTAGGTAAACCTACAAAGATGCTTGGGGTATGGATTACCAAGAGGTATGTTTAAGTAAGATGGAAGAAGTTCTATGCTAACCAAACCCTTAGGTTGTATGTCATGAATTATATGTTAAGTCATAGATGTTTAGACATGTGCCATGATTTATGAATGATATGTATGTATGCCATGTTTATGAATGATATGCCATGTTTATGAATGATATGCATGTATGCCATGTCTTATGAATGATACATATGTATGCCATGTTTTATGAATAAGATGTATGTATGCCATGTCTTATGAATGAGGTTAAAGTACATGCCGTTAAGGCATAATGATGAATGACAAGTATGATGAATGACAAGTATGATGAATGAATGATGATGAATGAATGATGATGAATGAAAGATGATGCTTATGTCTTTAAGGCATAAATATGCTAAACGGCACGGTCGATGGTCGACGGTACGACGGTCGTGAGGACCGGTAAATGGGCTGGTAGACGGGCCGAGCCGTAACAAGTTATGCTATGTTAAAGATGCCATGAATGTCTTATGAATGATGAAGCATGTAAAGTATTTTATTTTATGAATGGGCTTGTACCGGACCGAAGTATGGGTCCAAGGGATGGACACCTTAAGAACGCCCCGGTTCTGGACTACCGACTATGCTGTCCACGGTTCTGGCACTACCGAAGCTGTGCAACAGGGATGGGCACCTTAAGAACGCCTCGGTTCGGGGACTACCGACTATGCTGTCCTTACCCTAGTAGGTCGAGGCTAGCTACCTCGTATTTACTTAGGGATGCGCGCTTATGATGTATGTATGTGGTACAAGCCAGGGCCCAAGGATATGATGATTATGTTTAAGAAATGAAAAGTATGTTTTTAAAGATTAAGCATCCTTATGATATATACGCATTGCCCATGCATTCATTATGAAAAAGTATGTTTATGAAAAGTATGTTTATGAAAAGTATGATTTTAAACTAAGCATCCTTATGATATATGCACTTGCTCATGCATCCATCTATGTTATGCATTATGTTATGAAAAGTATGTTTACGAAAAGTAGGAATATGAAAAGTATGTTTATGCTAAGTTATGATGCCATGATTTTATTTATGTTTATGCTAAGTTATGATGCCATGATTTTATTTATGTTTATGCTAGTTATAATGCCATGATTTTATGCTAGTTATAATGCCATGATTTTATTTATGTTCATGCTAGTTTAGGATGCCATGATTTAATTATGTTTAAGCTAAGTTAGATTGTCATGATTCTATTTATGTCCATGCTAGTTTAGGATGTCATGATTTAATTATGTTTAAGCTAAGTTAGATTGCCATGATGTTATTTATGTTCATGCTAGCTTAGAATGCCATGATTTTATTTATGTTCATGATAGTTTAGGATGCCATGATTTAATTATGTTTGGGTTAGGTTAGAATGCCATGATTTTATTGATGTTTATGTTAATTATGATGCCATGATTTAATTATGTTTCTGCTAGGTTAGAATGCTATGATGTTATTTATGCCCATGCTAAGTTACGATGCCATGATTTAATTGTATTATGTCATGCTATGAATGTTTATGATGTTTATGTCTACGCCAAGTAGTATGCCAAGCCATGAATGTTTTGATGTCTATGAATATGCTATGCTATGAAAGTGACTAAGTTATGTTCAAGTCATGTTCAATGTATGCTAAGTGCTCATAAAGACTTATGTGCTGAGTAAAGCACTAAGTAAGATAATGTTCAAGATGCTCATGATTAAGTGATGAATGGTTTTAGTGAGTAGGAAAGAGTCTTACTAAGCCTGTGTGCTTATAGTCTTATTTTCCTTATACCGCAGATCACGCAAGGGGACCGTAAGGAAGCAGCAGGAGGGCAATAAAGTATGTGTGTGATAGTGACTTGGCCACGAGACCATGTGTTTGCTCATTTTATGATAGAACTTTACCTTTACTAGTATGTGCTTGAATGTGACTCTAGGACATGATGCTATGCATGACATGATGCTAAGAATGACATGATGATAAGTATGACATGATGCTAAGTATGACATGATATGATGCTAAGTATAAAGTTAATATGCCAAGTTCCCATGTTATGATGTTAGAAAGGGAAGTAAGTGCATGTTGGTGTAAGTTAAAGGTTTCCGCTGCATTATGATGTCTACATGCCCTAAGTATGTTAACGTAACGCCGCTTTAGGAAAAAAAAAAAAGCGGGCGTTACAGAAGCAATCCGAGCTAGGGCTACGGTTGATCAAGCACCCTGATCAAGATCTGAAGATTTCATCCCAATCAGAGCTAAATCAACCGTTGGATCAAGCTTGGAGGGCTCTAGATCGTCCATTCAAAGAATTGGTTGATCTGGACCATCCGTTGCACATCTGGAGGATCCGAGCTACCACGAGGCAGATCCTGGCCCCAGATCATCATCATCAAAGTTTGGCTCAAATCAGAGCAAGATCAGCCGTTGGATTTCCTAAATTCAATCTGAGCCGTCCAATGTTAATTACTTAAGGAAATTTTTCCTTGCTTCAGCCTTCGTCGCGTCTTCGCCAAGTTCTTCGCCGCAGCTCGATTTCTTCAGTAGTTCTTCATCGTCTCTTCCAGTTTTCTCCATTTCAAGGGCGCGACCACTTGATTTCTTCATTTGATCGGATTCTAGATCATCGGGATGAAGACTCTGTGAAGGTTCCAACTCCAAACTGCCCAGAAACAGAGTTATAGTTGGATCGAATTGCAGAGTTTGATTGCCGGCAATCTGTGAAGCTTACGGGTTCGAGGCTTGCTCTTGTGTGATGACAAGAAGAATCTGAGCTCAAGAAGGGATTGAGGATTAGTTTTTGTAGCTAATTTCCTTAGTTTCAGTTGTAATTCTATTTCTGAAATCTGTCGTTACTGAAATTCGTATCAGATGTTTGATTGTTTCTTTAAGTTGTTTCTGCTTAAGTTAGATTTAATTTCTGCAAGTTAAGTAGATTTAGTGCTTGTTGAATGAACAATTGAATCAATTTCAGTTATCTCCTATTTAGTTTGCTTGCGTTTAAATTCTTGTTCAGTTGTAATGCTGCGTATCAAGTTTCTGATTTCTGCATGCGTATCAGCCCACGTTTCTGCAATTCCTTTTTAGCATCTGGATTCTTCAGTTGTTTCATCTTTGGTATGTTAATTTAGTGGATCTAAGTTGTTTCACTTCTAGCTTCGATTTCGAGTTCTGTTCAGCTTAGTAATCTGCATTTCAGTCAACTGTTTGCTGTATCAGTGTGTTTCCTGCACATCATTTTTTTCAGCAATTTCAGCATTAAGTCTGCACGTTTCATTCAGTTGTAGCTTCCGAATTTCGTGCCAAGTAACTCTAGTTTCTGAATTTAGATTAGTGAGTCAATATCAGCTTGCATTTGTTAGTTCTCTACTTAATTCATTACTGCATTTCTGCACTTAGTTTAATAAGCAATTCACTTTAATTCTGCATCCCAATCACACTGCACATCAGCTGGACCTGAACCCTTGTTACTGCATTTATTTGTTTCTACCTCTTGCATTTGAATTGTTTGATTCACCTCTATTTGATTCACATCAGTGCATTCCATCAGTTTATAGTTTTGCATTTAGTCTTAACTTATGGCACATAAGTTACTTCCTCTTTGTATCAAGTTGACTTCACCTTTTTCCATTTTGTATCAAGTCAGGGTTCGGCATTAGTTCCAACCAAAAATTTCTGAATTGTTACAAGTCTTTTGCTTAATATTTGGTTTGCACTTGATAATCAAAATTGTTTTCCAAAAGTCAGTTAAGTCCTTTGGTTGCGTAGGTTTCAATTTGCTTGAGTTCGTTAGTTGTCGTACACTTTGTTTAGCCCACTTAGTTAAGTTTCTTTCATTTTCTTTGCGCTTTGATTTCTGAATAGCAAACAACCCAGATTCCATTCGAAACCCAAAATTCACAAGCGACACATAAATACAAGCGCGAATCAAATTATATCAACTAGTCCCAGAGAAAAATACGACCTGTGGCCCCTATATTACATTTTCAGATTTTGATTATAAAAAGGGTTTCCAGCTTTCATTTATAAATTCTAAATTTGAGGCCCACATTCGTGACACATAGTTTGGGCCTATCAAATTTTTTTGGCGCCGTTGCCGGGGAGCTGTTAGTTGATTTGTTTGATTTTTGCTTGTGCACTTATTTCATATCATTCTTGACTTACTTTTGTGCTTATTGCTATATCTTTGGATTTGATTTTATTTGTTTTATCTGTTTATCTACTTTTACTGCGATTTGTTTTGTTTTTATGACCAGGTCTTTAGGTGCTGAATTAGAAGATTTCGATCCTGAGATTGAGAGGCCTTTCAGAGTCAGGAGGAGCCAGGCCATTCTTTCTGAGACTACAGATATCCCTCCCATTCAGACTATCTGCACTCACTCAGGCATTGACATGGCAGACCACCAGAGAACCATGAAGGAGCTCGCAGCACCTAACGCTGCATTTCAGTACTCCAGCATAGCTTATCCAGAGCTAGGGGGAATTTTGAGCTCAGATCTGGACTCATCAATTTGTTGCCAAAGTTTCAGGGTTTATCTGGGGAGGATCCAAACAGACACCTGCACGAATTCCATGTGGTATGCTCTACTATGAAGCCTCAGGGCGTTTCTGAAGAAGACATTAAGTTAAGAGCATTTCCTTTTTCCTTAACTGGGGCTGCTAAGGATTGGTTGTATTACTTGCCCACTGGACATGTTGCTAGTTGGATTGAAATGAAGAGAGCATTTTTAGAGAAGTTTTTTCCAGCATCAAGGACCGCCATTATCAGAAAAAGTATTTGTGGCATTCAACAAGTGGTTGGAGAGTCCCTTTATGATTATTGGGAGAGGTTCAAGAAGTTATGCTCTAGCTGTCCTCAACACCAAATTAGTGAGCAACTTCTTGTGAAATATTTTTATGAAGGGTTATTGCCTATGGATAGGAGCATGATTGATGCGGCGGTAGGAGGAGCCTTAGTAAACAAAACACCGGCGCAAGCTAGAGAACTCATTTCTAACATGGCAGAGAATTCTCAACAATTCAGGAGTAGAGCACTCACTACAAGAGGGGTTAATGAAGCTCAAGTGACGTCTAATGAAGACAAAGAAATTAAGAGCTCATTGTTGGAGTTGGCATCTTTAGTGAAGCAAATGACATTGAACAATGTGAACCAAGCCTCAAATTTTCCAACAACTTCATTTCCAAATCAAGTTACAAGGGTATGTAGCATTTGTTCAAGCCAAGAACATAATTCGGACCTTTGTCCAAATCTCCAACAAGATGAATCGGTTGCGGCCTTGTCTAGAGCTCCATTCCAACAAATAAATGACCCCTACTCATCTACCTACAATCCCGGTTGGAGGAATCATCCTAACTTGAGGTATGGGAATGCTTTCTACCAACAAGAGCCTCAAACTCAGTCCTCACAGTAGCAGCAACCGAACTTCCAGCAGTCACAGCAAACTCAGATTAATCAGCAACAATTTCAGCCATCAAACCAAAGTTTTCAGCCTCCGTTTCAGCCTAATTCCCAACAAATTCAGTAACAATTTCAGCCATTTGAACCTCAATTCCAGCAATATCATCAAGGGCAGCAGGGCTTTCAATCATTCCCAGCTTTCCAAGCTCCAAATCAACAAAATTATCAGCCATCACAGCCCTTGAATCAGAATTTTCAGCCCTACGGTCAAGGGTTTCAAGGTCAGAATTTTCAGCCCTTGCCACCTAATTTTCCACCTCAAAATCAGAACTTTCAACCCTACAACTCACAGCATGGTTTCCAAGCATCACAGCAATTCAATCAGCCCTATCAACAGCCCAATCAGTTCTCTTATGAGCCCCAAAATCATTGTTTCCAAGGATCACAGCAAGCTCAAAATTTTCAGCCCACTTCATCTTTTCAAGGTCAATCAAGAAGCTTTGCTAACCAAGGAGGTTATGGGAATTCAAGTGGAGGAAATGTGCCCCAACAGAGGGTTGAGGATATGTTTCAACAAATGATGGAACAACAACAAGCTTGGCAACAAAACGTTGAGAGGCAAATAGGGCAATTGGCGAGTGGAATTAATCAAAATCAAGCTCAAGGATCAAGTCGACTCCCTTCCCAAACTGTTCATAATCCTAAAGGAAACATGAGTGCTATTTATTTGAGAAGTGGGAAGGTTACATCATCTCCAAAGAGTCCAAGAGCAGAATTCTCAGGAGACCGGACAGCTTCTCCAATTCCGGCCCAAAATAGCAATGAAATGACTTCAAATTTACCTGATTCCAACCCTAGCCCATTCCCAACTCATTCCTCGAGCAGCCCTCCAAATTTGGTGGCAAACGGAGAAGAAAACAGTGCCAAGGCCGATTTTACAGCCACTACTACGCATGGGACAGCAGGGCAGAATTCAGCAGCACCATCTCCGGCCAAAATTGATGATGTTAGGGTTCCTTTGCCTTTTCCACAAGGGAGAACTCCAACCAAAAGACACGTGGAGGAGGAGAAAGCAAAAGAGTACAGTGAGCTGGTGAAACTTTTTAGTAAAGTTGAAATTAATGTACCTTTGCTGACGATGATTAAACAGGTTCCTAAGTACGCAAAATTTTTGAAAGATCTTTGTATTCATAAGAAGAAGCTTAAGGAAAATGAGTTAGTCAGCATGGGGAAGAATGTTTCATCACTTATCCATGCCATCCCTCAGAAATGTGAAGACCCTGGCATATTCACTGTATCTTGTGAGATAGGGAGCACCACGCTACAGGATGCTATGCTTGATTTAGGAGCTTCTATTAATGTCATGCCCAGGACAGTCTTCCCGATGCTTGGCATTGGTCCTCTACAGCCCACTGGAGTTATGATACAGCTAGCAGATAGGAGCCAGACCCGCCCGGCAGGAGTTATTGAAGACGTGTTGGTTAAAGTGAAAGAGTTGATTTTCCCTGCGGACTTCTACATTCTAGACATGGAGGGAGAGTATCTTGCACGTAGATCCCCACTCATCCTTGGGAGACCTTTTCTGAAAACGGCCACAACAATGATTGATGTTTATGCTGGCACACTCTCGATGGAGGTGGGAGACACAGTAGTCCAGTTTAGCCTTTTCGATGCTATGAAGCATCCGAGGGAGGATCACTCCATCAGGAGCGTGGATATTCTTGAGGAGCTAGAGCAGACAGAGTTAGAGGCTGAGTGTTTTTCACCTGATTTTTCTGAAGGAGCTATGTATTCAGAGGAGGCTGAGAGAGTAATTACTGCTGAGACTGAGGATTTTTCAGAAGATATTTCAGACACACTTCCAGTTGGAGAGTTTTTTCTAGGTGTAGGGGATTGCACAGAGCCCCAGGGACCACCACCATTTCCGCAAAGTGTAGGGGATTGCACAGAGCCCCAAGGATCACTTATTCCAGTTGAGTGCTTACTAGAACTTGAACCTGATATGGACCCTATACTTGACCAGGAGGGAGCTATGGACACATCTATCATTGTGGAACCTCCAGGTATTTTTCAGAGCGATCAGGTGAGTATTTCTTTTATTTTTTTGGAAACATCAAGAGAGGTACCACAAATTGATTTTATTGGCTGCGATAGAATTCTTGATATATCATGTGTGGAAAATAATTGTGAAAATTTCATTGAAGCATCCAAAATTGATTTCATTGATTATGATAAGTTTCTTGATGCATCTTGGATAGGTATTCATTGTGAAAAAATTTTTGAGTTGCCTAAAATTGATTTTATTGGATGTGATGCACTTTTGGATATATTTTATGCAAAGACTGATATTATTTCATTTCTTTCTTACCCTGCACGCTTGAGAGGGGTATTACAGGATTTTGCAGGGCCCAGAAGACTTCTGGAGTGGGAGCTTCATCTGAACAGGCTAAAACCCCCTGGAGGGTGTTTCAAAAAGAATAAAGAGGGAGGAGATGATTTTACTTTAATTCAAAACACTCTACCTCTTAATTGGGTTTTGTATTTAAATAACCTTCATCCACCTGAACAGGTTGCTGTAAAGTCCAAGTGTGGGGGAGCGATGCACTGTAAACTTGAAGAAATGGAAGAAGCTCTTTCACACACCTAGACTCCTCCACTACCACGGTGGAGGCTATTTCTTGACAGACTCCGACCGCCAGAAATAAAAGGGAGTTTGATCTTTGTTGCCTTTTTCTTTATTGCATGTTTTCACTCTTAAAATGAGTTCTTGTTAATAAATAAGTGAGTAGAGTAACATGAATAAAAGACATTGTAAATACCATGTCATTTCTTTTAGCACTTTTTCTTGCATGATTAGGAATAAATGTATCCCTTAGGTTATCTCAATAGCATTTTAGAATCTTTTGGAAAATAAATTAAATTTGGTTGTTAAAATTTAAGTTTTGAGTTAATGGGTGAATTCTTGGATGCTTGAGTACTACTTGGCTTTAGATTCTTAATTGAGGATTTGAGATGGATTATTTTTACCTAGTGAGATTAGCCTTATTTTGTGATACACATATGTTATTGTATTCTAGAACTTGCTTAAGTTCTTTCAAAACCATATTTCAATGATTGGATCACATCTATAGAGACTAATCCACTTGTTTCCTTTTCCACATCAATTTTTAGTATTAATCATGTTCATTCCATTTTTCTTTACTTATTTCTTACTCTTACCCTCACTTTTCTTTGGACTTGTTTGTTTGGAATGTTTCTAATGTTATTTTGCCCAAGATGGACAAAGATTCAAGTGTGGGGGAGTGACTAAAGTTTTGGATGTATTTCATGTCAAAAAGAAAATTTTTTTGTGAAATTGAAGCAAAAAGGTTCCAAGTGAGTGAGTTGGTACCAAAAATGAGCAAGAGGAAGTGGAATTGAAGCATCTAGAGTTTTCATCATCAATTGAAGATCCAAGTAGCGTGCAAAAAGAAAAAAAAAATCTGAACTCAATGCAATCCATTTGAAGCTCATGGCAGTGACTTGGTCCAAATCCATCTTGCTGATCAGAAGGAACAGAAAATGCAATCCATTTGAAGCTCACGGAAGGCTGGGTTGCAGCTGTTTCTGATAAAGGTTGAAGCATGTCCACAACATAACCGAACCCAAGTTGGAAAAATCTGAAACTTACACAAAAATCTGTGCCAAAATCAGAAAATCTGAGCTTATTGCAGAAATTTGTGCCAAACATCAGAGGAAGGAAGGAAATCTGAATCCAATTTACTGATCTGGAATGGAATGGAAGGGAATTACAGCACAAACAATGGAATTGTAGCAGAAAAGAAATCAAAACAGAAAAAAAAGAAGGAAGCATTATAAGGCAGAAAAAAAATATATGGCTGCTTGTTTATCATTGTGTGATGTAATGGTTGTAAAGAATGCAAGGAATCTGATCTGCCTCAACCTGAATCTGGTTTGGAAAGTCAGTGAAGCACTGCTGAATTTAAACAGAATCTGAAGGAAGGCTGACTTAAGGCTGAAAAGAAGTTGAATTCCTGCTTCCTAAGTTAGCAATGGGTAGCTGAGTTTGATCAGAGCTTTTAAGGCAATTTATTTAAAAGTTTCGTAGCCAAATTACAAAAGAAGAGTTTGGAATCTGATGAAAAACAGAGAAAGAAAGAAAATTGCAGAGAAGCCGAACAAAACCTGAGGTAAAAACAGAAAAACAGTTTGGTATCAACTTCAAGCTCTAAATCTGCCATTCTTATTTGATGAAACCTGCTGTCACGAATTACATTGGAATTGGAGCTGTAATCTGAAATAGGAACTGGTGTTCCTGCTCTGAAGTGATCAGTTAGAAAAAAAAAGAAATAGAAAATAGTTTGGAAAGGAAGAAAAATAAGGAAAAAGAACAAAGAAGCAAGTTGGTATCCAATTGAAGTTTCGGCACCATGAATTAGTAAAGATAATCTCATCGAAATTGAAGATTTGCTCCATGACATTCTGAATTCAGTAGAGAAAAGAAAGAAAAAAAAATCAAAAAAGAGAAGAAAGAAACAAAAATGGCACACAAAAGGAAACTTGGCACAAGGAAATCAAGAAAAGGTTTTTCATCCAAATCAAAGGAATTTATTCAAGTTTCGCTTCACCACACTTTTGATATCATTAGAGGATGGTCAGGAAGGGCAAAGCACATTGGATACATTTTTGAGCACTCAAGTCTTCCACTTTTCACATTTTTCCATTTCCTTGATTTTTATTCCATTTCTCACCATTTTTCATGTTTTCCTTTGTTTTTATAGTTGTTGATCCTAATCATGAATAATGGTTGAGATTAGACAATAAGCAAGCCTATGGTAGTGCAAGAAGCATGTATGTTTGAGTGAGCTACACTTCCATCATCAAGTCAGAACTTAAGGAGAGAGCCACCAATTTTTTCCTTGAAAGGCTAGTGATTTAAATTCATCTCAATGACTCATGATGGATGAAAAGGCTAAGTTGTTGATTTAAGGACAAGACACTAATTCATAGAGCTTAGATTTTTGAGAATTGACAACCCTAGGCAATTTCTTTTCATTTGCTTCTAATTATGCTTAAGAAACTCTAGGGGATACTTATTTAGTGTTTTCGCGAGACTCTCAAGGTTAAGTGTGGGGGAGTTGATAAGTATCATTTTTATTAATTATTTTAATTACTAAAATCCATGTTTGACCCATGTTTTACTTGTTTAATTATGATTTTACCCTAGGTTTTAGGATTTCCTTTTATTTTGGACTTAATTGCAAAATTTCACATTTTTTGGATTATTTGGCCACTAATTTTCTGATATATTTTTTGTAGGCACGAAAGGATCTTGGACCTAGGGCATACTGGGTCAAACTTGAGTCGGAAGTGGAACCGGATCGAATTATCATGTTTTATATTAATCCGGGCCGTCCGATTCAAAAGCGGCTAGATCTGAGCCATCCGGGACCATCTGAAGCAATCCGAGCTAGGGCTAGGGTTGATCAAGCACCCTGATCAAGATCTGAAGATTTCATCCCAATCAGAGCTAAATCAACCGTTGGATCAAGCTTGGAGGGCTCTAGATCGTCCATTCAAAGAATTGGTTGATCTGGACCATCCGTTGCACATCTGGAGGATCCGAGCTACCACGAGGCAGATCCTGACCCCAGATCATCATCATCAAAGTTTGGCTCAAATCAGAGCAAGATCAGCCGTTGGATTTCCTAAATTCAATCTGAGCCGCCCAATGTTAATTACTTAAGGAAATATTTCCCTGCTTCAGCCTTCGTCGCGTCTTCGCCAAGTTCTTCGCCGCAGCTCGATTTCTTCAGTAGTTCTTCATCGTCTCTTCCAGTTTTCTCCATTTCAAGGGCGCAACCACTTGATTTCTTCATTTGATCGGATTCTAGATCATCGGGATGAAGACTCTGTGAAGGTTCCAACTCCAAACTGCCCAGAAACAGAGTTATAGTTGGATCGAATTGCAGAGTTTGATTGCCGGCAATCTGTGAAGCTTACGGGTTCGAGGCTTGCTCTTGTGTGACGACAAGAAGAATCTGAGCTCAAGAAGGGATTGAGGATTAGTTTTTGTAGCTAATTTCCTTAGTTTCAGTTGTAATTCTATTTCTGAAATCTGCCGTTACTGAAATTCGTATCAGATGTTTGATTGTTTCTTTAAGTTGTTTCTGCTTAAGTTAGATTTAATTTCTGCAAGTTAAGTAGATTTAGTGCTTGTTGAATGAACAATTGAATCAATTTCAGTTATCTCCTATTTAGTTTGCTTGCGTTTAAATTCTTGTTCAGTTGTAAAGCTGCGTATCAAGTTTCTGATTTCTGCATGCGTATCAGCCCAAGTTTCAGCAATTCCTTTTTAGCATCTGGATTCGTCAGTTGTTTCATCTTTGGTATGTTAATTTAGTGGATCTAAGTTGTTTCACTTCTAGCTTCGATTTCGAGTTCTGTTCAGCTTAGTAATCTGCGTTTCAGTCAACTGTTTGCTGTATCAGTGCGTTTCCTGCACATCATTTTTTTCAGCAATTTCAGCATTAAGTCTGCACGTTTCAATCAGTTGTAGCTTTCGAATTTCGTGCCAAGTAACTCTAGTTTCTGAATTTAGATTAGTGAGTCAATATCAGCTTGCATTTGTTAGTTCTCTACTTAATTCATTACTGCATTTCTGCACTTAGTTTAATAAGCAATTCACTTTAATTCTGCATCCCAATCACACTGCACATCAGCTGGACCTGAACCCTTGTTACTGCATTTATTTGTTTCTACCTCTTGCATTTGAATTGTTTGCTTCACCTCTATTTGATTCACATCAGTGCATTCCATCAGTTTATAGTTTTGCATTTAGTCTTAACTTATGGCACATAAGTTACTTCCTCTTTGTATCAAGTTGACTTCACCTTTTTCCATTTTGTATCAAGTCAAGGTTCGGCATTAGTTCCAACCAAAAATTTCAGAATTGTTGCAAGTCTTTTGCTTAATATTTGGTTTGCACTTGATAATCAAAATTGTTTTCCAAAAGTCAGTTAAGTCCTTTGGTTGCGTAGGTTTCAATTTGCTTGAGTTCGTTAGTTGTCGTACACTTTGTTTAGCCCACTTAGTTAAGTTTCTTTCATTTTCTTTACGCTTTGATTTCTGAATAGCAAACAACCCAGATTCCATTCGAAACCCAAAATTCACAAGCGACACATAAATACAAGCGCAAATCAAATTATATCAACTAGTCCCCGAGCAAAATACGACCTGTGGCCCCTATATTACATTTTCAGATTTTGATTATAAAAAGGGTTTCCAGCTTTCATTTATAAATTCTAAATTTGAGGCCCACATTCGTGACACATAGTTTGGGCCTATCAGCCCTTAACGGAGAGCCACCCCCAGAATAAAGATCCGCCTCAGGGGCGAGCGGTTGATCGAAAGGCCCCTAGCTCTCAACCGGCAGGGATGGAACAGTAGCCTTGACCCTCTCGGGTGAGGCAAACCTACGGGGCGAGACAGTAGGCCCCTCAGGGGATTCGGCGGAAGCAGGTGGAGCGTCAGGGGTGGCTGGAGGAGGATTCAATGCCTTCTTGTTGGGCTCCTGCCATCTGATGAGCCTGTCCATCACCTTGGCGAACATGGCTTCCTCAGGCCAACTAGAGAGAAAGAATATCAATCAGAACCAAGAAGCATTAAAGGAAAATGATGAACGTACCCAGGGAAGGGCTGATTCGCGTCACTTTAGGACTGAGGTCTGCCCGGTACATGAGCTCTTCACTCTGTACCAGCCCTGGGCCGCTAAACTCCATACCAGCGAGCACCTCCTTAGCACGTTGGTACACTGAATTGTGGAGAAAGTCCCCTAGAAGGGGAGGAGTCGGCAATTCCTCTATCCAACACAGGGGACTGAAGGGTAAGGATGAAAGCTTAATGAAGAAGAATTTCTCCTTCTACCCTTTAGCGAGGAAGGGAACCCCCATAAAAACCTATGACCCGATTGGGCTGCGAAACTAAAGACCCCTCTAGACCCTATCGGGATGAAGAAAGAATGAAAAAGATGAGGGGTCAGACGAAGATCAAAAAGCTTGAAGACGATATACGCCCCTCCCATCTGGGCGAAGGCATTAGGAGTCATCTGGTGAAGGGAATATCAAAAAAGGAGTCTATGTTCGTGAAAAAAGAGGGATAGGGAAGCGGAGCCCTAACTCCATTTGCCCAAAGAAGAAGGTCAACATGCCTGCAGGAGGCTCCACGGGCGTTTGACCCACTTTGGGGATGACCATTGCCATCTCGGTCGGGATGGCGTAGGCCTCGACGGCCGCCTGCAAGGCTTCCAGTCTCACTCTCCAGGAGGTGGACTCATACCATTATGCGTGATAGCTTTCAATGATCTCTAAGAAAGAAGACAGGAAGGAGGCAAACCACTCACATGCAAAAGAGGCTTTATAAGAGAGGAAGACAAAGTGCACCCAGCCGCTGAGTCGGAAGTAGGCGTAACATCTGCACCTACCCCTCTTATACTCAACCAGCCGCCTGGCTAGACGCAAGGGGGAGGGGACACGTGGAAAGCACGAAACCGCCGCACACAGGCAGTACCTGTCGTGAGCCGACCAAAACGACGCACGTCCGGTAAAAGCTCGTGGTGATAGCCATTGGGCCACGTGGCAAGGGGTATTCGCTAGGGTATCCCATCACCCTCATAAAAGAGCCATACACCTTTATGGCGAGGAGACAACGTCATCATAGTCCCTCCAGAGTCAGGTAGCCTTTTTAAAAAAGGACGAGACCATTAAGGGGGATTTCTCGGAACTCAGGATAAAAGTTACATACAGAGGCCGCCTATAACTACAGGGGTATAGGGAGGGCGAAGCCGCGGATTCTTCATCTCTGCACTAGTCCGATCGTCAGTCACACTTCCTTCGATCAGATTTGGAGGGAGGGACTTGTGATAGGGTTGAATAGCCCGTGCTCGGCACGAGGGATGAAGAAAGCCGCGGGACACGACATGACCGAAGCGATCTCCCTTCCTGGGCCCGGGACCCCCCTCAGAGAACGCGCCCGGGAAAGGTAGTTCGAAGACCCCTCCTGGGAACACCCCAGGAGGTTAGGCTCCGAGAGTGCCTCGGGAGTTATAGCACCGAAGGCCCCGAGCTCACCTCGGGAGGTGGTGTCCCCGCAGTAACCGACCTCAGGTACTGACCCCCCCTCTCGGTACAGATGAGCATCCCCGGTAAAAAACGTCAGCATGACCCTTAAATGTCTCAACGGGCGGAAATGTTATAACAACGCAGACGTTTCAAAGGATATCCAGTTACCACCGAAAGAGGGTGGCGTAGCTTAAGTATCGGAGACATGACACCGATCGAGGGGGCACGTCTAGTCTGTCGATATCAGTATAAAAGGTATTCCAACCCCTCCGATAAGGGGGTTACGCTCTCTCAACTCTAGACATCTTCTTTACTTTCTGCAACCTTTTCTTCTCGACAGACACTGACTTGAGCGTCGGAGTAATGTAAAGTGCAATCGAGTTTGTAATATAATCAAGTATGTAATGTAATGTGTTGGGTCGAAAGAAACGATAGAGGGGGTGAATATCATTAAAACTTTTTCGGATTATGGAAAAGAGAAAATACAGCAGAAACAAAACAATCACACAGAAACACAAGTATTTTACTTGATTCGGAGTCGCGGTTGGCTCCTACTCCAAGGCCCACGGTCCTTGACCGTTTACTTTGGGCAATTCTATAATCGCGCAAAAGGTTTACAAATTTCAGTACAAGAATATTGCAGTAAATGAAAAGAGCTACACTTTTCATTACCGATGTCCGATGTGGATCGTACTTCGGAGCAGAGGGTCATCGTCGGCGCTGGAATCTCGAAGACAGAGTTTGCCGGAGCGGAGCTCTTGAATGAAAAGATTTGGAGTGTTAGAAAGTTGTTGTTCTGAAACCTTGGGGTCGAGCACCCTTTTATAGTGCTCCTAGGGGCGCCTGAGACGTCGAGGGCGCCTGACACGTGCCTTTATCAGTGGAAAACTCAATCCGTAGCTCGGTCAGCGCTAATCCCCTTCGACTCGGCCTCTAGAGCTGACTGGGGCGCCCGGGACCTCCTGGGTGCCTAGCTTGACTTGGTCCGCTAGCTTCATGGCTGATTTGCTTCGATTACCTCTTTGGCTTTGACCTTGGGCGCCCGGGACCTCCGGGGCGCCTAACCCAGTGTGGTTTCGAAGCGTTCTTGCTTCCTTGCTGTTTTGGCTTTGACCTTGGGTGCCCGGGACCTCCCGGGCGCCTAGACAAGCTGCCTGCCCCTTCCTTTGGGGCATTCTGAGCTGCAGCAACACATTCCTTCGGTCCCTGCAACCAAGGTTAGTTCCAAAACATACAAAGCAAGAATATTAGTCTATATTTACAGTTGTAGCTGTCTTGGTTCTGACTTCAGGTGTCACGCCCGCTTTTTTTTTTCATAAAAGCGGCGTTACGCTAACATACTTAGGGCATGTAACATCATACTGTAGCGGAATAACTTTAACTTTACACTTACATGCCCCCTATTACCATCCTTAGCATAGTGACATGGAAACTTGGCATATTGACTTCATACTTAAACATCTTATCATATCATGCTTAACATCATATCATGAAGTTCCATGAGTCATTATTCGAGCATAGAGATGTCAAAAGTAAATTTCTAGCATAAACGGTAAACATATGATTTCCTGGGCCAAGTCACTATCACACACATTTGTTCTTGCCCTCCTGCTGCTTCCTCACTGTCCCCTTGCATGATCTGCGGTATAAGGAAAGTAGACTATAAGCACACCGGCTTAGTAAGACTCTTTCCTACTCACTAAAACCGTTCGTCATTATTCATAAGCATATGAAACATGATCATCATTTAATCATAAACATGAAGCATAAACATAACCCTACTTAAACATAACATGGCATGATACATAGCATAATCATAACATAATTATACATTTCTATCATGGCATAAAGCATGACATAAACATAATCATAACTAGACATTCTTAACATGGCATGGAACATGGTATAAACATAACCATAAATAGACATAATCATAAGCATAAATCATAATTAGACATGGTATAAACATGGCATGGAACATGGTATAGACATAATCATAAGGTATAAACCAACCTATATGACATAACATAAGCATGTTTTCCATCATAGCATATGGACATCTTCTTAACATAATCATGACATAAAACATTTACTATCATACACATTTCTTAACATGAAGCATAAACATAAACATCATTATCATGGTATAATGCATAACTTGGATGAATGCATGGATGGAATGCATAAGTATATATATAAGGATGTTTAACTTTTAAAAACATACTTTCTTTTTTTTCTTTAAATACTTAAACATAATCATCACATTGTTGGGGTCCCCGGCTTGTACCACATACATACATCATGGCGCGCATCCCTAAGTAAATACAAGATAGCTAGCCTCGACCTACTAGGGTAAGGACAGCATAGTCGGTAGTCCTCGAACCGGGGCGTTCTTAAGGTGCCCATCCCTGTTGCACAGCTTCGGTAGTGCCAGAACCGTGGACAGCTTCGGTAGTCCAGAACCGGGGCGTTCTTAAGGTGCCCATCCCTTGGACCCATACTTCGGTCCGGTACAAGCCCCATTCATAAAGTAAAATACTTTAAATGCTTCATCATTCATAAGACATTCATGGCATATTTAAACATGGCATAACTTGGTTACATGAAGCATGACTTAAAACATGCTTGTCCATCATGATGCCTAGAAGGCATGAGCATTATCTTTCTTCATAAACATGGCATGCATCTTCATTCATAACATGGCATGCATCATTATTCATAACATGGCATGCATCATTATTCATTAACATGGCTTGCATCATTATTCATAACATGGCATGCATCATTATTCATAACAACGTGGCATGCGTCATTCTTATCATAAACATAACATAACATGGTTCTTAACATAACATGAACATATAACATAGCATGGTTCTTATCATAGCATGAACATATAACATAGCATGGTTCTTAACATAGCATGAACATATAACATAGCATGGTTCTTAACATAGCATAAGCATATAACATAGCATAGTTCTTAACATAGCGTAAGCATATAACATCACATGATTCTTAAATAACATAAGTATTCATAGGTAGGACTTCCATAAACATGTTTCCTACTATCCAAGTGCCTGACATTGAACATAAGACATTCATAAATAACCCTATTAGGCATGGCATCCAAATCATAAGCATACACGCATAAACATGGTACTTAAGGTTAGGGTTATAGGTAACTTAAATTCCTACCATATGCTTGAACCCTTATGTATTCTTCTTAATGAACCATAAACCATCATTCATCAAACCTTAACTCCATCAAACCCTAATTACCTGGCCTTGGCCGAAACCTACATGGAAGGTTTCCATCATTCCCATAAGCATATAAGATAGCACAAGGTAAAGGAACATCCATACATTGCCTATAAGACCATAAGGAGCCCTTAGGGCTCATGATTAGGGTTAACCCTAATCCTTAGCCCCCCTTCCTAGGACTGGCTGAAACCTACAAGGGCATGGGTGCATGGAAAAATTCCATTAAAATCCTCAATCAACCATTAAACACCAACCATAACATACCATAGGGGCTATTAGAGCCCTTACTTGGGGAAAGCCCTAACTTTTGCCCTACCATCCAACTTGGCCGAATCTTAAGGGGTCACAAAGCCTTGTAAAAGGTCACATAAGTCACCCTCAATCTCCCTTATATCATGATAATACACAACACACATGCTTGAGGGTTTGGAATCAACCCTACCCATGAGTTCATGGGGTGGCCGAAACCCTAGGGGATCCTAGGGTACCCCAAAAATTCCCAAAAATTATATTTAAATCTCTAAACATCATGAGAGCATATTAGGAAACATAACTAAGATTTATAGCATCATCATGGACCCAAAAATGCTAGGGCTGAAACCCCCTTAGGCTAGGGTTCTTGGTTTTCTTTCCTTTCAACTTAAATCTCAAACCAACCTTTATAATATGCTAAAAATCATAGAAAATCATAAAGAACTAATATACCACAGGTGAGGGAGTCTTACAGTGGGATTTCTTGATTTTTAGACCTTAAAAGAGAAAGAACTTGTAGAGCTCTTGACCCTTGATCCCTCCTTGCCCTTGTTGTCTTGGAAGGAACCTAGATCTTCGAGATGTGGAGTTTTTCCAAGGGAAAACCCCTTCTTGGTGTTCGGCTAGAATGAAGAAGGAGGAGGGGAGAAGGTGACTTGATGGAAGAAGAGAAGTAACCCCCCAAACCCTCTCTTTATAGCCCCTTTAAGGAGGCAAATGAAGAGTCTCCTCATGACCCCTCATCTTCCCCTAAGCCTTAGCCAAACTCTATTTCATTTCCCAATAGAAATCCCTTGCTAGGTGAGTTGGTTAAAGCATACATGGTTGTACTAGAGGTCCAAGGTTCAATCCTTGGCTCATGCACCTTTATTTTTATTTTATTTTTATTTCATTTATTTTATTATTTTTATTTTTCCTAAATTCCGAAAATCCCCCTAAAATCACCCATAATTATGCTAATATTCCTAAATAAAATTCTTTTATATTTATATTAATTTTACGTAATTAATACCCATTTTTGGAGCCCATTTAAAGCTCATTAGTACCTAATTTCTCCATTAAAATAGGAAAAATTAGGCTAAGACTTACCCATAATCATGCTAATATGCCTAATTAAATCCTATTTATATTTATACTAATTATTACCTAAATCCACCTATAATCATGGTACTAAAAAGCCCACATAAGGCCCATTAGTACTTAGTTTTCTCAATTTAAATGAGAAAATAAGGATTTTCTAGGCCAAAGTACGTATTAATACCTCTAGGTCCTTCGGAAAATTATCTAGACATGCTCAATATTTTCAGAAAATAATAAGAGAATTTTCCGGGTCGTTACATCAGGTCTCCCAAATGGAACCCTAGGTCGAACCGACGCCTAATGTTCCCTCAACGGGGAACGCGCCCTCACCTACTCCTCTCAGGAGAGTTTACCTTTTGCCAACCAGCTCCTCCGGTTGAAATTTTTCCCAGCTTTACTCACCAGGTCTTCATGCCCAATCCGCGACTAGGTCTTAGTGCCTAGCTTTACTCACCAGGTCTTCAGTGCCCAACCCTCGGCCAGGTCTTAGTGCCCAATTCCTCGAACCAGGTCTTCGGTGCCCAGCCCTTGGCCAGGACTTAGTGCCCAACCCTCGGTCAGGTCTTAGGTGCCCAGCCCGCGGCCAGGACTTCTTGCCCAATTCTTAGAACCAGGACTTCGCGTCTAGTGTTCCTTGGCCTTTTCCTGCACACTTGAGTAACTTTATTAGATCACAAATAATACTTAACTTTGAATCCGTTGCCAATATCAAAACAAGGTTCGATATGGTGCTTCCTGCACCAACAATCTCCCCCTTTTTGATTTATGGCAACACAATTCAAAGTTAAGTAAAATCTTATAACAGTTAAGAAAAGAAGGTAAAAATCAATGAAGTATAGCAGTTATGAACAGAATAAATGTAGATTGAAAAAAATCTTTTATTTCTCATACTCCCCCTAAAACCCTGAATACTTGTGTTATAAACTACTTAACTTTGACCTTTCCTCCCCCTTTGACATATATCAAAAACATACATGGGCGAACAAGATTTCTAATAGGGAGTTTTGTGTTTTTTGTAAAACTTCTAAGTGCTTTACGTTGTTGACTAAGTGTTTTTCAA
Organism: Boesenbergia rotunda; assembly: GCA_024364735.1. NCBI lineage: Eukaryota > Viridiplantae > Streptophyta > Magnoliopsida > Zingiberales > Zingiberaceae > Boesenbergia > Boesenbergia rotunda. Next base: position 94,120 of record JAGFNQ010000408.1, read on the forward strand.
AATAGAGCAAAAGCATTGCATGTACAAAAAGAACAATTTTTCACCTAAGAATTTGCAAGCCCAAATTTTGAAGAAACCTTTATTTATCAAAGGCTTTGTAAAACAAAAATAATTTTTTATTTAAAATTTCAACTTGAAGAAAATTTTCAAAGAACATTTTACTTAGCCAAACAACTTTTCCTAAATAAAATTTCAACTTTTGAACATTTAGAAACATTTGCTTGGAAAATATTTTGTGCAAATAGAACATGAAAAAAATTTAACAGATTTTTAGACAAGTTTTTGCAAAAAAATTTGTTCATTAAAAGAAATTTTACTTAGAAACATTTGCCAAAAAAAATTCCAACTGATTTTTGCTCAGACAAACTTTGCTTACTAAGAAAAATTCTACTTAGAAATATTTGTAAAAAGATGCTCTTAGAAATTTTTGAAAGCACACTTAGAAATTCAACTTTGCTTTTTGAATAAGAGAAAGCTTTTGAAAAAATTATGATTTTGAAGAATTTGAGCTTTCCTTTCTCTCCTTTTGTTTTAGAATAATTCCAATTTAAAAAATCTTGCAAAATTAAAACATTGCACTAAGCTCTCCCATGATATTAAATTTTCCCTTTGAAAAAAACATGCAAATTAACCTTTTGAAATAATCATAAGTTCAATTTGACATAATGTTTTGAAACAAAATTTTCTGAGTATCACAAAAGACATTCCAAAAAAAACTTTTGGTTAAGGTGAAAATATTCTTGAGAGCTTCCAAGATAAACTTTCTTTGAAGAAGGGGAAAAAGAAAGAATTTAATTGTTAATTTCACTTTTTCTACTCTCCCCCTTGGCCATATATTAATAAAGAACTTTTGAAAAATATATTTTGTACGAAATTTAAAATTTGTATATCAGAGCTTATGAGTCTTGAAAATATAAAATTTTGAGCCAAAAAATAATCCTTAGTAAAATAATGTCAAGTGTTATGATAATTTTTAAGTAACAAGATTTTGAAAGAATGAATAATTGATGCTCAAAAACATAATTGGAGTCAAGTGTATATGATAAGCAACAAAAAATATTTAATCAATAAGATTACTTGTTTTGAATATTTTGAAAAATACAAATACAAAGAAATGCAAGTACTTTTGAAATATCTGTATCTTTGAAAAATATAAGTCACTTTGAAAGATATTATGTATTTTTGAAAAATATAAGTACCCCTTTTTTTTGAAAAATAACATGAGTTTGAAAAACCTAAGTACTTTGAAAAATATTATGAATTAGAAAAACATAAGTACTTTTAAAATATTAAAGAAAATTACTTGACTTATCTTTTGAAAGTACTTACAAAAATATTATTTTTAACACATAATATTTTACTTGCTTTGGTTTCTTTTCCTGTCTGAGACAATCCTAGGATATCTTGTTAGCTACAAGGACATTTCCTTAAGTGTCCTAGAAATTTTTCCAAGCTCAAGAGAAATATTATTTTAAATTGATTCTATAAAAAACATTTTAAAAAATTATAATATTTGAAAGGAAATTACTTGTGTTTTCAGAAGGATTTGAAAATACATGCATGAAAACATATCGCTTTGAAATATTCAATAAATCTTTTAATTTGACCTCTCCCTAAACTTGACCTAGTCCTAGGAAGCTTGTTGACCACAAGTACTTTTCCTCTAAGTCTTTAGGGTTTAGTTCAGATCAAAGGAATTATCTAATAATTTCAAAACAGATAATTACCAATAAAAACTTTTCAGAAATTCTTCTTTTGATTCAGACTCCCCCTAAATTTGACACATCCTAGGAGTCCTTGTAGATTATGAAGTGGACCTTCCTCTGTGTCTTTAGGGTTTACCAAAATCAAATGAGACATAGACATAATTTTCGAATGTATTTTGAAACTTCGAAACATATTTTGAAACGAAGGTAATTTGTCAGGCATAGTTTTCGAAAAACATAAGTAATAGTATTTAAAGCACAGTTTTCGAAAACCATTTTAAAAGACAGTGATTTTTCAAGCACATTTTTGAAAGAAAATTAAAAGAATAAACCACTCCCCCTGTACCGTTTGACTCTATCTAATGCCTTAGGGGACTTCAGTAATGACCAGGTTTGACTATGTTGACTTGGTTTTACCAATCAATAATTGACTCAATCCAGTCCTAGGTCTTAGTATAATTCAATCAAGACTTAGTTTGATGAGTTAATTTTGAAAACAAATGAAATTAAATTTTTGAAAAATGTTGAGTGGAAAACATATAGAGTTAATTTAGAATTAATTTTAGAAAAAATTGGGTTGATTTTGAAAAAGTATTGAACTACATTATTAGGTCCTAGACATCTCACCCAGTTCGACATGACAAAACAGGTTACCTTATCTGTTTTGTGAGATATTTTATTTTTATCTTCGAATTAGTGTTAAATCTAAGATTTACTTAAAATTTGTGTTAGATTCAAATATGACAATAGTAAAGTGAATTTGATTTTCTATAATTGGCTTCCAGGTCTTGGCGAGGCACTAAGCCTTCTTTGGTCATAGCCTTATTGGATCATCAACCCTTTCCTTGACAAAGCCTTTTACAGAAAATTCATCTTCAAGTTACTTCTTGAAAGATTTTGGTCTAACTAGTTTGGGTCTTGGATCGGTAGCTTCGGCTAGTTCCACCAGACTAAACAGACCAAGTAGTGTATACTTGACCTTATTAGAAAGGCTTCCCTAACGTACTATCATCTCACCTCCACCCAATACTATGTTGTTCAAATTTTAATTAAACTGTCTGTCCTTAAACTATCCAATTCTAAATCCAAGCATAATAAAAAAAACAAACATGACAAAAATGATCTAAGTTACATCATAATTGAAATAAAACTCTGGTTTTTTATAATCAGCATGGTTGTGAATTAAGTTTTCTAACGTATTAACCTTAATTAATTTATACGAATTAATCACGTTATTTGAGATAAGTATTAGATTTTCAAATATTGAAAACTTACCTTTTCCGATCGTTTGTCCAGTACTCTTGTAATGATCACGAGCTAATCGAACCAGTTTGGGTCGATCTCCTTCATTGTCTTCTGATTCCGAGTGTGAGTCGGACTCGGGTACAGGTTGAAGCTTCTTTTTTGGTGGTTCTCTTGGAGCTTTCCCTGCACTAGAAATTACACCTTTCTCGACCATTACAGTATCTATTTGATTATTTAATTGTAATTCAAAAAAAGATTTGAAATTGGTTACCATTTTTGTCTCAGTTAATTCGTCTTCTGACTCTGGCTCGAATTCGCAGTCAGGTATGGATTCTTTCTCATCTTCTGATCCAGAGTCAATTTTGAAGTCGGGTACTAACTCTTCTAAGATCTCAATACCGGAGCTCCCTTCGTGTAGATTGATTAGCCTTTCCCAAATTTCTCTGGCACATCTAAATGGACCTACTAGTTCGAGTTGCTCCTTGGTTAGGCCACATTGTAGGATTACAGTTGCCCTTATATCGGTCTCGATTTGGTTGAGGGTTTGTTCATCCAGTTTGTCCCACTCGATTGATAACTCATCTTCTATGGGAAAAGAGAATCCCGTTTGGATGATCCACCATAAGTCCATGTGGGTCTTCAAAAGGGACTCTATTGGACTTCTCCAAAAATTAAAGTTCTCGCCGGAGAATAGCGGTGGGCGGGCACTGTTCCACTCTTGGTTGGCTATTAAGTTTAGACCTCGTACACACAAGAAATAACAAAAATGTACCATGACTTAGTCTTGGATTAGTAGTGCGGGAGGGAAAAAAATAGCCTAACAAAAATATTGCATGAATTTCGAGGCAGAATAATAAAAAATAATAATAATAAATTTTATAAAAAAAAATTAGAAAATGAATATTCTGATTAATGGAAAAAAAATAGGAGTCAAAAGAGATTGCTCGAATTAAGGTAGCACGAATTTTGAGAAAAAATATTAAAATAATATAAAAACAATTATGACAAATTTTCAAAAATTGATTGTTTTATTAACTCTAACTTATGGTGAAAAAATTAGAATTCAAAATTTAAAAAGGCATAAAATTATTTATTTGAAATAAAAAGCGAAAAAGATCAAGTGGTGTTGCATCAACCTCGATTAACGAGAAAGAAAAGAAATAAAATTAAAAATTTCATAAATTCGAAAAAAAACTCTCAAATTGGTGGTTGCACCAAATTTGAAACACCCGCTCTGATACCACTTGTTGGATCGAAAGAAACGATAGTGGGGGGTGAATATTGTTAAAACTTTTTCGCATTAAGGAAAAGAGAAAATGCAGCGGAAACAAAATAATCACACAGAAACACAAGTATTTTACTTGGTTCGGAGTCGCGGTCGGCTCCTACTCCAAGGCCCACAGTCCTTGACCGTTTACTTTGGGCAATTCTATAATCGCGCAAAAGTTTTACAAATTTCAGTACAAGAATATTTAGTAAAGAAAAGAGCTACACTTTTTGTTACCGACGCTCGATGTGGATTGTACTGTTGGTGCAGGAAGCATCATATCGAACCTTGTTTTGATATTGGCAATGGATTCAAAGTTAAGTCCTATTTGTGATCTAATGTGTTTACTAAGTGTGCCAGGAAAGAAAGTCCTAGCGAAGGGCTGCTAGGCACCTGGCGAAGGACTGCCAGGAAACAAAGTCCTAGCGAAGGGCCGCTAGGCACCTGGCGAAGGACTGCCAGGAAACAAAGACCTAGCGAAGGACTGCTAGGCACCTAGCGAAGGGCTTCTAGGAGTCAAAGACCTAGCGAAGGACTGCTAGGCACCAGGCGAAGGACTGCTTGGAACCGAAGACCTGGGGAAGGACTGCTGGGCACCTAACGAAGGACTGCTAGAGACGAGACCTAGCGAAGGACTGCTAGGCATCAGGCGAAGGATTGCTTGTAAGGAGACCTGGTAAAGGACAGCTGGGCACCTGGCGAAGGACTGCTGGGCAAAAGTCCAACCGAGGAGCCGGTTGAGACATGTAAATTCTCCTGAGAGGAGTAGGTGAGGAAGCGTTCCCCATCGAGGAACAGTAGGCGTCGGTTCGACCTAGGGTTCCATTATGGAGACCCAAAGTCAGAACCAAGACAGCTATGACTGTACAAACCTAATATTTTATTACTTTGTGTTGTTTTGGACTAACCTTGATGCAGGACCGAAGGAATGTGTTTCTGCAGTTTAGAACGCCCTAAAGGAGAGGGGCAAGCAGCTGGGCAGGGCGCCCCTAGTGTCCCGGGCACCCCCAAGGTCAAGGCAAAACAAGTTAAGCAAGAAAACGCTTCGGAAGCTTATGCTCCCCGGCGCCCCCGTGCTCCCAGGCGCCCCGGATGCTTAGGGCGCCCTGGGTCAAGCCAACGAAGCGATAGAAGCCTATCCAGCGTAGAAGCCCACTGAAGAGTCAACCCGGGCGCCCCCTGCTTCCCGGGCGCCCCCGTCAAGCCTCAGCCTGATCCTTGAGGGAAAAGGATGACCGAGAGGTTTGCCAGATCGTAGACACGTGGAGGGCACCCCCAACGTCCCGGGCGCCCCCAGACTCACTATATAAGGAGCTCGACCCCCAAGGCTTCTGAACACAATATTCCAACACTACTACGCTCTTCAACTCAAGCGCTCTGCTCCAGAACCCTCCCAACTCGAGATTGAAGCACCGACGACGACCCTCTGCTCAGAAGTACAATCTACAACGAGCGTCAGTAACGAAAGAGCTTAAGTTTTAATTTACTGTACTCCAACTGTAATCTTTCTGTAAACTTTTTGCGCACATATAGAATTGCCCCCAGTAAACGGTCAACGATCGTGGGCCTTGGAGTAGGAGCCGACCGCGACTCCGAACCAAATAAAATAGCTTGAGTTCGCGTTTGTGTTTCTTTATTTTCTGCTGCTTATTCTCTTTTGCAAATCTGAAACGTTTTACAATATTCACCCCCCCCTCTATCGTTCTTCTCGATCCAACAAGTGGTATCAGAGCGGGGTAGCTCAAATTTGGTGCAACCACCAATTTTGGGAGTTTTCGGATTTACGAAATTTGTAATCTTATTTCTTTTCTTTCTCGTTAATCGAGGTTGAATTCTCATTTTTTACCATAAGTCAGAATTGATATAACGATCAAGTGTTAAAAATATGTCATAAACTTTTTATATTATTATATTAATATTTTTCTCAAAATTCATGCTACCTTAATTCGAGCAAATTTTTTAATTCTTGTCTTACTAATCAGAAAGTGATAAAGTCAACAGTTTCAAAAGAAAAATTGTCACAAATTTTATTATTTTTTATTATCATTCTGCCTCGAAATTCATGCAATATTTACTTTGGGCTATTTTTCCCTTCTCCTATACTACTAATCCAAGATCAAGTCTTGGTACATTTCTGTTATTTTTTTTTTGTACAATGATCATTTTAAATGGCTAATCAAGAATGGAATAGTGCCCGTCCACCGCTTTTCTCCAGCGAAAAACTTTAACTTTTGGAGAAGCCAAATGGAGTTCCATCTGAAGGCCCATATGGACATATGGATGATCATTCAAATAAGATTCTCCCTCCCTACAGAAGATGGACTATCAATTGCGTGGAACAAACTGGATGAACCAACTCTGAGGAAGATCGAGACAGATGCAAGGGCTACTGCAATCCTACAATGTGGCCTAACCAATGAAGAATTGAAGTGGGTCGGATCCTTCAACTGTGCCAAAGAGATGTGGGAAAAGCTAATCAATCTACACGAAGAGAGCTCTGATATTGAGATCTTAGAAGATTTTGCATTTTCGGCTCAAGCACAAGTAGCTGAGATAGACTCGACACCCGACGTCGAAATCGAACCAGAGTCAGACGACGAGTTTTCTGAGACAAAATCGGTAACTAATTTTGAATCAGTTTCTGAATTAAGGTTAAATAATCAAGCTGATACTGTAGTGGTCAAGGAAGGTATAATTTTTATTGCAGGGAAAACTCCAAGAGAAATGCAAAAGAGGCCTCAACCAGTACCTGAGTCCGACTCAGACTCAGAATCTGACGACAAAGGAAGGGATCCTTGGAAACTGGTATGGTTGGCTTTCGACCGCTACAAAATGCCAAAGAAACAATCAAGCAAAAGAGAGATGACTAGAATCAAGGAGGAGATTCCCAACCGGGAATCAAAAGGTAAATTTATAGTATTTAAAAATCCAATATTTACCTTGAATAACATGATTAATTCATATAAATTAGTTAAGGTCAATACGTTAGAAAACTTAATTCACAACCATGCTGATTTTAAAAACCCAGAGTTTTATTTCGATTATGATGTGACTTAGATAACTTTTTCTTTGTTTGCTTGTTTATTTTTCTTTTGCAATCTTAATTTTTTTTGGATTTAGGATTGGTTAGATTATGGACAAATGATTAACTGAAATTTGAGCAACATAGTATTGGGTGGCAGTGAGATGATAGTACGTTAGGGAAGCCTTTTCTAATAAGGTCAAGTATACTTGGTCTCTTTAGACTGGTGAAACTAGCCGAAGCTATCGATCCAAGACCCAAACTAATTAGACTAGAATTTATCAAAAAGTAATTTTGAAGATGAAATTTCACTAAAAGGCTTTGTCTAGGAAAGGGTTGATGATCCAATAAGGCTACGACCAAAGAAGTCTTGTGCCTCGCCAAGACCTGGAAGCCAATTTTTGAAATTCAAATTCAATTTACTCTTTGTTAAATTTGAATCTAACACAAATGTTTAGTTAATCTTAGATTCAAATATCTCTTTTCAAAATAAATTTAAATTGGGTTTAAAAATTAATTTAACTATTCAAAATTAATCATGACCTTTTCAAAATAAATCTTTCTACTAAAATCTGTCTCACAAAAACCCATAAGGTTAATATGTTTGATCACATAGAACTGGGTGAGATATCTACGACCTAAGAGTATATGTCACTATCCTCTTAAATAAAACTCAAAGTACTTTCAAAAGTTCTTAAAAATTACTTCTATTTTTCAAATTAATTCAGCATCCAACTTTTTCATCACTAACATTTTTTTAATAATGAATTTCATGTTAAATATCACAATAGACTCGTGTTAAATAGAATCTCGGTCTTGTTTTTGATTTAGCCATTAATTGGTCAAACATAGTCAATATAGTCAAACCCTAGTCAACATAGTCAAAACTGGTCAACACTGAAGTTCCTTAAGGTACTTAGATAAAGTCAGACAGTGTCAGATACAGGGAGTTTTTTTTGTTTCTTTTTCAAAAAATTAGATTTTTTAAAAACCTTATGCTCTAAAACTTACTATCATCTCAAGATAAGGTTTTCAAAAATTGATTCAAAAACTTCGTATATTACTATCTCTTTGAAAAATTATCATCATTTCAAACTAATTTTCGAAAACTGTGTTACCATTCCAAATTAAATTTTCTAAAATTATCCTCTTAAACATTATCATACTTCAAAGTTATTCTTTTGATTTTGGTAAACCCTAAAGACATATAGGAAGGTCCACTTCATGATCTACAAGGACTCCTAGGATGTGTCAAATTTAGGGGGAGTCTGAATCAAAAGAAGAATTTCTGAAAAGTTTTATTGGCAATTATCTATTTTGAAATTATTAGATAATCTCTTTGATCTGAACTAAAC
>JAGFNQ010000408.1:116036-181077 GCA_024364735.1 Boesenbergia rotunda
ATCTATGGAAGACTTGAGAGGGGATGGTGATACCACTTAAATCCGAATTTAGGGTTTGCTCCAGTTCTTCCTTGTTGAGATTGGGCGCGCGATTCATCAAGAAGGGATCTGGGAATTTTGCACCATTGATACTCCTCTCTCGATAGGGTTGATCTCATCACATCCGGAGCTGGGGTTGGGCCGGCACTAATCGCAGGTAAAATCTGCATTTGATTGGTGTTCATTGTGGATGAATTGGAATATTTGGTAGAACTATAGATTGGATTAGGCATTGTAGTGTGCCTTGGACCGTGACCTAATCCTAGTGCTCATTGTCTCAATGCTATGTTGATTATGGCTTGGTGTGTAAATTTGGAGTTTGATTGTTATCCTCTGTTGACAAATTTCATGTGTAGGGTTTATGCTGTGAGGGTTCCTGTGAGCAGCAGCTGAGGTTGGGTTTCAACCATTTTGGTTGTGCGCCACCTTACTAGGTGAGTGGGAGCTTCTGCCGTGGAGGGTTGCCTGGCTCAGGTAAGAGTTCGATTGAGTGTTGGCTCAATCCTATATTGAATTGGAAGCTATATGTAGTTTTATTTGTGCTATGGTTTTGGGTTGGTAACTGCATTGATACCCTAAGGTGTTGAAGCTAATGGTTTGCTAGGGTTAGTTAATTAATGTGCAGAGGCTGCTGTGCCATGGAGTTAAGAGGTATTTTTTGGGTTTATACCTTGATCGGCTTGTGAGAGCTTAACTCTGGGTTGATGGGGTTAGCATATCTTGGGATAAATCCCACCTGGGATCTGGGGTAATCGGGAAACCTTTCATTAAATTAGAAGTGATTAATTAAATGAAATACAAGGATTAGGTTAACCCTAATAAGAGTTTAGGGATTATTAGCTAGCTATCATTTGTGTAATAGCTAAATTAAATACATCCTTGATACAGGAGCTTGATCGGATTATTATTGGCGGGTGGCTTTATCTTCTTTTGATACGGACTTCACTTACTTGGAGGCGGGTACCCCTTGACTTATCTTGTTGATATTGTCATATTATTATGCATAGACTGTTATAGATAGCAGTAAATTTATACGCTATCCTTGTTTAGTATGCTTGTTCTGGATACTTGTTGTTTATCCCTGAGTTATTATGTTGTTAGTTCCATACAGTCTCAGGTATTGTCATATCTATCTGTATGCTTAGATATCTTGATGTATCTCTTGCATTTGACATAGAGGGATCTGTAGTTTCCTGCCAGTATACCTTGTAGGTTACCAGTAGTTCCTGTTATAGGATTCAGACTGTGACTTAGTATATTGTGGACTTGTTGAGGGATGTATGTGTACATGCCATACATCATTCTTGCACTGTTGCATGCCGGCGATCAGCGACTCCCTTGTGGTTGAGCCTATCGTCTTCCGGTACATGATATGTGCACACGACCACTCATGGGTTAGTGGATACCGTAGGATGTGTGCATTTGCCCTGTATTGCTCCGTTCGGCCAATATTTGGAGGGTGAGCCCGGGCGTGGTAGCAGCCAGGGATCCCTTCTCGTACTGAGCCACGAGGAGATGAGAGCTAGACTCCCCCATTGCTTGGGGTAGGAGCGTGGTGTCCGCCAGCATCCTGTCCACTCGGTCACTCAGGAGCAGCGATGGCAGGGTGCGTACAGGTTGTCACAGCTCTACCCGCGCCGACGTCGTGGACGATGATCCTGATTGGGACTAGGGGTGACACATGTCATTGCACCATGTGCATACTTTGCATCGTGCATTGTTTGCTGCACTTGATTTCTGCACTTGTTTGACATGCATATTCTGGAGACTTGTTATCTAAGATTATATGTCTATTGGTATTCCATTGGTATTTATTACCCTCTTTTTCAGGTTAGATGGATTCTGGTATGTATCTACTTCAGTATTTTCAGTACTAGTCTTTCCCTACTGTTGATATGAGACTGTATTAGCGGAATTCTTATTATTAGTATAACTTTCTATGCATATCTACTCTGGGTATCCGCAGAGTTCTTTTGGACTCACACCGTTGGTTATTTTTCTTAATTTCAGGTTGATGTCTGCCAGGGGAGCCCTAGCCGCCAGTCCCCAGCTCGAGAGGAGCTCCGTTTTGTTTTATCTTATGTTGTTTTTCGGTTATGGACCTGTAGTATATACTTTGCTTCCGTTGCCATGTTTTGGACATGTATTCATGTTTTATTCGATGGTATTGTACTTTTGAGTCCTATGTTGGACATCGTGGGGTTTTGGCTTTGTTCCTGCCCCCTGGCAGCTCAGGTGAGTTCGTATTTTCGGTTTACGATGGTTATAGTTATATACCTGTTATTTTTGCATGGAGTTGAGGCCTGAGGCCATTTAACTGCGTGGTTATGTTATTTATATTTGTGTGTTTGTGTAAATTGTCCGTCGGACAGGGGAAGTGCTGTCTGATTCTCTATTGGATCAGCGGCTCCAGGGTCTCGGGGCGTGATAATTTATTTTTGGTATCAGAGCTCAGTTTTCGGATACTTTCGGGACTTGTGGATTTTCGGTGTTTATCTGATACCAATTTATTTTTGGTATCAGAGCCTATGTTTTGCGATCCTTGTTTTTCGGATTTGGGTTTTACGGAAATCTGATACCAACTTATTTTTGGTATCAAGCCCAGGATGTGGGATACCATCGAGTCGTGTTTTTTTTTCGGAATTTAAATCTGACACTGAAATGGTAGGTGTCGGAGCTCGGGTCTGATGTTATTCATCCGAGTACATTACGGATCTTTAAGTTCGTGGTTGCGATACGACGACAATTTGGGACACGGCAGCAACGGGACATCTCCAGGCAGTAAATAGGTAATTTAAGGTTAGCCTCTTGGTTTTGGGTTATAATACTCGTTAACAATTTAACAGGTATGACGCGAGATGCTCATATTCCTGCACCGAGACGTGGTCGAGGACGGCCACGTAAGGGGACTGTAGAGCCTCCGGCTGTAGAGCCATCTGAGAGGACCACTGATAGAGAGCATGATAGTCGAGGTCAGACTCCGCAGGACATCAGGGGTCAGGGTTCCCCCACTCAGAGGGTCCCTACTCCATTCCCATCAGCAGTCCCTACTGCCCCTCCTGTTGTCTCTACTCCGATAGTATTCACTGTGTCAGCGGCCGTACCACTGCTGACACATTCAGCACCGGTAGGATCTGCATCGATATTCCCTGCAGTTCCATCAGAGACACCTATTCCGACGCATCCCGCAGTTACCTCGGTGGTACCTGCCCCGGTTATCCCCACCATCCCCTCGGAGACGCCTGTACTTGCTCTGAGGTATTCTGCAGTCCCACCAGCAGCACCGGGTCTATATTATCAAACTACGCCATCAGTAGTACCGGCACCATTGTATGCTACTGCACCCCCGACTATGACTACTGCAACGTATCCCCCTACTCAGACTACGATTCAGACCCCGGTGCTCCCTTCAGTTCCACAGGCATTTGTTACCCCTGGATTTCCTACCATACCTATGGTACCACCTGCGGTGTCCACTCCGATCATGCCTACGGCTCCTTCTATGATTCCTGCACCGGGATGTTCCACCGTGCCCCCTGTGGTATTTGCTCTTACCGATGGCGTTAGAGATTGAGCCCGGATTCCGATGTTGGCGGCGTCCGTAAAGGGCCGGTTCACTTTATTCCAGGGAGGACCGGATCCAGCTGCGGCCCGAGAGTGGATCAGGACACTTGAGAGTACTTTTCGCTATCTGACGTGTTCGGAATGGGAGAAGGCTGAGTTGGCCATTTATCATCTGCGAGATCAGGCGTATGCCTGGTGGACTACGTAGCAGACCGTCATTGGAGAGGAGTACGTCACCTGGCACACATTCCGGGAGGCATTTGAGGCGAGGTACCTTCCAGTAGCGTTCCGCATGGCTAGGCGATAGGAGTTCATGGTTCTCAAGCAGGGAGACCTATCAGTACTGGAGTATGAGGCGGAGTTTAACCGCCTATCAGAGTATTGCCCTCACATGGTTGCAGACGACATGGAGAAGATGACTCAGTTTCATCAGGGTTTAGCGGCATACATTCAGACTCGTATGTCAGGAATTGTCCCGACCTCCTATCGAGAGGCTTTAGAGCGAGCACTCATTATTGAGATGACACAGCACAGACTGTTTGGGGGTAAGAAGGAAGGGAAGCAGACTATAGTGGACTCAGCTCAGACTCGGCAGCCGCAGACTACTGGACAGAAGCGTGGCAGCCAAGGTCAGTTCGCTCAGGGCACCTCTAAGGCATCATCCAGGCCCCCGAAGTTAGGTCGTTCTTCGGCAGGATTCTTTCGATCTCCTTAGCAGAATCAGGAGAGATCTACTGATGGATCATACTATGTACAGTGTGGTTCTCGAGAGCATATTAGGGCCCACTTGAGCATTCTGTTTGCTACTATTGTAAGCTACCAGGGCATGTAAGGCGAGATTGTACGCTGAAAGCACAACATGAGGGTATGAGAGCTACTGGACAGAGCGGGCAGATGAGTCAGTCAGGATCTCATAGGGGAGGGTATAGGACACAGTCTTCTTTCCGTTCGCAGTCCGCTCCTCCAGCACCTGCCTACTGTATCCAAGGATATGAGGCTTGCTACACATCAGCGGTATCGCCGAGTTCAGCATTAGGATCTTAGCAGCAGTGTATTCCTCCGCATCAGGATTATCCACCGTATCAGCCGCAGTCTCAGCTGCAATATTAGCCACTGCCACTGCCGCAGCAGTACCTGGCAGTGCCACAGCCACAGCAGTACCCGGCAGTACCACCCCCACCGCCAGAGACGGGACGAGCGTATGCGACCACCAGAGAGGAGGCACCGCAGAACCAAGGATCGACTTTTAGCGGTATGATGTTCGTTTATTTACTTGTCACTTAAAATAGAGATAATTGGAATCAGTATCTTTTTATGCTTATTACGGATACTTATAGATGGGGTCTAGGGTGGCCCTACAGGTTGGAGAGATGTTGGTTACTAATTAATGGTCCAGGGAGACCACTGGTTTCAGTAGGACGCTACCCTACCTGGAAACTTATGGTTAGTTTCCCGTATGGTAGTTATACGATATAGGGGTTAGTATATATGGTTAGATTTCGTTCAGCATATTACTATCTATATGTTGTTAGTACCTGCTGTGGGTAATAAACGAAATTTGGGGACCAAATTTTTATTAGTGGGGGAGGATGTTAAATCCGATATTTTTGACTTGGTCCCGGTAATTTTCAGAGGATTATCAGATAGGTTCCGGGGCTTCCGAGTCCTTGGACACAAATTTAGGGATCAAAAGTTAATAAGACAAATAGTTACAAGGGCTAATGTGCAAGGAAATTTTATACCTAAGGAGGTGATTGCAAAAAGCTCAAACATGAAAGGACCAAAGTGTAAAAATCCCATCACTTAAGTCACCATTCGGTTTTCGCTTCCTTCACAGTCGATTGCTGCTCCACCCCCTCGCCCGCGTGCCCTAGCCGCGCTTCTCCCGATTGAAAGCCGACTCCACAGCCGATGCCTCTCCGTCTCTTAGCATTCGGCCGACTCCTCTCGGTCCCGATTCCAGCCACCGAGCACCCTAGGTCGGCAGCCTCTCCTCCTTCCTCGTCACTCTACCCGCGACCCTTGTCTACCTCTACCCGGGCTTGGCAGATCAAAGGGTGCCCTTAGGTCGACGGCAGGGGAGGAAGCTAGGACACCGTCGACGGCTTTGATTAGGGTAAGCTTTCGATTTTCCTTTGGGTTCTAGCATCAGATCTATAGAAGACTTGAGATGGGATGGTGATACCACTTGAATCCAAATTTAGGGGATTGCTCCAGTTCTTCCTTGTTGAGATTGGGCGCGCGATTCATCAAGAAGGGATCTGGGAATTTTGCACCATTGATACTCCTCTCTCGATTGGGTTGATCTCATCACATCCGGAGCTGGGGTTGGACTGGCGCCAATCGCAGGTAAAATCTGCATTTGTTTGGTGTTCATTGTGGATGAATTGGAATCTTTGGTAGAAGTATAGATTGGATTAGGCATTGTAGTGTGCCTTGGACCGTGACCTAATCCTTGAGCTCATTGTCTCAATGCTATGTTGATTATGGCTTGGTGTGTAGATTTGGAGTTTGATTGCTATCCTCTGTTGACAAATTTCATGTGTACAGTTTGTGCTGTGAGGGTTCCTGTGAGCAGCAGCTGAGGTTGGGTTTCAACCATTTTGGTTGTGTGCCACCTTACTAGGTGAGTGGGAGCTTCTGCCGTGGAGGGTTGCCTGGCTCTGGTAAGAGTTCGATTGAGTGTTGGCTCAATCCTATATTGAATTGGAAGCTATATGTAGTTTTATTTGTGCTATGGTTTTGGGTTGGTAACTGCGTTGATACCCTAAGGTGTTGAAGCTAATGGTTTGCTAGGGTTAGTTAATTAATGTGCAGAGGCTACTGTGCCATGGAGTTAAGAGGTATTTTTGGGTTTATACCTTGATCGGCTTGTGAGAGCTTAACTCTGGGTTGATGGGGTTAGCATATCTTGGGATAAATCCCACCTGGGATCTGGGGTAATCGGGAAACCTTTCATTTAATTAGAAGTGATTAATTAAATGAAATACGAGGATTAGGTTAACCCTAATAAGAGTTTAGGGATTTATTAGCTAGCTATCATTTGTGTAATAGCTAAATTAAATACATCCTTGATACAGGAGCTTGATCGGATTATTATTGGCGGGTGGCTTTATCTTCTTTTAATACGGACTTCACTTACTTGGAGGCGGGTACCCCTTGACTTATCTTGTTGATATTGTCATATTATTATGCATATACTGTTATAGATAGCAGTAAGTTTATACACTATCCTTGTTTAGTATGCTTGTTCTGGATACTTGTTGTTTATCCCTGAGTTATTATGTTGTTAGTTCCATACAGTCTCAGGTATTGTCATATCTATCTGTATGCTTAGATATCTTGATGTATCTCTTGCATTTGACATAGAGGGATCTGTAGTTTCCTGCTAGTATACCTTGTAGGTTACTAGTAGTTCCTGTTATAGGATTCAGACTGAGACTTAGTATACTGTGGACTTGTTGAGGGATGTATGTGTACATATCATACATCATTCTTGCACTGTTGCATGCCGGCGATCAGCGACTCCCTTGTGGTTGAGCCTATCGTCTTCCGGTATATGATATGTGCACACGGCCACTCATGGGTTAGTGGATACTGTAGGATGTGTGCATTTGCCCTGTATTGCTCCGTTCGGCCACTATTTGGAGGGTGAGCCCGGGCGTGGTAGCAGTCAGGGATTCCTTCTTGTACTGAGCCACGAGGAGATGAGAGCTAGACTCCCCCATTGCTTGGGGTAGGAGCGTAGTCTCCGCCAGCATCCTGTCCACTCGGTCACTCAGGAGCAGTGATGGCAGGGTGCGTACAGGTTGTCACAGCTCTACCCACGCGGACGTCATGGACGATGATCCTGACTGGGACTAGGGGGTGACACATGTCATTGCACCATGTGCATACTTTGCATCGTGCATTGTTTGCTGCACTTGATTTCTGCACTTGTTTGACATGCATATTCTGGAGACTTGTTATCTGAGATTATATATCTATTGGTATTCCATTGGTATTTATTACCCTCTTTTTCAGGTTAGATGGATTCTGGTATGTATCTACTTCAGTATCTTCAGTACTAGTCTTTCCCTACTGTTGATATGAGACTGTATTAGCGGAACTCTTATTGTTAGTATAACTTTATATACATATCTACTCTGGGTATCCGCAGAGTTCTTTTGGACTCACACCGTTGGTTATTTTTCATAATTTCAGGTTGATGTCTGCCAGGAGAGCCTTAGCCGCCAGTCCCCAGCTCGAGAGGAGCTCCGTTTTGTTTTATCTTATGTTTTTTTTTCGGTTATGGACCCTGTAGTATATACTTTGCTTCCGTTGCCATGTTTTGGACATGTATTCATGTTTTATTCGATGGTATTGTACTTTTGAGTCCTATGTTGGACTTCGTGGGGTTTTGGCTTTGTTCCTGCCCCCTGGCAGCTCAGGTGAGTTCGTATTTTCGGTTTATGACGATTATAGTTATATACCTGTTATTTCTGCATGGATTTGAGGCCTGAGGCCATTTAACAGCGTGGTTGTGTTATTTGTATCTGTGTATTTATGTAAATTATCCGCCGGACAGGGGAGGTGCTGTCCGATTCTCTATTGAATCAACGACTCCAGGGTCTCGGGGCGTGACATAGGGATACCTTTAATTAGGCCATGTTGGGTAATTTTTGAAATAATTCTTAGGTTAGTGTGACCTAGTCTCCTATGCCAGAGGTTTGATTGTTCTAACTGAGTTAACATGTATTTAGGTACTTGGGGTAGGTTTATAGTGTAAACATTATTTTTCCTAGTGCCTTTAAGCATGATTTTTTAGTCTTGCAAGTTTCTAATCAGGCAGTTAGAATTGTTGAAGGTAACTACATAACCAGAATAACATAACTGACTTATGCTAAGCAGGTTAAATTTGAAGTTTTCAACCAAAAGGACTTTCTTAATAACAAAGTCAGATTTAAGTTGAATATTACCTAACCTAATTACCTTGAGTGTAGCATTTTTGCCAAATGCCACTGAGCCTAGGTTCTTGAACTTGAGTTTGGTGAATTTCAACTTATCTCCAGTCATGTGTCTGGAGCAACCGCTATCCAACATTCATTGGACCAAATCTTTATGTTCCTACACATAAAGAGTTTTGTTGATTTGGATCCAATTAGAATCAGGAATAGCTTAAATTAATTTTCACACCCTAGTCTGTCTCACCCAATCTCGGGTTAGCAATCACTTTAGCCTTACGGGTTTTGTGAGACAGGTGTTGGTAGTTAGAATTAGTTTGAAAAATTGTGATTTATTTTTTAAAATAAACTTTATTTAATTTTGAAAAGCAGTTGATTTTGAGTTTGTTTTAAAAAAAATGTTTGAATCTATAATTAACTGAAAGTTTGTGTTAGATTCGAATTTGACAAAGAATAATTTGAATTTGAATTTCAAAAATCAGCTTCTAGGTCTTGGCGAGGCACTAGGCCTTCTTTGGCCGTAGCCTTATTGGATCATCAACCCTTTCCTTGACAAAGTCTTTCAAAGAAATTTCATTTTCAAAACTATTTCTTGAAAAATTCTGGTCTAACTAGCTTGGGTCTTGGATCGGTAGCTTCGGCTAGTTTCACCAGTCTAAAGAGACCAAGTAGAGAATACTTGACCTTATTAGAATTGGCTTTCCTAATGTACTATCATCTCACCTCCACCCAATACTATGTTGTTCAAATTTCAGATAAGTTGGTTCAATCCTTAAACTAATCAGTCCTAAGTCTAAGCATGGTAAATTGTAGAAATTAAATAAACAAGCAATCATGCAATTTGCAAACAGAGATTAAATTTTATCTAACAATAAATATTGTTTTTAATTTGGCTCCCCCTGGACTAAAGCCACGATAATGGTTAGGCAAGATATGAATCTTGTCCTTGGGGATCCAATACTGATTTGATCCAGTTTGTTTGTTCAGGCACAGTTTAGGTACCCATGCCTGAACTTTATTTCTGGACTGATTCAGTACAGCAAAGTAAGATCTTTGTCTAGATTTGGTTCTATAGCCTAGTCCGGATCGATTTAGAACTGATTTCTGTTTACCAAGAATCATGTCAAGACCCTTGGAACCAGAAGTGAATCATTCTAAAGATGATCTAAGGTTCTTAACCTGAGTTTTCAGGGACGAGTTCTCTTTCTCAAGTTTTTCAACTTGAGTAGAGGTTCCTTCTTGAAACTTCTCAGTTAAGGATCTAGAGTCAACTCCCTCTTTCAGGAGTTTTACTTCCTATCGGAGGGATTCGACTTGGAGTTTAGCTTTCGCCAAATCTCGAGAAAGGTAAGAAATTAACTCATTTAACTGACTTCTAGAAAAACCACTTACCTTAATTTCGTCGTCCTCTGTAAATGTCAGTCTTCCGTCATCCCGTTCCTTCTGACTCGGTCTCGATTTCTTCTGAGGCGGTTAGCGTGAGCAGGTTCGATTGTGGGACCACTTCCTCTTCTTCTTCGGAGGACTCGTCCCACGTTGCTTGAAGTGCCTTCTTCTTCCTCGTCTTCTTTGTTTCCTTCAGGTTGGGGCATTCAGTCTTGTAGTGGCCCTTCTTCTTGCACTCGTAGCAGGTCACGTTGGGTTTGCTCTTTTCATTTGAGGGTTCAGCTGGTTCATCCTTTCTTCGGCTGACTTTCCTTCTGTTGGTTTGGTTCTTCAATTCCTTGTAGTAGTTCCGGGCCAGTCGGACCAGCTTAGGTCGATCTCCTTCGTCTTCTGAGTCTGAGTTTGAATCAGACTCTGGTACAGGTTGAGGTTTCTTCTTGGGTATTTTTCCAACTTTACCTGCAATAAAGGCAATGCCTTTCTCGGCCAGGGTACAGTTAGTCTGCTCGTGCAATTCAAGTTCTAAAAACAGTTCATCTAGTTTAATTTTTGAAAGGTCCCTTGAATCCTTGTATGCATCTACCATAGATGCCCACAAGGTGTTTCTTGGGAAAGCATTCAGAGCGTACCTTATCAGGTCACAGTTTTCTACCTTGTGACCGATTGTGTGAAGTCCGTTCATCAGTTTCTGAATTCGGGCGTGGAGCTGAGCTGCTATTTCGTTGTCGTTCATCTTGATTGTATACAGCATGTTTAGGAGGAGATCTCTCTTGCTGATCCGAGTGTCTGAAGTTCCTTCGTGCAGCTCGATCAGTTTCCCCCACAGCTCCTTGGCACTGTTGAATGGACCCACCCGGTTCAGCTCCTCTTTTGTTAAGCCGCATTGGAGGGTCTAGGTTGCTTTAGCATCCGCTTCAATTCTTCTTTTCAGAGCGGTATCCCACTCAGTGTATGGCTGTGGTACTCCTTCAGCGTTCTTTGGAATCTCCAGTCCAGACTGGATGATTATCCACATATCCACCTGAGTTTTCAGGTGGACCTCCATTCGACTTTTCCAGTAAAAAAGTCTTCTCCACTGAAAAGTGGAGGTCTGGCTGTGCTGAATCCTTCTTGCATGGCCATTTAGGATTTTATCTGAAACAAAAGAAAAGAAAGAAAAAAAATCTATCCCAAGACTTGGTCTTGGATTAGTAGTGCGGGATAAAGAAAATTAAATATCGAGGGGTGTTGCACCGGTCTCGATTAACGATAAAAATTAATTTAAAAAAATGAAATAACTTAACGAAAAATCCGAAAAATTCTCAAACTGGTGGTTGCACCAAATTTGAGCTTCCCCGCTCTGATACCACTTGTTGGATCGAGAGAAACGATAGAGGGGGGTGAATATCGTTAAACGTTCGAATTCGTAAAAAGAGAATTGGCGGTGGAAGTAATTAAAATAAAACACACGCGAACACCAAGATTTTACTTGGTTCAGAGTCGCGGTCGGCTCCTACTCCAAGGCCCACAGTCGTTGACCGTTTACTGCGGGCAATTCTATATGCGTAAAATGTTTACAGGAATAGATTACAAGATTAGTACAGTAAACTGAAAGAAAGCCGCTCTTAGTTACCGACGTCCGGAGTAGATCGTATTTTCGAAGCAGAGGGACGTCGTCGACGCTCGTATCTCAAGTCGGGAGGTTTCTGGGACAGAGCGCTGGAGCAGAAGAGCGTGAATGTGTTGGAAGAATTCTTGTTCTGAAGCCTTGGGGTCGAGGGCCTTTTTATAGCCCGTGGGGGCGCCCGTAACGTTGGGGGCACCCCCCCCCCCCACGTGTCATTTGATCCGAGCTCCTCTCAGTCAGCTCTGATCCCTTCAAACACGAGATCAGACTTTAACGGGGGCGCCCTGGACGCTGGGGGGCCCTGGTTGACTCTTAACCGTTGGCTTCTCGCTAGCTTGCCTCTTATCCGCTTCGTTAGCTTGAGCTCAGGGCGCCCTGGGCACTGGGGGCACCCTGGTGCACAGGGGCGCCCGGGATCACGGGGGCGCCTCACCCATGAACTGTCGAAGTGTACATTTGCTCCACTTCTTTTTGTATTCACCTTGGGGGTGCCCTAGATACTCAGGGCACCCTACTCAGCTTCTGCCTCACTCCTTTGAGGCTCTCTGAGCTGTAGACACTCGTTCGTTTGGTCCTGCATCCAGGGTTAGTCCAAAATAACATGGAGCAATAATATGTTAGTTTTATACAGCCTTAGCTGTCTTGGTTCTGACATTGGGTCTCCCAAATGGAGCCCTAGGTCGAACCGACGCCTACTGTTGCCTCGACGGGGAACGCGTCCTCACCTACTCCTCTCATGAGAATTTACCTGATGCCAACCGGCTCCTCCGGTTGGACTTTTTGCCCAGCAGTCCTTCGCCAGGTGCCTAGCTATCCTTCGCCAGGTCTTCAGTGCCAAGCTGTCCTTCGCCAGGTCTTCAGTACCAAGCTATCCTTCGCCTGGTGCCTAACAGTCCTTCGCTAGGTCTTCAGTACCAAGCTGTCCTTCACCTGGCGCCTAGCAGTTCTTCGCTAGGTCTTTGTATCCTGGCATTCCTTTGCCAGGTGCCTAGCAGTCCTTCGCTAGGACTTTTCCTGCACACTTGAGTAACATGTTAGATAAACATTATATCTTAACTTTTGAACCCTTTTGCCATTATCAAAATACAGGTTCGACTTGGGTGCTTTCTGCACCAACAGGGTGAATATCGTTAAAACTTTTTCGGATTAAGGAAAAGAGAAAATGCAGCGGAAACAAAACAATCACACAGAAACACAAGTATTTTACTTGGTTCGGAGACGCGATCGGCTCCTACTCCAAGGCCCACGGTCCTTGACCGTTTACTTTGGGCAATTCTATAATCACGCAAAAGGTTTACATATTTCAGTACAAGAATATTGCAGTAAATGAAAAGAGCTACACTTTTTATTACGGACGCCCGATGTGGATCGTACTTCGGAGCAGAGTGTCATCGTTGGCGCTGGAATCTCGAAGTCAGAGTTTGCTGGAGTGGAGTGCTTGAATGAAAAGATTTGGAGCGTTAGAAAGTTGTTGTTCTTGAGCCTTGGGGTCGAGCACCCTTTTATAGTGCTCCTGGGGGCGCCTGAGACGTCGGGGGTGCCTGACACGTGCCTTCATCTGCGGAAAACTCAATCCACAGCTCGGTCAGCGCTTATCCCCTTCGACTCAGCCTCTGGAGCTGACTGGGGCACCCGGGACCTCCTGGGTGCCTAGCTTGACTTGGTCTGCTGGCTTCATGGCTGATTTGCTTCGATTACCTCTTTGGCTTTGACCTTGGGCTCCCGGGACCTCCGGGGCACCTAACCCGGTGTGGTTTCGAAGCGTTCTTGCTTCCTTGCTATTTTGGATTTGACCTTGGGCGCCCGGGACTTCCCGGACGCCTAGACAAGCTGCCTGCCCCCTTCCTTTGGGGCGTTCTAGGCTGCAGCAACACATTCCTTCGGTCCCTGCAACCAAGGTTAGTTCTAAAACATACAAAGCAAGAATATTAGTCAATATTTACAGTCGTAGCTGTCTTGGTTCTGACTTCGGGTCTCCCAAATGGAACCCTAGGTCAAACCAACGCCTCATGTTCCCTCGACAGGGAACGCGTCCTCACCTACTCCTCTCAGGAGACTTTACCTTTTGCCAACCGGCTCCTCCGGTTGGAATTTTGCCCAGCTTTACTCACCAAGTCTTCGGTGCCCAACCCTCGGCCAAGTCTTAGTGCCTAATTCCTTGAACCAGGTCTTCGGTGCCCAGGCCTCGGCCAGGACTTAGTGCCCAACCCTCGGTTAGGTCTTAGGTGCCCAGCCCGCAGCCAGGACTTCTTGCCAAATTCTTAGAACCAGGACTTTGTGTCTAGTGTTCCTTGGCCTTTTCCTGCACACTTGAGTAACTTTATTAGATCACAAATAATACTTAACATTGAATCCTTTGCCAATATCAAAACAAGGTTCGATATGGTGCTTCTTGTACCAACAATCTCCCCCTTTTTGATTTATGGCAACACAATTCAAAGTTAAGTAAAAACTTATAATAGTTAAGAAAAGAATGTAAAAATCAATGAAGTATAGCAGTTATGAACAGAATAAATGTAGATTGAAAAAAATCCTTTATTTCTCATACTCCCCCTAAAACCCTGAATTCTTGTGTTATAAACTACTTAACTTTGACCTTTCCTCCCCCTTTGACATATATCAAAAACATACATGGGCGAACAAGGTTTCTAATAGGGAGTTTCGAGTTTTTTGTAAAACTTCTAAGTGCTTTACGTTGTTGACTAAGTGTTTTTCAAAATAGAGCAAAAGCATTGCATGTACAAAAAGAACAATTTTTCACTTAAGAATTTGTAAGCCCAAATTTTGAAGAAACCTTTATTTATCAAAGGCTTTGTAAAACAAAAATAATTTTTTTTTTAAAATTTCAACTTGAAGAAAATTTTCAAAGAACATTTTACTTAGCCAAACAACTTTTCCTAAAAAAAATTTCAACTTTTGAACATTTAGAAACATTTGCTTGGAAAATATTTTGTGCAAATAGAACATGTTAAAAATTTAACAGATTTTTAGACAAGTTTTTGCAAAAAAAATTGTTCATTAAGAGAAATTTTACTTAGAAATATTTGCCAAAAAAATTCCAACTGATTTTTGCTCAAACAAACTTTGTTTACTAAGGAAAATTCTACTTAGAAATATTTGCAAAAAGATGCTCTTAGAAATTTTTGAAAGCACACTTAGAAATTCAACTTTGCTTTTTGAATAAGAGAAAGCTTTTGAAAAAATTTTGATTTTGAAGAATTTGAGCTTTCCTTTCTCTCCTTATGTATTAGAATATTTCCAATTTTAAAAAACTTGCAAAATTAAAACATTGCACTAAGGTCCCCCATGATATTAAATTTTCCCTATCAAAAAATCATGCAAATTAACCTTTCGAAATAATCATAAGTTCAATTTGACATAATGTTTTGAAACAAAATTTTCTGAGTATCACAAAGGACATTCCAAAAAAAACATTAGGTTACGGTGAAAATATTCTTGAGAGCTTCCAAAATAAACTTTCTTTGAAGAAGGGGAAAAAGAAAAAATTTAATTGTTAATTTCACTTTTTCTACTCTCCCCCTTGGCCATATATTAATAAAGAACTTTTGAAAAATATATTTTGAAAGAAATTTAAAATTTGTGTATCAGAGCATATGAGTCTTGAAAATATAAAAATTTGAGCGAAAAAATAATCCTTAGTAAAATAATGTCAAGTGTTATGATAATTTTTAAGTAACAAGATTTTGAAAGAATGAATAATTGATGCTCAAAAACATAATTGGAGGCAAGTGTATTTGATAAGCAACAAGAAATATTTAATCAATAAGTTTACTTGTTTTGAATATTTTGAAAAATGCAAATACAAAGAAATGCAAGTACTTTTGAAATATCTGTATCTTTGAAAAATATAAGTCACATTGAAAGATATTATGTATTTTTGAAAAATATAAGTACCCCTTTTTTTTTGAAAAATATCATGAGTTTGAAAAACCTAAGTACTTTGAAAAATATTATGAATTTGAAAAACATAAGTACTTTTAAAATATTAAAGAAAATTACTTGACTTATCTTTTGAAAGTACTTACAAAAATATTATTTTTAACATATAATATTTTACTTGCTTTGGTTTCATTTCCAGTCTAACACAATCCTAGGAAACCTTGTTAGCTACAAGGACATTTCCTTAAGTGTCCTAAAAAAATTTTCAAGCTCAAGAGAAATATTATTTCAAATTGATTCTATAAAAAAACATTTTTAAAAAAATTATAATATTTGAAAGGAAATTACTTGTGTTTTCAGAAGGATTTGAAAATACATGCATGAAAACATATCGCTTTGAAATATTCAATAAATCTTTTAATTTGACCTCCCCCTAAACTTGGCATAGTCCTAAGAAGCTTGTTGACCACAAGTACTCTTCCTCTATGTCTTTAGGGTTTAGTTCAGATCAAAGAAATTATCTAATAATTTCAAAACAGATAATTACCAATAAAAACTTTTCAGAAATTCTTCTTTTGATTCAGACTCCCCCTAAATTTGACACATCCTAGGAGTCATTGTAGATTATGAAGTGGACATTCCTCTGTGTCTTTAGGGTTTACCAAAATCCAATGAGACATAGACATAATTTTCGAATGTATTTTGAAACTTTGAAACATATTTTGAAATGAAGGTAATTTGTCAGGCATAGTTTTCGAAAAACATAAGTAATAGTATTTAAAGCACAGTTTTTGAAAACCATTTTAAAAGACAGTGATTTTTCAAGCACATTTTTGAAAGAAAATTAAAAGAATAAACCACTCCCCCTGTACCGTTTGACTCTATCTAATGCCTTAGGGGACTTCAGTGATGACCAGGTTTGACTATGTTGACTTGATTTTAGCAATCAATAATTGACTCAATCCAGTCCTAGGTCTTAGTATAATTCAATCAAGACTTAGTTTGATGAGTTAATTTTGAAAACAAAAGAAATTAAATTTTTTAAAATGTTGAGTGTAAAACATATAGAGTTAATTTAGAATTAATTTTAGAAAAAATTGGGTTGATTTTGAAAAAGTATTGAACTACATTATTAGGTCCTAGACATCTCACCTAGTTCGACATGACAAAATAGGTTACCTTATCTGTTTTGTGAGATATTTTATTTTTATCTTCAAATTAGTGTTAAATCTAAGATTTACTTTAAATTTGTGTTAGATTCAAATCTGATAATAGTAAAGTGAATTTGATTTTCTATAATTGGCTTCCAGGTCATGGCGAGGCACTAAGCCTTCTTTGGTTGTAGCCTTATTGGATCATCAACCCTTTCCTTGACAAAGCCTTTTATTGAAAATTTATCATCAAGTTACTTCTTGAATGGTTTTGGTCTAACTAGTTTGGGTCTTGGATCGGTAGATTCGGCTAGTTCCACCAGACTAAACAGACCAAGTAGTGTATACTTGACATTATTAGAAAGGCTTCACTAACGTACTATCATCTCACCTCCACCCAATACTATGTTGTTCAAATTTTAATTAAACTGTCTGTCCTTAAACTATCCAATTCTAAATCCAAGCATAATAAAAAAAACAAACATGACAAAAATGATCTAAGTTACATCATTGAAATAAAACTCTGGTTTTTTATAATCAGCATGGTTGTGAATTAAGTTTTTTAACGTATTATCCTTAACTAATTTATTCGAATTAATCACGTTATTTGAGATAAGTATTGGATTTTCAAATATTGAAAACTTACCTTTCCTGATCGTTTGTCCAGTACTCTTGTAATGATCACAAGCTAATCGGACCAGTTTGGGTCAATCTCCTTCATTGTCTTCTGATTCCGAGTCTGAGTCGGACTCGGGTACAGGTTGAAGCTTCTTCTTTGGTGGTTCACTTGGAGCTTTCCCTGCACTAGAAATTACACCTTCCTCGACCATTACAGTATCTATTTGATTATTTAATTATAATTCAAAAAAAAGATTCAAAATTGGTTACCATTTTTGTCTCAGTCAATTCGTCTTCTGACTCTGGCTCGAATTTTCAGTCAGGTATGGATTCTTTCTCATCTACTAATCTAGAGTCAATTTTGAAGTCAGGTGCTGACTCTTCTAAGATCTCAATACCGGAGTTCACTTCATGTAGATTGATTAACCTTTCCCAAATTTCTCTGGCACATCTAAATGGACCTACTAGTTCGAGTTGTTCCTTGGTTAGGCCACATTGTAGGATTGCAGTTGCCCTTGCATCGGTCTCGATTTGGTTGAGGGTTTGTTCATCTAGTTTGTCCCACTCGATTGATAACTCATCTTCTACGGGAAAAGAGAATCCCGTTTGGATGATCCACCATAAGTCCATGTGGGTCTTCAGAAGGGACACCATTTGACTTCTCCAAATATTGAAGTTCTCGCTGGAGAATAGCGGTGGGTGGGCACTGTTCTACTCTTGGTTGGCCATTAAGTTTAAACCTCGTACACACAAGAAATAACAAAAATGTACCATGACTAGGTCTTGGATTAGTAGTGCGGGAGGGAAAAAATAGCCTAACAAAAATATTGCATGAATTTTGAGGCAGAATAATAAAAAATAATAATAATAAGTTTCAGACACATTTTTAGAAAATGAATATTCTGATTAATGGAAAAAATAGGAGTTAAAAGAGATTGCTCGAATTAAGGTAGCATGAATTTCGAGAAAAAATAATAAAATAATATAAAAAACGTTATGACAAATTTTTAAAAATTGAACGTTTTATCAACTCTAACTTATGGTGAAAATTTAGAATTCAAAATTAAAAAAGACGTAAAATTATTTATTTGAAATAAAAAGCGAAAAAGATCGAGTGGTGTTGCATCAACCTCGATTAACGAGAAAGAAAAGAAATAAAATTAAAAATTTCATAAATCCGAATAAAAACTCTCAAATTGGTGGATGCACTAAATTTGAGCCACCCGCTCTGATACCACTTGTTGGATCGAAAGAAACGATAGAGGGGGGTGAATATTGTTAAAACTTTTTCGAATTAAGGAAAAGAGAAAATCCAGCGGAAACAAAATAATCACACAGAAACACAAGTATTTTACTTGGTTCGGAGTCGCGGTCGGCTCCTACTCCAAGGCCCACAGTCCTTGACCGTTTACTTTGGGCAATTCTATAATCACGCAAAAGTTTTACAAATTTCAGTACAAGAATATTATAGTAAATGAAAAGAGCTACACTTTTTGTTACCGACGCTCGATGTGGATTGTACTGTTGGTGCAGGAAGCATCATATCGAACCTTGTTTTGATATTGGCAATGGATTCAAAGTTAAGTCCTATTTGTGATCTAATGTGTTTACTAAGTGTGCCAGGAAAGAAAGTCCTAGCGAAGGGCTGCTAGGCACCTGGCGAAGGACTGCCAGGAAACAAAGTCCTAGCGAAGGGCCGCTAGGCACCTGGCGAAGGACTGCCAGGAAACAAAGACCTAGCGAAGGACTGCTAGGCACCTAGCGAAGGGCTTCTAGGAGTCAAAGACCTAGCGAAGGACTGCTAGGCACCAGGCGAAGGACTGCTTGGAACCGAAGACCTGGGGAAGGACTGCTGGGCACCTAACGAAGGACTGCTAGGAGACGAAGACCTAGCGAAGGACTGCTAGGCATCAGGCGAAGGATTGCTTGGTAAGGAAGACCTGGTAAAGGACAGCTGGGCACCTGGCGAAGGACTGCTGGGCAAAAGTCCAACCGGAGGAGCCGGTTGGAGACATGTAAATTCTCCTGAGAGGAGTAGGTGAGGAAGCGTTCCCCATCGAGGGAACAGTAGGCGTCGGTTCGACCTAGGGTTCCATTATGGAGACCCAAAGTCAGAACCAAGACAGCTATGACTGTACAAACCTAATATTTTATTACTTTGTGTTGTTTTGGACTAACCTTGAATGCAGGACCGAAGGAATGTGTTTCTGCAGTTTAGAACGCCCTAAAGGAGAGGGGCAAGCAGCTGGGCAGGGCGCCCCTAGTGTCCCGGGCACCCCCAAGGTCAAGGCAAAACAAGTTAAGCAAGAAAACGCTTCGGAAGCTTATGCTCCCCGGCGCCCCCGTGCTCCCAGGCGCCCCGGATGCTTAGGGCGCCCTGGGTCAAAGCCAACGAAGCGATAGAAGCCTATCCAGCGTAGAAGCCCACTGAAAGAGTCAACCCGGGCGCCCCCTGCTTCCCGGGCGCCCCCGTCAAGCCTCGAGCCTGATCCTTGAGGGATAAGGGATGACCGAGAGGTTGCCAGATCGTGAGACACGTGGAGGGCACCCCCAACGTCCCGGGCGCCCCCAGACTCACTATATAAGGAGCTCGACCCCCAAGGCTTCTGAACACAATATTCCAACACTACTACGCTCTTCAACTCAAGCGCTCTGCTCCAGAACCCTCCCAACTCGAGATTGAAGCACCGACGACGACCCTCTGCTCAGAAGTACAATCTACAACGAGCGTCA
This sequence comes from Boesenbergia rotunda, assembly GCA_024364735.1. Classification (NCBI taxonomy): domain Eukaryota; kingdom Viridiplantae; phylum Streptophyta; class Magnoliopsida; order Zingiberales; family Zingiberaceae; genus Boesenbergia; species Boesenbergia rotunda. The sequence continues at coordinate 135,977 of JAGFNQ010000408.1, forward strand.
GTAACGAAAGAGCTTAAGTTTTAATTTACTGTACTCCAACTGTAATCTTTCTGTAAACTTTTTGCGCACATATAGAATTGCCCCCAGTAAACGGTCAACGATCGTGGGCCTTGGAGTAGGAGCCGACCGCGACTCCGAACCAAATAAAATAGCTTGAGTTCGCGTTTGTGTTTCTTTATTTTCTGCTGCTTATTCTCTTTTGCAAATCTGAAACGTTTTACAATATTCACCCCCCCCCCCTCTATCGTTCTTCTCGATCCAACAAGTGGTATCAGAGCGGGGTAGCTCAAATTTGGTGCAACCACCAATTTGGGAGTTTTTCGGATTTACGAAATTTGTAATCTTATTTCTTTTCTTTCTCGTTAATCGAGGTTGAATTCTCATTTTTTTACCATAAGTCAGAATTGATATAACGATCAAGTGTTAAAAATATGTCATAAACTTTTTATATTATTATATTAATATTTTTCTCAAAATTCATGCTACCTTAATTCGAGCAAATTTTTTAATTCTTGTCTTACTAATCAGAAGTGATAAAGTCAACAGTTTCAAAAGAAAAATTGTCACAAATTTTATTATTTTTTTATTATCATTCTGCCTCGAAATTCATGCAATATTTACTTTGGGCTATTTTTTCCCTTCTCCTATACTACTAATCCAAGATCAAGTCTTGGTACATTTCTGTTATTTTTTTTTTGTACAATGATCATTTTAAATGGCTAATCAAGAATGGAATAGTGCCCGTCCACCGCTTTTCTCCAGCGAAAACTTTAACTTTTGGAGAAGCCAAATGGAGTTCCATCTGAAGGCCCATATGGACATATGGATGATCATTCAAATAAGATTCTCCCTCCCTACAGAAGATGGACTATCAATTGCGTGGAACAAACTGGATGAACCAACTCTGAGGAAGATCGAGACAGATGCAAGGGCTACTGCAATCCTACAATGTGGCCTAACCAATGAAGAATTGAAGTGGGTCGGATCCTTCAACTGTGCCAAAGAGATGTGGGAAAAGCTAATCAATCTACACGAAGAGAGCTCTGATATTGAGATCTTAGAAGATTTTGCATTTTCGGCTCAAGCACAAGTAGCTGAGATAGACTCGACACCCGACGTCGAAATCGAACCAGAGTCAGACGACGAGTTTTCTGAGACAAAATCGGTAACTAATTTTGAATCAGTTTCTGAATTAAGGTTAAATAATCAAGCTGATACTGTAGTGGTCAAGGAAGGTATAATTTTTATTGCAGGGAAAACTCCAAGAGAAATGCAAAAGAGGCCTCAACCAGTACCTGAGTCCGACTCAGACTCAGAATCTGACGACAAAGGAAGGGATCCTTGGAAACTGGTATGGTTGGCTTTTCGACCGTACAAAATGCCAAAGAAACAATCAAGCAAAAGAGAGATGACTAGAATCAAGGAGGAGATTCCCAACCGGGAATCAAAAGGTAAATTTATAGTATTTAAAAATCCAATATTTACCTTGAATAACATGATTAATTCATATAAATTAGTTAAGGTCAATACGTTAGAAAACTTAATTCACAACCATGCTGATTTTAAAAACCCAGAGTTTATTTCGATTATGATGTGACTTAGATAACTTTTTCTTTGTTTGCTTGTTTATTTTTCTTTTGCAATCTTAATTTTTTTTGGATTTAGGATTGGTTAGATTATGGACAAATGATTAACTGAAATTTGAGCAACATAGTATTGGGTGGCAGTGAGATGATAGTACGTTAGGGAAGCCTTTTCTAATAAGGTCAAGTATACTTGGTCTCTTTAGACTGGTGAAACTAGCCGAAGCTATCGATCCAAGACCCAAACTAATTAGACTAGAATTTATCAAAAAGTAATTTTGAAGATGAAATTTCACTAAAAGGCTTTGTCTAGGAAAGGGTTGATGATCCAATAAGGCTACGACCAAAGAAGTCTTGTGCCTCGCCAAGACCTGGAAGCCAATTTTTGAAATTCAAATTCAATTTACTCTTTGTTAAATTTGAATCTAACACAAATGTTTAGTTAATCTTAGATTCAAATATCTCTTTTCAAAATAAATTTAAATTGGGTTTAAAATTAATTTAACTATTCAAAATTAATCATGACCTTTTCAAAATAAATCTTTCTACTAAAATCTGTCTCACAAAAACCCATAAGGTTAATATGTTTGATCACATAGAACTGGGTGAGATATCTACGACCTAAGAGTATATGTCACTATCCTCTTAAATAAAACTCAAAGTACTTTCAAAAGTTCTTAAAAATTACTTCTATTTTTCAAATTAATTCAGCATCCAACTTTTTCATCACTAACATTTTTTTAATAATGAATTTCATGTTAAATATCACAATAGACTCGTGTTAAATAGAATCTCGGTCTTGTTTTTGATTTAGCCATTAATTGGTCAAACATAGTCAATATAGTCAAACCCTAGTCAACATAGTCAAAACTGGTCAACACTGAAGTTCCTTAAGGTACTTAGATAAAGTCAGACAGTGTCAGATACAGGGAGTTTTTTTTGTTTCTTTTTCAAAAAATTAGATTTTTTAAAAACCTTATGCTCTAAAACTTACTATCATCTCAAGATAGGTTTTCAAAAATTGATTCAAAAACTTCGTATATTACTATCCTCTTTTTGAAAAAATTATNTTGTTTTTGCGCCTATATAGAATTGCCCAAAGTAAACGGTCAACGACCGTGGGCCTTGGAGTAGGAGTCGACCTAGTCTCCGAACCAAGTAAAACCTCCCGTGTTTGCGTTGTGTGTTTTTAACTTCCGCTGTGCAATTTCTCTTAGTTTTCAAATCCAAAAGTTTTCCGATATTCACCCCCCCTCTATCGGTTCTCTCGATCCAACAAGTGGTATCAGAGCGGGGAAGTTCAAACTTGGTGCAACCACCAGTTTGAAATTTTTTTCGGATTTTTTTTTCTTTTACTCATTCAAATTTTCTTTAAACATTTCGTTCGAATTTTCTTTTTCCCGTTAATCGAGGTTGGTGCAACACCCCTCGCTATTTCATTTTATTCATCCCGCACTACTAATCCAAGACCTAGTCTTGGAAAAAAAATTTTTGTTAGATTTTCTGTTTCAGATTAAATGGCCATGCAAGAAGGATTTAGCACCGCCAGACCTCCACTTTTCAGTGGAGAAGACTTTTCTTACTGGAAAAGTCGTATGGAGGTCCACCTGAAAACTCAGGTGGACATGTGGATCATCATCCAGTTTGGACTGGAGATCCCCAAAAACGCCGAAGGACTACCTCAAAGCTACTCAGAATGGGACACCGCTCTGAAGCGCAAAATAGAAGCCGACGCAAAAGCGACCAAGACTCTCCAATGCGGATTGACAAAAGAGGAGCTGAACCGGGTGGGCCCCTTCAACAGTGCCAAGGAGCTGTGGGCAAAACTGATCGAGCTACACGAAGGAACATCAGACACCAGGATCAGTAAAAGGGATCTGCTCCTGAACAAACTGTACACCATCAAGATGGCCGACAACGAAATAGTAGCCCAACTCCACGCACGAATCCAAGAGTTGATGAACGGTCTTCACACTATAGGTCACAAGGTCGAAAACCGTGACCTAATAAGGTATGCCCTAAACGCCTTCCCTAGAAATACCTTGTGGGCATCTATGGTAGATGCATACAAGGTCTCAAGGGATCTCTCTAAAATAAAGTTAGACGAATTATTTTCTGAATTTGAACTACACGAACAAACTAACTCCAATATGGTCGAGAAAGGAATTGCCTTCATTGCAGGTAAAACTGGAAAGTCAGCAAAGAAGAAACCGCAAACTGAACCTGAGTCTAACTCAGACTCAGACACAGAAGATGAAGGAGAACAAACTAAGCTGGTCCGACTGGCCCGAAGCTATTACAAAGAGCTGAAGAACCAAACCAACAGACGGAAAGCCGGCCGAAGAAAGGACGAACCAGCTGAACCCGCAAATGACAAAAACAAGCCCAACGTGACCTGCTACGAGTGCAAGAAAAAGGGTCACTACAAGTCAGAGTGTCCTAACCTAAAAGAGACTAAAAGGACGAGAAGAAAGAAAGCACTGCAAGCAACCTGGGACGAATCTTCCTCTGAAGAAGAAGAAGAAGTACCTCAGTCCAATCTTCTAGCCCTGACCGCCTCAGAAGAAGTCAAGACCGAGTCAGAATCAGAACAGGACGACGGCAAACTGACCTTCTCAGAGGATGGCGAAATCAAGGTAAGTGGCTTTAATAGAAGTCAGTTAAACAATTTAATTTCATATCTTTCTCGAGATTTGGCGAAAGCCAAACTCCGAATCGAATCCCTCCGACAGGAAGTAAAACTCCTGAAAGAGGAAGCTGAATCTAAACCCTCAACCGAGAAAGTTCAAGAAGGAACTCCTACTCAAGTTGAAAAACTTGAGAAAGAGAACTCCTCCCTGAAAACTCAGGTTAAGGATCTTAGATCAGCTTTAGAACGATTTACCTCTGGTTCCAAGGGTCTAGACATGATTCTTGAAAAACAGAAGTCCGTTCTAAATCGATCCGGACTTGGCTATAGATCCAAATCCCGACAAAGATCTTACCTTGCTGTACTGAATCAGTCTAGAGGTAAAATTCAGGCATGGGTACCCAAACTGTGCCTGAACAAACCGACTGGATCAAATCAGTATTGGATCCCCAAGGACAAGATTCACATCTTGCCTAATCATTACCGTGGCTTTAGTCCAGGGGGAGCCAAACTGAAAACTATATTCATTGTTAGATAAAATCCAACTTTCTTTATTTTGCATGTTTGCTTGTTTATTTAATTTCTGAAATTTATTATGCTTAGACTTAGGTTAGTTTAAGGATTGAACAAACTTAACTGAAACTTGAAAACATAGTATTGGGTGGAGGTGAGATGATAGTACGTTAGGGAAACTAATTCTAATAAGATCAAGTTTACTTGGTCTCTTTAGACTGGTGAAACTAGCCGAAGCTACCGATCCAAAATCCAAACTAGTTAGACCAGAACTTTTTCAAAAATTAATTTTGAAAATGAAATTTCATTAAACGGCTTTGTCAAGGAAAGGGTTGATGATCCAATAAGGCTACGGCCAAAGAAGGCCTAGTGTCTCGCCAAGACCTGGAAGCCAATTTTTGAATTTCAAATTCAAATTGCTTTTTGTTAAATTCAAATCTAACACATTTTTCAGTTAAGAATAGATTCAAACAAAATAAATTGAAATGCTTTCAAAAATTAATTAAGATTTTCAAAATAAATTTTATGTATCAAAATCTGTCTCACAAAACCTATAAGGCTAACTTGGTTGACAACCCTAGATTGGGTGAGACAGTAAAATTAAACTCAATTATGATTCCTTTAATACCTGTATTGTAGTTTAATCCTATATTTCAAACCATGGTCAACTTGGTCAAACCATGGTCAACGTAGTCAAACTATGGTCAAAGCAGTCAAACCACAGACAATGTAGACAAACCTTGGTCAAAACACTCAAATCGGGTCAAATCCGGTCAAAAACACTCCTCAAGGGTCAAAACCAGTCCTTAGGGCGCCCAATCCCTTGAGGGCGCCCCTAGGTTGGTCAAAAGCTGCCAAAAAGCAGCTGCAGCCCTGGCTAGGGCGCCCTCGTCAGGCGGGGCGCCCTCCTATAGTCCTTTAACGGCAGAAAGCTGCCGAAAGGAAACTGCAGGCCTGGTCAGGGCGCCCTCATCAGCCGGGGCGCCCTCACCAGACAGGGCGCCCTCCCGATAAAGGGCGCCCGAAACTGCCTATAAAAGGGGTTCCATTCCCCTTCTTCTCTCCACACTCAAACCACTCCTTCTCCTCAACTCTCTACTTCCTAAGAGATCTTGCAACCATCTCAAGCTCTCATCTTCAACAATGCCTCCCCGAGCAGCCCGGTATAATTTTTAATTAAGTTAATTCCTTTTCAATTTTTCGTTAAAATGCATACTGTCTTTTAATGCATATTCCTTCTCTTAGAAGACACCGACCAAACCAGGCAGAACCCAGTACCCAACCTAGTCCTGATCCTAGGTTTCCGAATTTAGAATTGTGTAATAAGTCCGCTCGTACCACCTATAAACTGTTGGATCGAGAATTGCGAGAGAGGGGGGGTGAATGTCGCAAATCGTTCGGATTTAAAAAGAGTAAGTGCGCAGCGGAAATAAGACACAAAAACAATGCTAACACGGTCGTTTTACTTGGTTCGGAGCCTGTGTCGACTCCTACTCCAAGGCCCACGGTCGTTGACCGTTTTCTGCGGGCAATTCTATAAGTTCGTAAACCAGTTTACAATTATTGAATACAGAATAAGTGCAGTAAACTTATATAATAAGAATTATGCTCTTCTTTTACCGACGTCCAGAGTAGATTGAAGATTTCGGGGCAGCGGGACGTCGTCGGCTCGAGTTGGGCAGTATCTGGAGCAAAGCACGAGAGCAGAAGAGCGTGGAAGTGTCCGAAGAATTGATCATTGAAGAAGAGGGTCGAGGGTCCTTTATATAGGGCTGGGGGCGCCCGGGATGCTCGGGGCGCCCCCCACGTGGCTTTCGATCCGGCGAGCCCTCTGGTCAAGGCTGATCTCTGCTTCTTCGGGATCACCTTTGACTGGGGCGCCCGACGCGCGCGGGGCGCCCGGGTTGACCGGTCAAGGCTTCATCTTCTTCGCGAGGGTGAGCTGCTGCAGCTGCCAGTGGCGTGGCACAGTGGGCGCCCGCGACACGCGGGGCGCCCGATGCGCGCGGGGTGCCCGAAACATCCGGGGCGCCCCCAAATGTGTTGCTGTCGGGGCGTTTACTTGCTCTGCTGACATTGGGTTGACTCTGGGGCGCCCGAAACGTCCGGGGTGCCCTGCTCAGCTACTGCCTCACTCCTTTGAGGCTCTCTGAGCTGCAGAAACACAGTCCTTCGGTCCTGCATCCAGGGTTAGTCCAAAATAGCAATTAATAAGTTAATTTTACATAGCCTTGGCTGTCTTGGTTCTGACTTTGGGTCTCCAAAATGGAGCCCTAGGTCGAACCGACGCCTAATGTTCCCTCTAGGGGAACGCGTCCTCACCTACTCCTCTCGGGAGAATTTACCTGGTGCCAACCAGATCCTCCAGTTGGACTTTCGCCCGGCATCCCTTCGCCAGGACTTGGTTTTCGCCTAGCAGCCCTTCGCCAGGACTTGGTTTTCGCCTAGCAGCCCTTCGCCAGGACTTGATTTTCGCCTAGCAGCCCTTCGCCAGGACTTGGTTTTCGCCTAGCAGCCCTTCGCCAGGACTTGGTTTTCGCCTAGCAGCCCTTCGCCAGGACTTGGTGTTCGCCCAGCAACCCTTCGCTAGGACTTGGTTTCCTGACAGCCCATCGTCAGGTGCCTAGCATCCCTTCGCTAGGACTTGGTTTTCGCCCAGCAACCCTTCGCTAGGACTTGGTTTCCTGACAGCCCATCGTCAGGTGCCTAGCAGCCCTTCGCTAGGACTTTATTTCCTGCACTCTCAAGCAGCATTGTTAGACAACAAATAACCCTTAACTTTGAATCCTTTGTCAATATCAAAACAAGGTTCGATCTGGTGCTTCCTGCACCAACAATCTCCCCCTTTTTGATTATGGCAACACAATTCAAAGTTAAGGAAAAAGATAGCAGTTTAAGCATAAACGTTAAGACTAATAAAACATATCAATTCGTAACAGTCTAAACCCAAATGTAATTTGAACAGTGAAAAGAGAGAGAGAACAAAAATTTCTCATGCTCATTCTCCCCCTGAATAATTAACTTAACTCTTAACTTTGACCTTTCCTCCCCCTTTGACATATATCAAAAACAGGCATGGGTGAACAAGGTATCTAACAGGGATTTATGAGTTTTTCTAAGTGCTTCATGTTTTTGACAAAACATTTCAAAAACAGAATAAAAATATTTTCAAAACTTTTTACACTTAGATAATTTTCAAGTATAAAGCAAGTACTTTTGAGAAGTTTGAAAAATTAAGTGTCAGGTACTTGGTTTAAAAATAGTTAAGTACTAAACTCATTTAAATACTTGAAATAAATTTTTGAAAGGAATTGTAAAGTGCTTAGAAATAATTTTTGAGAAAGACTTAGAAATAATTTTTGAAAGAAATAGTTAAGTAATTGGAAAAAAATGTTAAGTACTTAAGTTGTATTTTTAAAAAAAAATAAGTAAAAAAATCAAGTACTTAAATTGATTTTGAAAAAATTAAGTACTTCGGATGTTTTTCCTATCTCTCCCCCTTAATGTTAAATTCTTCTCCTTAGACCATTTTTAAGTTCAATTAAGAATAATATTTTGAAGGAAGTGATAAGGAGAATGTTTGTGTATCAGAGCCTATGAATTTTGAAAGCAAAAAGATACTTAGAATAATTTTGAAGGCATAAAAAAACTTAAATTTCTAGATTAAATCCATTTTAAAAAAATGTATTTGTAGGCAAATCTTTAAAAGCTTCATGCACTTAGAACACTTTTGCCTTGAAAAATATTTGTACATTTGGAAACATTATATTTTGAAAAATAGCAGTACTTTTTGAAAGATATTATGCATTTTTGAAGACATAAGTACTTTTGAAATAAATTATGATTTGAAACACATAAGTACTTTTAGAAAAATATTAGACTTTGAAAGATATAAGTAATTTTTGAAAAGAATTATGCATTTTGAACACAAAATATTTTACTTGACTAGGTTTCTTTTCCAGTCTGACACAATCCTAGGAAACCTTGTTGACTACAAGGACATTTTCCTAAGTGTCCTGGAAAATTTTCTCCAACCCAAGTAAATACTATCTCCAAAAAAAATGATAGTCCTTTGAAAGTATATGCTAGTACATTTCGAAAAATATATGACCTTTTGAAGACACAATATTTTGCTTGACTTGGTTTATTTTCCAGTCTGACACAATCCTAGGAAACCTTGTTGACTACAAGGATATTTTCCTAAGTGTCCTGGAAATTCGCCAACCCAAGTAAATATTATTTCAAAAGCAATTTCATAGGCCACAATAATAATAATATTTTGAACGAAAAATTATTTATGTTTTCAAAAGGATTTTAAACTTGCAGTGCATGAAAACATATAATTTTGAAAATGTTCAATAATTCTTTTAATTTCATCTCCCCCTAAACTTGACCCAGTCCTAGGAAGCTTGTTGACTACAAGCGATCTTCCTCTGAGTTTTAGGGTTTGATTTAAATTATAAGAATTATCTAATAACTTCAAAACAAATAATTACCAAAAAAAAAAAATTTCAAAAATTCTTCTTTTGAATCAAACTCCCCCTAAATTTGACACATCCTAGGAGTCCTAGTGGATCATGAAATGGACCTTCCTCTGTGTCTTTAGGGTTTATTAAAATCAAAAGAGTATAGTTTTGAGTATAGTAATTTTCAAGAAGATAATTTTAGAAAATTCAATCTGGAATGAAGATAATTTTGAGTATAGTAATTTTCAACACAATTTGGAATGATAACACAGTTTTCGAAGAACATTTTGAAATGATAATAATTTTTCAAATAGATAGTAATATACGAAGGCTTTTGAATCAACTTTTGAAAGCCTTATTTTTGAGATGAAAATAAGTTTTAAAGCATAAGGATTTTGAGAAATCTAAAAAACATTAAGAAGAACTCCCCCTGTATCCAACATAGACTGACTTTATCTAAGACCTTAGTGTTGACTAGGTTTGACCATGTTTGACTCAGTTGACTAAGGTTTGACTATGTTGGAATTATCCTCTGAATTAAAACACAACATAAAAGAAATTTTAATTTGAACTTAATTTTCCTGTCTCACCCAATCTAGGGTTTTCAAACAGTTAGCTTTAAAAGTTCTTGTGAGACAGGTTTGAAGGTAAAAATTAATTTTGAAAAAATGTTTAACTTTGAAAAAGAATAAAAAAAATGTTTATTTTTGAACAAGTATAATTGACTTCGAAGACAGATTTGAATTTGAAAAAGAGTGATTTTGAAAAAGAATTTTTGAAAACAGGTTTGAATCTATAATTATTTGAAATTTGTGTTAGATTCGAATTTGACATAAGATAATTTGAATTTGAATTTCAGAAATTAGCTTCCAGGTCTTGGCGAGGCACTAGGCCTTCTTTGGCCGTAGCCTTATGGGATCATCCACCCTTTCCTTGACAAAGCCTTTTAATGAAATTTCATTTTCAAATTAAATTAGGTCATTTTCAAATTAAATTAGGTCATTTTCTGGTCCAACTAGCTTGGGTCTTGGATCGGTAGCTTCGGCTGGTTTCACCAGTCTAAAGAGACCAAGTAGACTTGATCTTATTAGAGTTGGTTTCCCCAACGTACTATCATCTCACCTCCTCCCAATACTATGTTGTCAAATTTCAACTAATTGGTTAAGTCCTTAAGGTATCTAGTCCTATGAATAGCCAAGACAAAACTTCAGATAATGTCATAGTGAGGAGAAATTTCTGGATTTTCTAAGTTTGCAAAATTATTAATCAGTTTTTCTTGTATATCAATTTTAATTTTCAAAGTCTCATTTTCTTGTCTTAACATTTTGAATTTTGACTTTGCTAATATACATGATTTCATCAAGTTATCTAAGCATGCATCCATATCTAAATTTGACCAAGGGAGATTAATTAAACTGTCAGTATTCAAGGTAAAGAGTTGATTTGGATGTAAATTACAGTTACCCATTTTGGTTGGTTTCCCTGGATCTTTGTAACGTTTATCTGTGCATTCCTCTTTGTAATGCCCAAACTCCTGACACTTGAAGCATTGAATGCGACTCTTGTTCTTTCGTGCTTTTGGAGCTCGTTTCTTTGTTGCCGTCGGTGGTATCGTTTGAATCTTACGGGTAGGACACTTAGTTTGGTAGTGCCCTCTCTTCCTGCATATGTAACAAATTATATGATTTTTAAAATTTAAATTTGTAATTTTACCTTTTGATTCCTTATTGGGAATCTCCCCCTTAATTGTTGCTGTCTCGGATCTAGGCTCATCTTCTGATTCCGTGTCTGAGTCGGACTCGGGTACTAGTTGAAGCTCCTTCTTTGATGGTTCTCTTGGAGTTTTCCCTGCAAAAGTTATACCTTCCTCGACCATTGCAGTATCAGCTTGATTATTTAATTCTAATTTAGAAAAGAAATTGGTTACCATCTCAGTCAGTTCGTTGTCTGATTCTGCTGGTTCGATTTCGACTCTGGGTTCAGGTTCAGACTCTGACTCGGCTATCTGTGCTTGGACCGAGAGTGCGAGATAACTTACCTGATCTTCTTCTTCATCTGAGATTTCTTGATGAAGATTGATCAATTTCTCCCACATTTATCTAGCACATCCAAATGAACCGACTAGCTTGAGTTGTTCGTTGGTTAGACCGCATTGAAGAATTGCAGTTGCTCTTGCATCAGTCTCAATTTGGTTGAGGGTTGGTTCATCCAATTTGTCCCATGCAATTGATAGTTCATCTTCTGTATGGAGGTGGAACCCTGTTTGAATGATCATCCATATGTCCATATGGATGTGGACTCCATATGGACATATGGAGTCCACATCCATATGGAGCCCTCTCTTCTGTATGGAGGTGGACTCCATTTGTCTTCTCCAAAAGCTGAAGTTCTCGCCGAAGAATAGCGGTGGACGGGCACTGTTCCACTCTTGGTTGGCCATAAAATAACCTCTTGCACACAAAAGAACTAACAGAATGTACCAAGACTTGGTCGTGGATTAGTAGTGCGGGAGAAGAAGAAAAAAAATTTGCCCAAAAAAAATTGCACGAATTTTGAGGCAGAATAATAAAAAATAATAATAATAAAAAATTTGAGACAAAATTTTTGGGAAATGAATATTCTGATTAGTGGTGAAAAATAAGAGTTAAAAGATTGCTTGAATTAAAGTGGCACGAATTTCGAGAAATAATATTAAAATAATAATAAAAAAAATTTATGACAAATTTTTAAGAATTGTTCGTTTTATTAATTCAGACTTATGGTGAAAAGATGAAAATTCAAAATTGAAAAAGGCGTAAGGATATTTTAAATCCACCTACAGATATTATTTATATAAAATAAAAAGCGAACGAGATTGAGTTGCGTTGATTAACAAAAAGAAAAGAAATAAAATTAAAAAATTTATAAATCCGAAAAAACTTTCAAACTGGTGGTTGCACCAAGTTTGAACTACCCCGCTCTGATACCACTTGTTGGATCGAGAATTGCGAGAGAGGGGGAGTGAATGTCGCAAATCGTTCGGATTTAAAAAGAGTAAGTGCGCAGCGGAAATAAGACACAAAAACAATGCTAACACGGTCGTTTTACTTGGTTCGGAGCCTGTGTCGACTCCTACTCCAAGGCCCATGGTCGTTGACCGTTTTCTGCGGGCAATTCTATAAGTTCGTAAACCAGTTTACAATTATTGAATACAGAATAAGTGCAGTAAACTTATATAATAAGAATTATGCTCTTCATTTACCGACGTCCGGAGTAGATCGAAGATTTCGGGGCAGCGGGACGTCGTCGGCTCGAGTTGGGCAGTATCTGGAGCAAAGCACGAGAGCAGAAGAGCGTGGAAGTGTCCGAAGAATTGATCATTGAAGAAGAGGGTCGAGGGTCCTTTATATAGGGCTGGGGGCGCCCGGGATGCTCGGGGCGCCCCCCACGTTGCTTTCGATCCGGCGAGCCCTCTGGTCAAGGCTGATCTCTGCTTCTTCGGGATCACCTTTGACTGGGGCGCCCGACGCGCGCGGGGCGCCCGGGTTGACCGGTCAAGGCTTCATCTTCTTCACGAGGGTGAGCTGCTGCAGCTGCCAGTGGCGTGGCACAGTGGGCGCCCGCGACACGCGGGGCGCCCGACGCGCGCGGGGCGCCCGAAACATCCGGGGCGCCCCCAAATGTGCTGCTGTCGGGGCGTTTACTTGCTCTGCTGACTTTGGGTTGACTCTGGGGCGCCCGAAACGTACGGGGCGCCCTGCTCAGCTACTGCCTCACTCCTTTGAGGCTCTCTGAGCTGCAGAAACACAGTCCTTCGGTCCTGCATCTAGGGTTAGTCCAAAACAGCAATTAATAAGTTAATTTTACACAGCCTTGGCTGTCTTGGTTCTGACTTTGGGTCTCCAAAATGGAGCCCTAGGTCGAACCGACGCCTAATGTTCCCTCTAGGGGAACGCGTCCTCACCTACTCCTCTCGGGAGAATTTACCTGGTGCCAACCGGATCCTCCAGTTGGACTTTCGCCCGGCATCCCTTCGCCAGGACTTGGTTTTCGCCTAGCAGCCCTTCGCCAAGACTTGGTTTTCGCTTAGCAGCCCTTCGCCAGGACTTGGTTTTCGCCTAGCAGCCCTTCGCCAGGACTTGGTTTTCGCCTAGCAGCCCTTCGCCAGGACTTGGTGTTCGCCCAGCAACCCTTCGCTAGGACTTGGTTTCCTGACAGCCCATCGTCAGGTGCCTAGCATCCCTTCGCTAGGACTTGGTTTTCGCCCAGCAACCCTTCGCTAGGACTTGGTTTCCTGACAGCCCATCGTCAGGTGCCTAGCAGCCCTTCGCTAGGACTTTGTTTCCTGCACTCTCAAGCAGCATTGTTAGACAACAAATAACCCTTAACTTTGAATCCTTTGCCAATATCAAAACAAGGTTCGATCTGGTGCTTCCTGCACCAACATAAACCTATCAAGACGAGCTACTTGAATAGACAATTTTTCACCCAATCCTGTCCCTTAGCAATGAACGTCATAAACTTTTACCAACTTGACAATCTCGTATTCTGCACCCACCCAATCAATACCTCCTTATGTGCAGAATTTTACAATAACATAATTAGACAGGATAGTCTCATGTTCTCCACCACTGTTCAAGGAATCCCCTTAACTATAACACAAACATTATTCAACCGATTTCTAGGACTACGACTCTCGCAGTCCACCTTCTGTTGTTACCCTCCTAGGGAGCCTCCCTTTGATGCTCCCTACTCTCACATTACCTTAGATACATTACACTCATACTTCTTTAGGCGACCCCTGACCAGACGATTTCAGTCTGTCGAATTAGAGGTTCAGGACTACGCTCTATATAGGGTCATAGTCCGATGTATTCTACCATTATCCACCAGGGACGTCACCACTATGCGACCATTCCACGCCTTTCTCCTGTACGCCTTGATTCACCATCTAGACATCGACATAGGACTTCACATGTTTCATGCTATACTACATGCATCCAGTGTTACCACACAAGGGCGGGTACGCACACCCTATTGCCACATCATCACGTCCATATTACATCACCACGGTAGAAACATTACCGAGGGAGAGATGGCCGCTTTGACCAATTACGATGAAATAGGCTATAGAAACTTCGCCCTAGCCGGTATAGAAGTGTCCGGTACCGGGGTCTTGTCCTGGAGACGTCAGAGAGCAGCTCCCCCGATCGACTCAGACGAGGAGGTCGACGTCGACGTTGGAGACATTGCTGCAGCAGCCCGAGCACACATAAACGAGCCGGCCCCACCGACACTCTACGATCGAGTGACACAGCTGGAGACACATGTCCAGAGCCTCCGAGAGGAAGTGGAGGCCAATCATGCCGAAGACTTGGAGACAAATCGGGGCTACTACACCGAGTATATGAGCGCTCTTAGAGCTAAGAGGGAGGCCAGAGATGCACAGTATCACGAGATGATGACACTATTTCGATCCTGGCAGCCAGGCTCCTCTGATCATCCCGGTCCCTCGTCCTAGATTTGCTCAGTATTGTACCAGTACCTATTTGACTGCCCCTACTCAGTAGGGTTTGACTTATGTTTGAATGTATGACTGTGTTGACTATTCTATGTTGACTAGCTCATGAGCACTTGTTACTTGTCTAATTAGGCAGTTAGGATTGTGTTCTGTAGAATAGATTAACTCTTCTGTTGATTCGTTTTTGCTTTTTTTATTTAAAAATCAGTTTCTAAAAATAGAATTTTGAAAAACTATTTTACTAATTTCAAAATCAGTTTGTTTTAAATCTTTTTCGACTTAGTTTTCTTTCAAAACTATCCCTTTCAAAACTAGGGCTTTTTCGCAAATGGACTTAGCTTAGGCCCTAACCCTAGAACTGCATGCACCTATAGATTTAGAAGCCAGCATCTCACAAGCACCTTAGGGTACCTTGATTGATAACCTAGAAAGGGTTGAGATGCTTAGGTCTTTGCCTTAATTCAAGATGCTTTAAGTCAGTGCATCTGCAGTAATTGGGGCACTAAATACAACTATTACAGCAATCCAGTTAAGTGTCAAGTTTAGAGAATCTAACTTGAACAGAAACACTTAACTTGACTAACTCTTGCGAAAACTACTGCTTATAACAGTTAGTAAGTAGCTAAATGGGTTAGACAGGTCCCTACAAGAGAAAATTAACTGATTTAGTCTAAATCTTGGTTCAGTACAGCAAAATCATAGGAATATTTTTCCTTTATGAAAGTCATTTCTTTTATGCAATTTAATTTCTGCAATATCTATCTGTTTTTGATATATGACAAAGGGGGAGAGATAAATAGGAAAGGAGAGAGTTCAAATTTTTCAAATTTTTTTCAAACTCTCAAAATTTTTTCCAAAAAGTTAGCTAATTGTCAAACCTTTTCAAAAACCTTTCTAGAAATACTTAAGTTTTTCAAAACTTCAATAAGTACCTTAAGCTTAAGTTTTTCAAAACTTCCATAAGTACCTTAAGCTTAAGTACTTTAAGCATAAGTTTTACAAAACTTCTAATAAGTACTCTAAACTTAGTTTACTAAGTACTTAAATTGTTTCAAAGATTACTAAGTACTTAAGTTCTTCAAATCCTACTTAACTTAAAAGTTTTTCAAAAACTTGTTGAGTACTTTAAACTTAAGGCTTCAAATTTTTGTTAAGTACTCTAAACTCATGCTTTCAAAAATACCTCTATGAACTTTTAAAACTTAAGTTATCAAAAGATTTCCAAAGTACCTAAACTTAAGTTTGCAAAGTGCAAAATCATTCTAAGTAAAGTCTTTAAAACTTAGAACCCCAGGAATTTTTGAAAAATCTAGGGGGAGAATCCTTCCAGGGGGAGGGAACAAAACTTAGTGTTTTTACATGCTTTGATTAAACTTAACTTTTTGATCTAGGGTTGCCATAAATCAAAAAGGGGGAGATTGTTGGTGCAGAAAGCACCACAGTCAAACTTGTGTTTTGATAATGGCAACAGGGTTCAAAAGTTAAGTCTTACTTGTTGCCTAACAAGTTACTCTAGTGTGCAGGCTAAAAAGTCCGAGCGAAGGACTGCTAGGCACTGGCGAATGAATGCCAGAGCAAAAAGCCCTAGTGAAGGAATACTAGGCACTGGCAAAGGAATGCCAGGGTAAAAGCCCTAGCCAAGGACTGCTAGGCAACGGGCGAAGGATAGCTCGGTACCCAAGACCTGGCAAAGGACCGTCAGGCAAAAGTCTAACCAAAGGAGCGGTGGGCATCAGGTACATTCTCCCGAGAGGAGTAGGTGAGGACGCGTTCCCCATCGAGGGAACAGTAGACGTCGGTTCGACCTAGGGCTCCATTTTGGAGACCCAAAGTCAGAACCAAGACAGCTAAGGCTGTATAAAAACTAACAACTTACTGCTTTATGTTGTTTTCGGACTAACCCTGGATGCAGGACCAAAGGAACGTGTGTCTGTAGCTCAGAGTGCCTCAAAGGAGTGAGGCAGCAGCTGAGTAGGGCGCCCTGAGTGTCCAGGGCGCCCCCAAGGTGAACAATAAACAAATGAAGGAAAAAGGAGCTTCGGCTAACTACTGGCCGGGGCGCCCTTAGCAGCCAGGGCGCCCTCAGCAGTCAGGGCGCCTTCAGCGCCCAGGGCACCCTCAGCAGCCAAGGCGCCCCGCGCCTATGCCAGCGAAGCCAATCACCCTTATCCAGCCGAGAAGCCCGCGCGGAAGGAGTCAAGCAGGGCGCCCCCAGCGTCCAGGGCGCCCCCAGGGTCAAACCTCATCCCTATTCGAGTGGGATAAAGGTTGACTGAGAGAATATCGGATCACGTGACACGTGGGGGGGGGCACCCCCGACGTCCAGGGCGCCCCGAGGTGCTATAAATAGCACCCAACGCCCAGGTTTCAAGGAACATCTCGAACACAACGCTTCTACGCTCTTCTGCTCTCACGCCTCGCTCCGGAAACTGCCCAACTCGAGCCGACGTCGTCCTGCTACTCTGAAAAAGTCAATCTACTTCGGACGTCGGTAAAGAAGAGTGATTTTCAATTTACTGCACTTACTCTGTAATCAATATTTGTAAATTGTTTTTACGCCTATATAGAATTGCCCAATGTAAACGGTCAACGACCGTGGGCCTTGGAGTTGGAGTCGACCTAGGCTCCGAACCAAGTAAAACCTCCCGTGTTTGCGTTGTGTGTTTTTAACTTCCGCTGTGCAATTTCTCTTAGTTTTCAAATCCGAAAGTTTTCCGATATTCACCCCCCCTCTATCGGTTCTCTCGATCCAACAAGCCTAACTCTGGTATGCATTATTTGATTTCGGTATTCTAGTGTTTAGCATTTCCTACTTCCATACTTGACACTGTTGTCGGTTTGACTCTTTCTGTTAGTATAACTTTCTATGCGTATCAGATATTTGTATTCACTGAGTTCTATGAACTCACACCGTTAGCCTTGTTTTTATTTCAGGATGATCGATTGGAGCGCCCGGCAACCTGTCCCAGTTCGTGTATTTCGAGATGATTTTTCATGGTTTTTTCCTATATTGATGTCAGTATATGTTGGTACCCTTTTTCCATTTATTTTTTCATTGTATTTCCGCTACTGTATTCTTGATTTGATGTGTTGTTCGCATGACAGTATAGTTATACATTTGTATGCTATGGAGGCCTTTGTTTCTGTCTGTTTTGTCGTAAGTTGTACCGGTACACAGCTTTTCTCGTTATTATCATTTTCCTTTCATTCCACTGGCTTGTTCTGACCCTATTGGCTGTAGTTCAGGCGGGTTGAGAAAGTCATAAATGTTAGGATTCCGGATTGTCCGCCAGATCGAGGGAGAAGCAGTCCGATCAGTATCGAACGGGCTGCACCTCGAGGTGTGAGAATATGAAACAAATGCCTCTATGGCACACAAAAGTACAACTATACCACCGTGTAAAACAACACAATAGAACACAAATACAACAGCGGAAGTGAAAAGATAAAACGAACAGAAAAAGGGTACCAACATGTACCACCATAAAAATACAGGAACAACCTCGAGAATCGTCTAGAAAATACGCGAACTGGGACAGGCCACCAGACACTCCAGAAGATCTTCCTGAAATAAAAACAGGGGTGACAGTGTGAGTTCGTAGAACTCAGCGAATAGAAATATCTGATATGCATAGTAAGCTATACTAGAAGAATGAGTCAAACTGGCAACAGTATCGGATACAAAAGCACGAAATGCTAAAAACTAGAATACCGAAAACATATGATACATACTAGAGTCAGGCTAACCCGAAGATATAAAGGTTCAAATACCATACGAGCAATGTAAGGTTGCCCGATTCTATGTAAACATACCTCCTGAAGGTGCAGGTCAAATATATACCATAACCAAATACCGTAAGTACGAACAAGTACAATAACGCAAACAACAACAACTATGCTAAGATGCATCAAGTGCATATGATAGCAATGACATGTGTCACTCTCTTGACGTGTTCTTGTTGGTGCAGGAAGCACCATATCGAACCTTGTTTTGATATTGGCAAAGGATTCAAAGTTAAGTTTATTTGTGATCTAATAAAGTTATTTGAGTGTGCAGAAAGAAGTCCTAGCGAAGGGCTGCTAGGCACCTGGCGAAGGACTGCCAGGAAACAAAGTCCTAGTAAAGGGCTGCTAGGCACCTGGCGAAGGACTGCCAGGATACAAAGCCCTAACGAAGGACTGCTAGGCACCTAGTGAAGGAATGCCAGGATACAAAGCCCTAGCGAAGGACTACTAGGTACCTGGCGAAGGAATGCCAGGATACAAAGCCCTAGCGAATGACTGCTAGGCACCTGGCGAAGGAATGCCAGGATACAAAGCCCTAGCGAAGGACTGCTAGGCACCTGGCGAAGGAATGCCAGGACACGAAGACCTGGCGAAGGACTGCTGGGCAAAAGTCCAACCGGAGGAGCCGGTTGGCAACAGGTAAATTCTCCTTAGAGGAGTAGGAGAGGACGCGTTCCCCGTCGAGGGAATAGTAGGCGTCGGTTCGACCTAGGGCTCCATTTTGGACCCAAAGTCAGAACCAAGACAGCTACGGCTGTAAGAATCACTAACATTGTTGCTTTATCTTGTTTGGTACTAACCCTGGATACAGGACCGAAGGAACGAGTGTCTGCAGCTCAGAAAGCCTCAAAGGAGTGAGGCAGCAGCTAGGTTGGGCGCCCAGAAGGACCCGGGCGCCCTAAGTAAAGCCAAATATGAGTTCAGCAAAAGTACGCTTCGGAAGCATACTGGGCGGGGCGCCCCCAGCGTCCCGGGCGCCCCCATTGCCCCGAGCGCCCCCAGTGCCCAGGGCGCCCCGGGCTTGAGCCAACGAAGTGGATAAAGATCATCCAGCCGAGAAGCCCGCTGAAAGAGTCAACCAGGGCGCCCCCAGCGTCCCGGGCGCCCCCACAGTCAACTCTCATCCATATTCGAGTGGGATAAGGGCTGACCGAGAGTTGCTCGGATCGGGTGACACGTGGGGGGGGCGCCCCCAACGTTCAGGGCGCCCCAGGAGGCTATAAAAAGCCCTCGACCCCAAGGCTTCAACAATCACTGCTTCCAACGCCAATACGCTCTTCTACTCAAACGCTTTGCTCCGGAAACCTCCCAACTCGAGATACAAGCGCCGACGACGTCCCTCTGCTCCGAGATACATTCCACATCGGACGTCAGTAACGAAGAGTTGTCCTTTTAAGTTTACTATATTGCAATTGTAATATCTGTTTGTAAACTGTTTTGCGCACATATAGAATTGTCCGCAGTAAACGGTTAACGACCGTGGGCCTTGGAGTAGGAGCCGACCGCGACTCCGAACCAAGTAAAATCTTGGTGTTTGTGTGTTGTTTAGTTTTAATTTTTCCGCTGCATATTCTTTTTTTCAATCCGAAACGATTTACGATATTCACCCCCCCCTCTATCGTATTCTCTCGATCCAACAGTTCTAACTATCGCTATATTGGGTAGCCAGAAGACAGGACAACCTAGCACCTATGGTTGTTTAACCAAAAGTCCCCGTGGGGATGCATGAAAAGCCAATGCACCTGAGACTATGCAGGATCCATGAATAGCCAACGCACTAGGGGCTATGCAAGATGCAAGAATAGCCAATGCACCTGGGGCTATGTAGAATGCATGAGTAGCAAATGCACTTGGGGCTATGCAAGATGCATGAGTAGCCCACGCACCTGGTGCTATGCAAAATGCATGAGTAGCCAACGCACATGGGGCTATACAAGATGCATGAATAGCCAACGCACCTGGGGCTATGCAAGATGCATGAATAGCCAACGCACCTGGGCTATGCTCAAACTAAGGCATGTTTGATGACTCGTCTCAACCACTCGGAAACACGGGGTCGCCTAAGTATACCTCTACCCTTTTGACATGGCTGACGACCCGTGTTCAACCACCAGGAAGTTAAGAGTCGTCTGTACACGCATAATATCGACATGATGCATGACATCAACTCATGCAACACTTCCTAACTAATTCTATAGTCATTAACATGATACATAGGGGTCCAAGATTAATCACGCACCATATCCTAGCCCTTGTACTGGGTGTAGATAATCTCTCACTAATCAAAAATACATAACAACATGCGATAAATAAAAAGGGTTAGGAGGTCCAACCTCGTAGACATATAGATATAAACCTATCGTCTAATCAAGCAACTAGTATCAAGTGTAAACATACGAAAGCAGGAAGTAAATAAAAACTCTACTACTATCTATAACTAATTATGCATAAAACTGTGACAATATCTAAATAGATAAGTCAAAAGTACCCGCCTCGGTCTGAAGAAGTCCGTAAGACGAGAACCACCTGTCCAAAATAATATCTACGACGAGTGAGCTAAGCCAATGCCCTGCATCAAAGAACATGGTATAAGCTATCATCGCAAACGATACTAACTAGACTAGATACCAAGGCGTATACGGATTAACCCAACCAAGTGCACATACACCAAGCATCCAAGAAATCCAACTATGCACCTCTCGGCAAGATCAAATCAACGTAGTGGGTCTAAAACATTCACTAACACTCGCCTCCATTTCAGAACCCTACCCTTAACCCACGACAAGGTATCAAAGAGATTTAACACTAGTAGAAGCTCATCCCTACAACCAGGGTCATTCACAGCAATATCACGCAACAAAACAATCTATCCAAACCAGACACCTCACGGCAGAGTGCCTCCAACACCCATCGCCATAGAAACCACAAAACACAGTAGATCAAACAGGAAAACTCAACTCATACCTCAACAGACCCAAAGGAATGAATCCCATCTATACCAGATTCATCCTTGAAATTAACAAATCCGAACATATCAAAGAACCAATATGTAGAAAACAAAACATAAAAAAAATAAACCAACCACTACATCGAAACCACACCGGAAATGTAATTCAAATTACAGACTCTGTACAACAAAACGTGAACCAATTCCAAAACCCAAGTTGCGATCTCACCATCATCAAATCAACAAGCTAGTTCACCTTCACCAATCCATCTACTCCATTAGCCATCAAACCTTATATAGATCAGAGAGACCCCAAACCTTTCTTATAGCTTTAATCGATCGCCAAAGCATTCCGAATCAAGAAATCAACTTAGACACTAACTAAAATGTGACAGGATCATCAAAACCATGCACGAAAAGATCTAGGTTACAACATAAATTATTGATCTAAGCTCCACACTGAATAGCCTAATTCTTACCTCAACCGACCACCGGCGACGTATCTCAATCGGAAGGGCAAATTAGGTATCGATGATGGAGAGAGAAAGGAAAGCTCGAGGGCGATGAGATCGGGGAGTGGCATCGGTTGGAGAGCCAGATCGGCCAAGCTTGTGTGGAGAAGACGAAGCAGAGAGGGAAAGAGGTGTGGGCCGCCGATCTGCTTACGTGGGGAAGGAAGTAGAGATCGATTATCCCCCCGATGATCTCGCTCGAACTGCAAGAGGAAAGCAGCCTCGTCTACTCCCTTGCACGTGGAAGAAACAAGAATGATCGTGACTTCATTAGGGATGAGGTAGAAAGAAAACAAATACATGTGTTAGTGGGGGTTACTTTTGCATTTAAGCCCTCCACCTTCATTCAATAGAACCTGAGCCCCTAATTCAACCCTTTTTTACCATTTAGCCTCCCTTTTTTTCGTATTTTAACATTCTCCCCCATTAACATAAATTTGGTCCCCAAATTTCGTTATATACGCATACCAGTTTCTATCGATCCATACCTAATGCCAATGCTGAACGAAACCATCCATATGCTTCCCGAGTAGGGTAGCAATCTATTGAGTCTAATGGATTCCCATAATCTCCAGATCACACTATCACCAGCCAGTATGATCGCCCCTAAACGCCACGATCTACACGTGGTCACCTGATGAATTCCACCCCAGAATGTCCGTGTTAAGCATGTAAGAGGACCACCCATATCTATGATCAATATGCTGATAATGCATAAACACACATCATACCATGAAAAGACGATCTATCGGTCCGCGGTGCCACCTCACTGGGGACAACATAACCTCGACCCATCTCCGGCCACAGGAGCTACCATAGGCTGTTGAGACTGAGGTGCTAAATATTACCGCTAATGCATGTCACAGGAAACTGTGGTGCCGCTGGGATGTAGCCTAGCTCACATGCATACATATAGTATACCCGCAACGATGGGGGAGTTGCCCGCTGCTATCGCGAGAATGTCTGAGTCTCCTGGTCGCCCTGCTGTGAGATTTGCTATCCTGATCGATCACCCTGAGTGGCAACCTCTGCAGTCTCATGTTGTGTCTTCAAAGCACAATCTCGACTCCGATGCCCAGGCATCTGACAGTAGTAACATACATTCTGGCCCACGGGACACTCCGCCTTTTTGTGCTCCCTCGATCCACACTGGAAACAATAAAATCTATCAATGACCTGTGCCCTGTCCTACTGTGAATCTCAAGAAGATCTCGTCAAGGAACGCCCTGACTTCTGAGGTCGGGAAGGAACCCCAAAACTATCCTGCCCTGTTTGACTCTGACTGCCTCACTTCCGTCCTGAGGTTTGCGACTGCTGTGGTTGTGTTGCATCTGAGGCTGGCTGCTTGTCCTTCTCCTTATTCCCAAACAATCTCTGTCGAGTAGACTCGATGATGAGGACCCGCTCCAGCGCCCCTCGATAAGAAGTGATGTCACATGAGGACAACTAAAGCTGAAGGTTTGGAGCCAGCCCCTAGGTGAAATGCATCATCCGCTCGGCATCGTCTACGACCAACTGAGGGCAATACTCCACCAGTTGGTTAAACTCTGCATCGTAATCTAACACCGTTCGATCCCCCTGCTGGAGATGCAGAAACTCCTAACGGTGGGTCATCTGATACGCGGCTGGGAAGTACTTCTATCGGAATGCCTCTCTAAACATGTCCCAGGTGATCGGTTGCTCGCCAAAGATGGTCTGCTGGGTCGTCCACCATGTCGTGGCCCACTCTCGCATGTGGTAGGCCGCCAGCTCGGCCTTCTCCCAATCCGAGCAGGACATGTATCAGAACGTGTCCTCGAGGGTCTCCAGCCACATCCGAGCTATGCACGGGTCGGTCCCCCCGTGAAACAAGGTGAACTGGTCCTTCACGGATGCAGCCAATGCTGGAATCCGTGATCTGTCCATGGTTCGGCCTGTAGGGGTCGCTGGTACCGCAGGTGGTATTGCTGAAGCAACCGGATGCACTGCAGGGGGTACTGACTGTGCTGACTACCCCGACGGTCCAGATGTCTGCCCCTCCGATAGTGCTGGCTAAGCCAGCTGAGGTGTCGGGTGAGCAGAAGAAAGCACCGACTGCAGAGTCTGTATCAGCTGTTGCAGAGTCTGTAGTACCAACTGGAGAGGCTGCAGTACTGACTGCTCGGTTGGTGGGACCGTAGCGGGTAGCACCAAGGGTGCTACGGTGGGCACTACCGGGGGTGCAACTGGTAGTGCTGTCAAAACGGAGGAGGGACCCTCGATGATAGAGATCTCTGGCTTGGAGATGTCTGTCCTTGGCGTCCGGCCTCAACCTCAGGACGCCTCTCCGGAAACTCCGCCTCCGCTCCGGCAGTCGTACCTCCCATAGGCTCCCACGTTGTCCTACGTGGTAGTTGCTGCGGGCCACCACGTGGACGGGGCGGGGTCAGCTCGATACGACGGGGCATTCCTATATGGATATGACCCAACATCATTACAGTTCTTCGCATAACTACTAACAAGTCTTACCATTTTTTTCTGATCGCCTGGAGGTCCTGTCGTCGCCATGTCCCAATCATGCCCATCGTGAAAACGACTCCGACATAAAATAATATGAAAACGCCCACAACACCAAAAGGTATCTCGCAAACCTCGCTCTGATACCAAATAAATTGTCACGCCCCGAGGAGCTGCCTGTTCGATACTGACTTGACTGCTACTCCCTCGACCCAGCAGACAATCCAGAAAACCTAACCTCTACGACTCTCTCAGCCTGCCTGTACTGCAGCCAATAGGGCTGGAACAAGCCACTGAATGAATAGAAATCGAAGACGATGACAAAAGCTGTGTATCGGTACGACTTACGACAAACAATATGAAACAAATGCATCCATGGCACACAAAAGTACAATTATACCGTCGTGCAAAACGACACAACAGAACACAAATACAATAGCAGAAGTGAAAAGATAAAATGAACAGAAAAGGGTATGAACATGTACTCCAGAAGATCATCCTGAAATAAAAACAGGGCTAACAGTGTGAGTTCATAGAACTCAGCGAATACAAATATCTGATATGAATAGTAAGTTATACTAGCAGAAATATTCAAACTGGCAACAGTATCGGATACAAAAGCAGGAAATGCTAAATACTAGAATACCGAAAACATATGATACATACCAGAGTCAAGCTAACCCGAAGATATAAAGGACCAAATACCATACAAGCAATGTAAGGTTGCCCGATTCTATGTAAACATATCTCGTGATAGCAGGCCAAATATATACCAAAACCAGATACCATAAGTACGAACAAGTACAATAACGCAAACAACAACAACTATCTAAGATGCATCAAGTGCACATGATAGCAACGACATGTGTCACTCTCTTGATGCGTTCTGACTATCGCTATATTGGGTAGCTAGAAGACAGGACAATCTAACACCTATGGTTGTTTAACCAAAAGCCCCCGGGGATGCATGAAAAACCAACGCACATGGGACTATGCAGGATGCATGAATAGCCAATGCACCTGGGGCTATGTAAGATGCATGAATAGCCAACGCACCTAGGGCTATACAGAATGCATGAGTAAGCAACGCACCTAGGGCTATGCAGAATGCATGAGTAGCTAATGCACCTGGGGATATGCAGAATGCATGAGTAGCCAACGCTCATGGGACTCTACAAGATGCATGAATAGCCAACGCACCTGGGCTATGCACAATCTAAGGCATGTTTGACGACCTGTCTCAACCACTCGAAAACACTGGGTCACCTAAGTATACCTTTACCCTTTTAACATGGCTGACGACCCGTGTTCAACCACCAGGAAGTTAAGAGTTGTCCATACACATATAATACCATCGTGATGCATGACATCAACTCATGCAACACTTCCTAACTAATTCTACAATCATTAACATGATACGTAGGGGCCAAGATTAATCACGCACCATATCCTAGCCCTAGTACTGGGTGTAGATATTCTCTCACTAATCAAAAATACATAACAACATGCGATTAATAAAAAGGGTTAGGAGGTCCAACCTCATAGACATATAGAAATAAACCTATTGTCTAATCAAGCAACTAGTATCAAGTGTAAATATACGAAAGCAGGAAGTAAATAAAAACTCTACTGCTATCTATAACTAATTATGCATAAAACTATGACAATATCTAAATAGATAAGTCAAAAGTACCCACCTCGGTCTGAAGAAATCCGTAAGACGACAACCACCCGTCCAAAAGAATATCTACGACAAGTGAGCTAAGTCAATGCCCTGCATCAAAGAACATGGTATAAGCTATCATCGCAAACGATACTAACTAGACTAGATACCAAGGCGTATACGGATTAACCCAACCAAGTGCTCATACACCAAGCATTCAAGAAATCCAACTAAGCACCTCTTGGCAAGATCAAATCAACGTAGTGGGTCTAAAACATTCACTAACACTCACCTCCTTTTCAGAACCCTACACTTAACCCATGACAAGGTATCAAAGAGATTGAACACTAGTAGAAGCTCATCCCTACAACCAGGGTCATTCACAGCAACATCACGCAACAGAACAATCTATCCAAACCAGACACCTCACGGCAGAGGGCCTCCAACACCCATCTCCACAGAAACCACAAAACACAGTAGATCAAACAGGAAAACTCAACTCATACCTCAACATAGTGAATCCCATCTATACGAGATTCATCCTTGAAATGAACAAATCCGAACAAACAAAGAACCAATATGTAGAAAGCAAAAACATAAAAAAAAACCAACCACTACATCGAAACCACACCAGAAATGTAATTCAAATTACAGACTCTGTACAACAAAACCCGAACCAATTCCAAAACCCAAGTTGCGATCTCACCATCATCAAATCAACAAGCTAGTTCATCTTCACCAATCCATCTACTCCATTAGCCAACAAACCTTATATCGATCAGAGAGACCCCAAACCTTTCTTATAGCTTCAATCGATTACCAATGCATTCCGAATCAAGAAATCAACCTAGACACTAACTAAACTGCAATAGGATCATCAAAACCACGCACAAAAAGATCTAGGTCACAACATAAATTATTAATCTAAGCTCCACACTGAATAGCCTAATTCTTACCTCAATCGACTGCCGGCGACGTATCTCAATCGAAAGGGAAAATTAGGTATCGATGATGGCGAGAGAAAGGCAAGCTCGAGGGCGATGAGATCGATTCGGGGAGTGGCGTCGGTCAGAGAGACAGATCGGCCAAGCTTGTGTGGAGAAGACGAAGTAGAGAGGGAAAGAGGTGTGGGCCGCCGATCTGCCCGTGTGGGAAAGGAAGTAGAGATCGATTGCCCCCCCCCCCCCCCGGCCGATGATCTCGCTCGAACTGCAAGAGGAAAGTAGCCTCGTTTGCTCCCTCGCACGTGGAAGAAACAAGAATGATCGTGACCTCATTAGGGATGAGGTAGAAAGAAAACAAATACTTGTGTTAGTGGGTGTTGCTTTTGCACCTGAGCCCCTAATTCAGCCCTTTTTACCATTTAGCCCCCCTTTTCCGTATTTGGGCATGAAGTTTGCTTGTTGTTTCGCTGTCTTGGATTTTTATGTTGAAGAGCTTATTTAACAGAAGATCTCTTTTTGTTACCTTGGCATCATCTGTCCTTTCATGTAGCTCGATCAGCTTGTCCCAGAGCTCCTTTGCGCCTTCAGTTAGACCAATCCGATTCAGCTCCTCTTTTGTTAGGCCGCATTGCAAAGTTTTTTGGGCCTTGAACTCAATTTATTCCTTCTTCTTCATTTCAGTGTTCCACTTATCCGGCTTTAGTGAGTGTTTCCTCCTTCATCCATTGGCGGTGAGTGCCCACTCAAGACTGCAAACCATTGGTCGATGTCAGTCTTCAGATAGACCTCCATTCTCCTTTTCCAATAAGGAAAATCTTCCCCACTGAACATAGGAGGACAAGCTATGCTGTAGCATTCACATTGAGCCATCAGATCTATCACACAAAAAGAAGAAGAGAAAAAGTACAAAGACAAAGTCTTGGATTAATAGTGTGGGAGGAGATATACAATAAAAGCGACTCAAGTGGTGTTGCATCAAATTCAAGTAAATTTGAATGAAAAAACTATCTAATGATAGGTAATAATAATATCAAATCTAGACTATGCATGAAAAACTAAAAATCGATAAAAAAAAAACCCCCCTCGGCTCTTACGGTAGGTGTACCGACTTAGAGCGAACAAGACTTTGATACCACTTGTAGGATCATTGCACGTGAGAGGGGGGAGGTGAATCACGTGTCTTTTTAAAACCATCCTTTTTCGAAGTTGTAAATAATGTGTGAGTGCGCGCGGAAATTAATGAAAAAGCAAACACAAAAAATCAACATGGTTCAGTTTTACTTCGTTTGGGTCTTTGACGACTCCTACTCGAAGGCCTAGGAACCTTGGACATTTTCGATGGGCAATCCACTAAAACCCTTTGCCGGTAAATTCCCGATAGAGTAATCGATTATAGAAAATTAGTAGGAAGTGTAACAATCCTATATTTCCTACTTGATTAAGTACAAGTACATGAATTCGTTACCCAACACAGGTGTAGAATTTTCGATTGGCTCGTGTGTTGACGTTGATCTTCTGACAGTGGTCGGATGTGTTGGTGCCGAAAGCGTCATATCGAACCTTATTTTTGATATTGGCAAAGGGTTCAATGTTATGTATTATTGGTGATCTAATGTGTTTCATTAAGTATGCAGGAAAGTCCTAGTTTACCTAAGAATAAATTCTTGACCTGCAGGGTTGAGCATGAAGACCTGGCTGAGGGATGGGCACCGAAGACCTGACCGAGGGTTGGGCACCGATGACCTGACCGAGGGTTGGGCACGAAGACCTAGTGTAACGACCCTCTCTTACTAACCTTGACCTTATAGGGTCATTACGTTGACTTTACTGCTGGGTCAAAACCAGTCGAATTAAAAAAATCAATTTAATTCTTGTTGGCTTTGCCAAGATTTGACCCCTAGACCTCTTTGAAAGGCCCATGCACTAACCGTCAGCCCTATAACTCTTTTTCTTTTAAACAGGCCCCAGTCGACTGATAGGGCATCAGTCGACTGGTGCAGTCGACTGCACCTAGGAATCACTTGACTAAATCTTTATGTTCCCTCGGGCAGTCGACTGATACCTGCATCAGTCGACTGATACACCTGGAACTGCAGTTTTCAAGTTTCAGAAGCATTGATCAAGTGTACAATTTCATTCTATTTCAACTACACAACAATTATAAAGACTCATAAACATATAACTAACATAATTAGACTCAATCATACTCCATTTAGCATGCATTTCAAACTTAATATCTTCTTGCGGGATAAACACAACTAACAAGACACAAAACTCAAGAAACTCATGGCATTCTATGGTTTAGAGCTTTGAACATTAACAACTTATCTCGAAGGATCTCATTCCACCGTCCCGCCACCACTGGCACCAACCATCCATCCTGTAGTCTCCTTGCACTATATCTTTTCTTTATCTTCATCTGCAATAAAAGGATGCAACTATAAGCAATTTGCTTAGTAAGTAGATATCTAACTCACAAAATATACATTCGATATGAACATGCTTATGCTTTCTTTGAAACATGCTTGTAACTAAAAATGCCATTCTTCAACATGAAAGATGCCCATGAATACATTTGTAACAATTGCTTGCAATAGAAAGAAACTTTGCTTGAAATGAATACTTGTTATGGAGAAACTTGAAACTTATCTTATACTTCATATACTTCAAAATAATAAACATTCTTTTTTGGGTCCGACATAGTACCAATGCGCGCATCCCTAATAAGTTTCGGTATAGCTAGCGACCAAACTCTAATAGAGCGTCTACTAGCTTTCTTAGTTTTAAGGGCCTTGTGCCCGGACTAGCTTGTCTAGTTTTAAGGGTCTTGTGCCCGGTACATGTCACTTCGAAAGTAATATACTTAACTTGTACTCATGCTTAAAATGCTACTAATAACTTAGCACATGTCTTGCACCTAGGATGTAGGGTTCCCAAAAATTGCTTTTGGGACTTCTTAAAGCCTTGGTCTTGTACTCCTCAAGGCACCTTGCGTGCCATGAACTCAAAACTTGCTTTTGGGCAACTCAAGACCTCGGTTGTCACCCAGTATATTCCATCGAACACCTTGCGTGCCAAAATCCCAAAACTTGCTTTTGGACCAATCAAGACTGTGGTCTTGCTATACTAGGATCACATCATAAAAAGGCTTAGAATCATCCTTAGAATCACATGAAAACTACTTCTATTCCAGGTGAGTAATCTACTTACCTCCTTGGGTTTCTAAACTTACTATCCAGCATAGAATCTCCTTCCTTATGCGATCTTCCAACCCTTGGCCTTAGGAGAGAACCCTAGTTTCCCCTTGGTGAGAAACTCTAACCTCTCCTCTCTTGGTTTTCGCAGGGAAGAAGAAGGAGTTGGTTTTCTCCACCTTTCCATCCTATATATATTAAGTGGAAGTTGAACCATCTCCCATAAAGGACATTTACTATTACTTATTTAATATCGATTCCATATTTTATTGAGATGATTACTAACTTGATTGGAAACTCGAAATTAACCCTTATCGCGGGTTGTAGGTTTAAGTCCTTACTTTGTCCCTTTTAAAAGAAATATTTAGTTTTCTTTTTGTTTATTTTAGAAAAATTCTGAAAAATTTAAGTGTTACACTTGGATCGAGAAATTAGGCAAGAAGACCTAGTCGAGGACTGAGCACCGAAGATCCTAACAACAATATCAATTTGTAGTTGATCTCTAATGGATTTATCTCTGTTGATTATGTTAAATTGAAAGATAACGTGGATCCATTTACAAAAAGTTTGAAAATAGATCAAATACATTGTACATCAAGAGAAATCAGATTAAAAATCTACAAATAAAAATATTCATAGTGGTAATCCAACTTTATTGATTAGAGATCTCAAGATCTTGATTTAATGGGACAACAAAATTGTAAAAGTTTGTGTGAGCAATTGGACTAGTTCCTTTCTCATTTCTAGGAAGGAAAACTGCTGGCTACGACGTGTAGTGAGAGGTTAAGTTATAAACTTTTAATACTTCCTATACTGGAAAAGGTAGAGTAAGATAGGATACTCTTAATAGCAGGTCACCTATATAAGTGTGAAGGCGGGTTGCTTTAACGAATACTTATGAATTCAAGATGTTATCCATGGCCAAAACAGACATAACAGTAAGAACTATACAGATGTGAGAAAGGTTAATGTGTAAGTACCATTATCTTGTTTTACATAAATGATTGAGTAGTTCAAGGCTTCACGTTTACTAAGCAGCCTAATAAATCCGATGGTATTATACTATGGAAGGTTCAAAACCATAAGTTACTTCTCCTAATGTAATATTTTTTTATTAAACTCACCTTTGATGTCAATATATATGCATGCATTAATTTTTATTCATGTGGGAGGAGGGGGATTGTTGGAAAATTAGTTTTGAACCAATAAGGATGTGAATGATAAATTAAAACCCATTAGTTAATATGTGACATGTCTTAGTCTGGATCATCGGATTAAGATAGACAAATCGAGTTCATCCAAATCGGAGGGCATAAGTGTGTCTTTACATGACTTAATCTCAACCCTTGAATTCAAAATAGAAGACATCCAAATGAAGAGGCATTGTATTTTTTGGGAAGAGATATTGTGTTTCTTCGGAAGGAATGCGATCTAGATCATCCAATTACGGATGAGATTTGATTGAACTAAAATATTCTTCTAACCCTTCACAATGTATAAATAAGTAACCCACTTTGTCATTTCATTCATTTCAATACAAAGCAAAGCAAAGCAAATATAACATTGCATAGTTGCATTTAGAGAGTTTGAGAAACTACTCAATTCGAGGGTCTTGCGATTTGCAGTGTTGCTATGGCAAAGATAANTTTACAGAAGCCGCGTCTAATCAAGTCATGAACGAGATTGAATCTGCCCAACGGATTAGCACAGTAATTTCATGAATAATTATTTTAATAGATTTTAAAATTAATTTTTAATTTAATTTTTGACTTCATTTCACGTAAAAGATTACTTTACTAGAGCAAATGATCCCTTATCAGACTTATCTTTTGCTCCAATGAACTCCACGAATATAATTGAGATCGTAAGAAGTTAATAGAGATAAACTTAATTATCTCCGGCGCATTACAAATTTTAAAATAAAAATTCTAAAGCACGATGCCAAGAGATAAGTGAGAATCCAGATGATTCCAAGAAGCTGGTAACTCCGGCTCTCCTTTGCAGTACGCAAACAAGAAGATTATTTAGACGAACGTGTCGTTGAATTTTCAAAAAACCAACGCTGACTTTAATCCCGTCAACGATTGGACGGTCGGTTATAAGGCTGACTTCTTAATTTATTTTTCTTAATGTTATAAAAATTGAGAAGAGCAAAAATAATTATATTAAAAAATTCAAAAAATATTATAAAAAAATAAAATGCAAAATCTTATAGAGCTAGATTAAAAAAATCTAAATTGAAAAAGGAAAATAAAATAAAATTTTACTATGAATAAATAATTCTAATAAATACATTATGACATTCCCCTCAAACTTATAATACTACAATCAGAAACATTAAGAATTTGTTAGATAAAAAATAGAAGCGCGAAATAGAATGAGGCTGGTAAATATATCAATTATTTATAGCGAAGATGGAGAAAATATATTGATGGGGTTAAGCATCTCGTGGCTGACACGTGGACTGAAGAAGCTATGTGGCAAGATCTACCGAGTCTAGACGACTCTCTTTCCTTGACTCGCGAGACCCCCTCGAGAATATAGATTCCCGAGACCTCCTCGGGTAAACATACTCTTGAGATCGATTCAGGAGGACATACCCGAGATCACCTCGGGAGGTGAGGTCCTCGAGATCACCACGGGAAGGTGAACGCCTGGGATCCCCCAGGGCCAAAGGACCCCGAGATCACCTCGGGGTAGCGGAGCCCAAGGATCACCCGACCTCAAGTAACTGTCCCCTTTCTTCGGATCTGTGGATAATTACCATTAATAATTACAGGATAATCATGACCCATAATACACGGTCATTAAAGGCTTAATTATCGCAACGGCCCAGATTTAATGACCGCGAGGACCGTTACAATGATTATTCAGTAACCGACAATTGAGAGGATGTGGAGAAGAACATGGAGACATGTGTGACAGCCGCCTCAGGTATAAAAGGTACTCCAACCACTCAGGTAAAGGGGTATGCACATCCTGACTCAGACTTTTCCTTATTTTCCTTCCATCTAAGAGACTTAGGTACTGACTTAAGCGTCGGAGTGGGCTCCGCCGGACAACTACCGGCGTGTTCCCCTTAACGCTCGTGTTAATCTCGCAGGGTGGGAGCTCTTCCTCTCTCGTCATCATCCTCGTGGGCTGAACTCTGATGATTAGCCGTCGACGTCGATTCCTTCCGGAACAAGTTTGGCGTCGTCTATGGGAATTCTATTAAAGCACCAGAAGGAGCACCGATGGCAGAGCCGGAGGGACAATCCATCGTTCTGACGAAAGAGGAATTAGATCGCTTGGTGGCCAATGCTGTCAAAAGGGCGCTCGAACAACACCAAATCGAGTAGGCTGCCTCACGGCGAGTAGCTTCTGTGCAAGAGGAGATCCCAGAATCTTCACCTCACATCCCCAACAATGGAGATTTGTCTCACCACCGGAGAGACACGCCGAAGCAGTCCTGGTCCACCGGTGGGATTCTCTAGGAGATTTGGAGAATGCCAACTCAGTAGCCTCCATCGTGCTGAGACAGGAGGACCGACCAGGGAAGAGGGAAGAACCTAAAGCCTTCTCAAAGGCACCCTTCACCCCCTTTCTCATTGGAGATTGTAGAAGATCCCATGGCGAAGCAGTTCCGCGGGCCTAGGATTGCCGACTATGACGGGAAGACAGATATGGAAGATCATGTCTGCAAGTTCGAGAACGCGACACTCCTGCACCAGTACACCAATGGTGTAAAGAGCCAGATGTTCTTGAACACCCTATTAGGAGCAGCCCAACGATGGTTCCAGAGGCTACCCTAGGGTTCTATCAACTCCTTCATGGAGTTTAGAACTGCCTTCCTCCATTATTTCGCCAGCAGCCGTCGCTATCAGAAGATGGTGTTAAATTTATTTGCTCTCAAGCAGAAGCTAAAAGAACCACTCAAGGATTACATCCAGCAGTTCAATCAAGTGGCGCAGGATGTGCCAACTGTGACGTCGGAGATCCTCATCAGTGCATGCACCTAGGGGCTCTCAGAAGGGGGTTTCTTCCGATCTTTTCTGAAGAAGCCACCCACCAGCTTCGATGATTTGCTGGGGCATTCTATCAAACACGTTAACGTGGAAGAAGTGCAGTATGCCCGCCGCAAGGAATCAGCCAGGGTCCTCCTCAAGCCGATGTACGGTCTGAAAGGAGGGAACCTCCGGCTCCAGCCCGAGGAAAAGATTTTCGCCTGGGGAAAGACTAATGGGTTGGTAAGTAGAAGCTGGTAGAGACAGTTGACACCGAGAAACCAGAGCCGATGATGAAGTACTTCAACTTCCACAATAGTATGACACACTCCACCGAGGAATGCCAAGCCTTGAAGAGGAAATTGAATGAGGAAGCAGGTACCAAACATCGGAGAAAGTGGAAGAAGATAGGGTATCGACGGAGGTCCCCCAAGCGAAGCTTGTCTCCCCGACAACGACAGTCAGTAGAGAATGAGACCCGACATCGATTTTGATCACATTCGAGAGGGAGGAGTCGGGGGCTGCACCTCGTAGATCTCCCTCATTGGAAAGAGACCCCAAGAAGGGTAAGACCCTTGCACGTGGCCCGCCTTCTAGACACGTGGGGGTGATCTCAGGGGGATCCACCGGAGGAGATTCCCACCGGGCAATGAAGACTCACACTCGGCGGGTGGAAAACTACGCCATCGGGACAAGTCGGAGCCAGCATCTTGGCCCTACGATCACCTTCGGTCCGGAGGATTTGGGAGACGTGGAAGCTCCCCATGAAGACACTCTGGTAATTCTTGCACGCATTGAAAATTATGAGGTTAAGCGTATCTTTGTGGATGCAGGTAGCTCCGTTAACATCTTGTATAAGGCCAATCTAGATCAGGTGCAGATTGACGAGGATGAACTGCATCCAGTTTCGACTCCACCTTTCGGCTTTATCGGATACTGAGTACAGTCGATAGGGCAAATTACCCTATCACTGTCGTTGGGAAGTAACACTCTGGAGAGGACCAGGAGGACTCCCTTCCTGGTCGTGGATGCTCCCTCATCCTACAATGTCATCTTGGGATGCCCGGCGCTCAGTATATTCTAGGCGATGGTCTCGGTCTACCACTAGAAGATCAAATTTTCGGTAGGCGACCAAGTAGCTGAAGTCATGGGAGACCAGTTGATGTCTCGGGGCGATGCTATAGCGGGGAAGTCAGATCAGAGTCCCACAAGAACCCGAAGTCCTACGTGTTAGTGATATGAGAAAAATGTCTTAAGGCAATCGCCTTATGATTGTAATCATTTATTTTAATAAATGAATATTCACTATTTGAGTATACATGCTTATGTATTTGATTGAGATCTTAAACTCATTTATTGAATGTCCGCAATACAATTCACAGCATGAGAGAATTTGTGATGAATTCACAACTAGTGATTATCTCTACAGGTGTAATTGTGAAGTATTGAAATTGTCCCTAGTCGATGAATTGATAAATACGGACACTATCAATTCTGTTGAGACTAGCATGGGTTATTCTCTAATCAGCTGATTCTCACTGGCTGGTGACATTGGGATGTCCGGAGATAAACATGAATGCTAGTTAAGGGAACTAGTTCATTGGAGTGACTGGCTGTAAAACTTCATATGGAAGTCTACATATAGATATGTCAATGAAGTTCTTACTGCAGCTTAAGTGCGATGTTCCTTTGACTTGCGGTGTTCAAGTCATCTTGGTCATGGAGACTTATACTTTGACATCTTAAGCAAGCATCTCCAAGGAGGTGTGGACCCAGAATGATTGGGTATAAGCCGAAGTGCCCGAAGATGTTTGAACAGCCTACAAAGGATTCACCACTCCTTGCGAGGAGATGTATACCCAAGGCCTATCGTCGGATTATTACTCGAAGCCTCTGGCCAGAGCATGACATGTTCAGAGTATGAATCTCTTAAATACATGAGAGTAATTAGAATCCGTAGGACGAGAAAACGTTACTTGGGCTAGGTGTGACGTAGTCAGCCTAGTGGGCACTGACACACATAGACCATGTCCTAAACCAAGTGGGTATAAGATGGTGAAGGGAATGGGGCACGATTCATTATAGCTGCTGAAGGGTTTCAGAATTGTTTCTGAGGTCAACCGTTGATCTTTCGATTAATTGGGGATCATGATGTACTACTAGGTGTCACTCATGATCGTTCTATAATTGGTTAATTATAGACGGCCAACATAAATCGAAAGCCTATTTAGTCACACGCACTACGAGTAATCTGAGAGATTTAAAACGAGTTGAAAATTGGATTTTCCAATCAAGAGAGATTAGGTTTGGTTGAGCCAAACGATAAGTCAAATTTGAATTTTTTAGAGACGCATCGGAAGCGTAGAATGGCTAAGTCTTTTGAAGACTTAATAGATGAATTAAATAAGTTTAATTCATTGGGGCGTGGCTTGGATGGGCCGGCCAAAGAGGGTCTCCACCCTCTTTGCTTGGTCGGCCACAACAAAGGGAGAAAACCAAGTTTCGGTTCAAGTTATAAAATAAACCAAATGTGGTTTGTTTTATAAAATTATGGATGATATAAATTTTTTATATAATAAACCAAGGTTTGGTTTATTTTTCATGGAAATTAAAATGAACCATGGATTGGTTTATTTTATTTTATAAAATCAATCATGGATTGATTTACCATGATAAAGAAATTTATATAAAGAAATTTATTTTTCATGAAAATTAAAATGAACCATGGATTGGTTTATTTTATTTTATAAAATCAATCATGGATTGATTTACCATGATAAAGAAATTTATATAAAGAAATTTATTTTTCATGAAAATTAAAATGAACCATGGATTGATTTATTTTATTTTATAAAATCAATCATGGATTGATTTTCCATGATAAGAAAATTTATATGATAAATTTCTTATGAAAATTTATTCCATAAGAAAAAGGAGACTTGGTTGATTTTTATCATGAATTAAAATATGATAAAACTTGGCATGATGGAATAAGTCATAGAAAATTTATATGATAAATTTCTTATGAAAATTTATTCCATAAGAAAAAAGAGACTTGGCGGTTGAGAGGCCACTATATAAAGGACCCAAGGCAAGGCTTGGAAATAAAATCGAAGTATTCTTTCCTGGGCTCTCTCCCTCTCCTCCCTTATTCCTCTTAGCCGGCTCTCTCCTTCTTCTCCCTTCTTCTTGCCGTCAGCACAAGGAGAAGCACCGAGGCGACGAAGTTCTTCCGTTGGGACGATCTTCCTCTCCGACCATCATCACCTTGGGATTGAGCGCAAGTCATCTTCCTCCTTCTCGCCGGAATTGTGATTCCGGCCAACCTTGGTGGTGAGTTTTTCCGATGTGATTACTTCTCTCTTGGTTTTTCTTGTCGCGTTCTCGGAGAATCTAGTAGTTCTCGAGAACACGAAACTCGTGGCTTTGCGAAGTCATCCCGAAGATACTCGGCGTAGACGCGAATAGAGGCGGAGCTTCCGAGGGATGCTTACGGTTGGATCTCGTCCCTTCCTTCGAGTTACGCGAGGTAATAAGTAAATTAGTTTACGTTTCTGCAAAATTTTAAATATATGATCATGTCTACACAAGATAAGGTTGCATGCTTAGATGTGTGGTTAAATAATTTGAGAAATTATTTATGCTAAACCTTCCACTGCACGTAATTAATTTTAAAATTACGAACCCGCATCCATGTCAACATGCACCCGGTCCCAACACTACGAAGTCCTACAAATTGATCTCGCCAACCCACGAGAGGATGAAGGACCTAAAGAAGAACAGAGGGAGGTTGGGAGCGAGGAGGTCCACATTCACCCTCAACAGAGGGGGGGGGGAGTTACGAGGATCGCCACCAACCTTGCACTGGAGCTGAGAAGCCGTCTTATAGACTGCCTACAGAGCCATCGAGACGTCTTCGCCTGGGCCACCGAGGAAATCAAAGGGGTCCCCCCCAACTCTAGCCATGCACCACCTGCATGTCATCCCTGAAGCTTGACTGGTGAAGCAGAGGCGAAGGCACTTTGCACCAAAATAGGACAAGACTATCAGAGATGAAGTCAACAAGCTGTTAAGGGCCGGGCACATAAGAGAAGTTCAATTCCCGGTCTGGTTAGCTAATGTAGTCCTTGTCCCTAAGCCAGGAGGTAAATGATGGGTTTGTATTGATTTTCGTGATTTCAATAAAGACTGCCCTAAGGATTGTTACCCCTTGCCTCGAATAGACCGGTTAGTAGACTCTACGGGCGGTTGTGATTTCATTTCGATGTTGGATGCTTATCAAGACTACCATCATGTTCCTCTCGCTCCCGAAGACCAGGAGAAAGTCAACTTTGTGATAATCGATGGCACGTATTGCTATAATGTCATGCATTTCGGATTGCGCAATGCTGGGAAACTTATCAACGGATGATGGACAAGGTCTTCAGGCATCAAATTGGGAGAAACATCGAAGTGTACGTGGACGATATCCTGGTCAAGACTAACAAAGGAAAGGAGATGATAGCCAACTTAGAAGAGACGTTCACCACCCTGAGGGCCAACAAGCTGAAGTTGAGCCCTGCCAAGTGCTTGTTCGGGGTGAAGAGCGGTCGTTTCTTGGGGTACATGATGACAGAGAGGGGAATCGAGGCTAATTCAGAAAAAGTAAAGGCTATTCTGGATATGTCATCCACTCGCAACTTTAAGGAAGTGTAACGGCTGAATGGTAGAATCACGGTTCTATCCAGGTTCATCTCCAAGTCTGCAGATAGGACCCTACCATTCTTCAAGATTATGAGAAAAGCAACCAAGTTCGATTGGGATGACCAGTGTGAGAAGGCACTTGCTGACCTGAAGGCCTATCTCACCGAGCTCCCCATCCTCTATAAGCCAGTGGAGGGGGAGACCTTATTTGTCTACCTATCTGCAGCACAACAAGTGGTAGGCTCAGCACTCATCTGAGAAGAAGGCATGGTGCAATATCCCATATACTTCTTCGGACATCTCCTAAAGAATGTCGAGACGCGATACACTACGATGGAGAAGTTGGCCTATGCTCTGGTCTTAATGGCCGAAGGTTAAGGTCGTACTTCTTAGCGCATCCTATCGTGGTTCTCACCAACAGCCCGCTCGCACGGGTCCTCACCAATCCCGAAGCTTCAGGTCGGATGATCAAATGGACGATCGAGCTAAGAGAATACGGTATTGAGTACCAGCATCGTACCCCTATCAAGGCATAAGCTCTCTCAGACTTCATGCTGGAGATTGTCCCAAAGCCTGAGGACGAAGGAGTCTGGAAGATCTATGTAGACGGGTCTTTCAACAGCCGGCACAGCGGAGTCGGGGTGTTAGTGGTCTCTGATGTATGCCCAATACTAGTGTCACGGATGAGCCTCAAATTTAGATATTTATAAACTGAAAATCCTTTGGCTAACAAAGTTAAAATGTAGTAGAAGAGCCTCAAGTCGTATTTTTCCAAGGACTAGTTGTGAGTGGTTAATTCAAGCTTGCAAGTTATTGTCGTTCAATGTTTGGGTTTTCTAGAAAAAATGGGGGTTTTAGCGATAAGGAAATGACAAAGTGTAATAAAATGAACTTAACTAAAACATGGTATGAATAGGCAATTGCAAGAACTATGCTTAACCTAATTGACAATTGAGCAACTAAATTCAAAAGCAATGGATTGAAACTTAAAAACTAAACTTTAATGCAGGAAATAAATTGTAGAGAGTTAATTACAGGAAACGAATTGCAAGGAATTAAAACTAAACAAAACAATGCTTAAGAAGCTTGATTCGAAATGTAATGGTAACAACTCGAACAACTTGAAGAAATAAATGCTTGAAACTAAAGATTATCCTAATTAGAACATCAAACCAGTTTATCACAAGACTTCCCTTTGCCGTCACACAAATGATGAGCTAGAAACCCTCTTGGCTCAAAAACCATCGAAAGCAAGTTCCCTGGATCAGTTTGCTGTGTTCTGCTCTCCTGATCAGTCAACCGACCGATCAGGTACTATTCTGATCTGTCACGGGACCGATCAGAGAACCCTCTGTCTGGTCACCGCGATCGATCAGTAGCTGAAACGCTTCTGCAGAACTCTCCTTCTTGATGCTCTGATTTGCGATCGAGCCCAAATTCCTCAGAACAGTGTCGGAGAACCCCTCTTTATGGTTCTTCAGCTTCAGTCGATGGAGATCGACGATCAAACAGAAGAAATTGGTAGAATGGAACTCCGGCGACACCCTGACCGAGATCCTTCATCTGCGAGGCTTTGATTAGCAAAACTGAACGAGAAACTTACTTCCGCGATCTGAAATCTAGAAGACAAACGAGTTCGATGTGGCCGCGCGCGATCTAAGAAGAAAACGAGAAAAGAAATGAAGAACAAGCGAAGAAAACTGGATCTAGCAATGCTGCGACACGCGACATCCCTGGATCTGGGGAAGAAGACAATTTAAATAGTTAGAAATGGACGACTGAGATCCTCTGAATGTCATCCAACAGTCAGATCAAATCAGATCGAGCCCAAACTCTCCAGATCTTGATCAAGGGCCAGGATCTGCTCCTCCCCAGCTCGGATCGATCAGATCTACATCGGGTGGTTCAGATTGCCCTGATCTCTATATGGATGGCTTAGACCTCTTGAGCTTGATCCAACAGCTGGATGATCTCTGATTTGACTCCAAACTTCAGATCTTGATCCATGGACTTGATTAACTCTATCTTGAGCTTGGATTTGATCAGAAGTTGACGGGTGGTTCAGATCTAGCCGTTACTTGATCAGACGACCCATATTAATCCGATGCTTGATCACCTTGATCCGGATCCAATTCTGACTCAAGTTTGATCCAATCCGATCTAGGTCCATGATCATTTGATGCCTACAAAATTAGATTCACATTTAATGCCCAAAATATCTCAAATATAGCAAGATTTGAATCAAAAGCCAAAATAGAAAGAATTCATGAAACCTAATGTAAATGCAAACTTAAGCATATAAAAGTGGATCAATACATGGATTTGAGAGCCTAAATTTATCAACAAAATGGTAATTATCAGTCTCCCCCTGAGGGGGTACACTACATTTATCCATTCGGCTCCACTTCAAAGCCACCAAAAATGAGGCTGAATACGAGGCGATCCTAGCGGGCCTACAAGTAACCAAGCATTTGGGGCTACTCGGGTCACGGTACACTCGGACTCTTAGCTTGTGGCACAGCAAATAAAGGGCGACTTCGAAGTCAGGTGTGAACGCCTGCAGAAGTATATAGCCCTCTATGAGCAGCTGAGAGCCTCCTTCACGGAGGTTATCCTGCAGAAGATCTCCAGGGCAGACAATGTCAAGACCGATGAACTAGCCAGGTTGGCTAGCTCCATCTCGACTTGGCAGTTGGATGAACCTAGCGCCCTGGAAGAGACGGTAGCACAGATTGGAAAGGAGGCGGAAGGTGACATCATAGCTGATTGGAGAGATCCATATGTGGAGTTCCTACGCAGGGGGAACACTCCAAGATAGACGAACTCTGGTATGTACTCACCCTTAGTCTTCAGTTATGTTTTATTCTCTATACTCGAGATTGTATCAGCGTGATTCTTATTGTTATTATACCTTGCTATGCATATCTATTTTGGTATCCGCTGAGTTTATTTGGACTCGCCACCGTTGTCTATATTTTTGTTTCCAGGTTGATTGGTATCCAGGGGAGCCCCAGTTGTCAGTCCCAGGTCCCTACGACTCCAGTGATGGGTGCTTCCGCATAGTTATGTTTCCTTTACATCGTATATTTGGTTTGTATTTGTTTTATGTCATGGAACTTGTATCATATTTCATTTGTCTTAGTATTGTATTTTTGAGTCCTCTGATGGACTATGTGTTTGTTGTTTTTGTTGTAAATCGGACCGGCCCGCAATCAGGTATGGTTTACTTTGTGTTATGGTTATGTTATGTCCTAATTTTGAGGCCTGAGGCCAAATTATTATTGCGTGTGTTGTTTGTATATGTAAATTGTCATCCGGACAGAGGAGATGTTGTCTGATTTTATATTGGAACAGCGGCTCCGTTGGTCTCGGGGCGTGACATGAAGACCTTGTCCATCATACGCTGGTAGGTTGCCCCAGTATTGCACAATTCGAAAGGCATGATGCTATAGCAATATGTGTCATCTGCCATCACAAAGCTGACCTTCTCTTCTACCTGTATCCACGAAGACACTCTTGACTTCATAGTTAGATATGCGTGCGAGAATTACCAAGGCGTCCTCGTGAGGCGTCTTCACGTCTTTCACGTCATCTGGGCCAAAGGAGATGACAGGGCCTCTGCCCTGGCTACTACTCGTCCCGATGAAGTAATTCTCCAGTCATCGAGTATGAGCCTTCCTTGCCCGGTTCGAATCTCCTCCAGTAGGACCTCCCAAGATCACTCCTACGTGGCCCGAGGGAGGGTCTCGTTGATGGGTATGGCTTGGCGGGTTTCCTAAGCGAATACTTGGTCGCCCTTGAGAGACCTCTCTATGTCTACGGATTAAAAAATTAATCCGAATGGAGACCTATATCTCAAACGAATATCTCATCATCGTATCGATCGATTCGAATTACAACTTGGCCAATCTCAAAGATCGAGCCTTGTAATTCGCCTAACCGAACGACTACAGAAAAGACGACGAGTGGATCGTAGGTTTTTGTGTTTATTATCAAGGTCCAATTAATTAATTATCAACGATAATTAACAACTAATTATGAA
The DNA here is from genome assembly GCA_024364735.1 of Boesenbergia rotunda. Lineage (NCBI taxonomy): Eukaryota > Viridiplantae > Streptophyta > Magnoliopsida > Zingiberales > Zingiberaceae > Boesenbergia > Boesenbergia rotunda. The sequence goes on from JAGFNQ010000408.1 coordinate 178,900, forward strand.
CATGATAATTAATTAATCTACACATGAAATGATAAAAAAACAAGGAGCCAAGGAAGAAATTTATACCTTCCTTTATCTCGTAGTCTTCTACCTTATATCCCTTCCCTCTTGGACGTCGTGTGGGCGACGAGCTACCGAGAACCGGAATCACCAAGGGCTCCAATTAATCACCTTCTTCACTTGCCAATCAAAACCCTAGAATAGGGTTTACCGCGGGCCACCTCTTCCCCTACAAGCTTGCGCCGCCGGCCACCGAGGACCTCCCAAGCTCACCAACCACAAGACAACCCTCGAGAGGAAGATGAAGTAGAAGAAGAAGGAGAGAAAGGTCCTTCTTCCTTACCCAAACCGCCCGGAAAATCTGCTCCTCCCCTAGCTTGTAGCATCGCCGCCACAACCCCTTGCGCTGCCTCCTACCGGCCGCCGGCACCTTCTCCCTTCTCGTCGCACACTAAAAAAGGGAGAGGAGATCTCCCCCTTTGCCTAGTAGAGGCTAGCCACCAAGTGGTTGAGAGGAAAAGAAGAGAAGAAGAAGAGAAACCTCTTCTTGCCGTGACCGAGGAGAGAGAAGGGAGAGAAGGAGAGGAGAGAAACCTTGAGTTGTTGATTAATTGATTAAGCCTTGGTTTCTTGATCTCATGGGGTATATATAGGGCTAAGGTAGGGACCATGAGGAGGAGTTGGGCCTTGGCCCACTAATGGATCCAAATCCGATCCATTAATCAAGATCCATTCCACTAATGGATCTCCATTGAACTTCCTCACCAACCCTCATATTTTCATATGAGCTCCACCTATTATGAGTACATCCATCTCCCCGTGTTTAAGATATTGAATGCCCGTCGATTAATTTAAATTACTGACAATTTTAATTAATCAACTTCTAACTCCTTGCCTAGTACCACTTAACCTTATCATCATGTCGGATCAACCTGCAGGGTTTAATATAATGAACCTTATGAGCTCATCAAGGGGGCATCATCATCCCAACTCACCAGGACACAGATTTCGTCAATAATCAACGACACACCATATAATTATTATTATTTCCCAACTTACCGGGCCTATCGATTTAACAGAATAAATCTCGCCCATTGGTAAATCAAAGAAATAAAATACTAAATACACGTGTCCGTTATTATATCGGGATTTAGAGATTTACTCCATAATAAACTGAGGTCTGATTCAATTATTAAGTCCGTACAAATTGGATCACCTCTATTTTGGTCTTGCTCAATGCACATAAAGTGCACTAGTACAATTCCATGGCCAAGATAAACCACACCTAATTGCACTACAACCATCCCGATGGTTTGTCCAACTCCATCTCGGTTGTGAGCCTCTACTTATACTCTACAAGGGACTGATAACATGATTTTATGTGTGTCACCATACACCATGTTATCTACAATGCAAAGTATCAGACGGTTATGCACATACTAATATAAACATGCATCAGTGTTATTGTGGTTATCTTTCAAAATGTGGATGTCCATATAAAAAAGGCAAGGCTTTTAGTATACATCCTAACAATCTCCTACTTATACTCAAAAACTTTGCTGTTCTCAAAATGTAATACATCTGACTCTCTGATCTTCCACATGCCTAAAGCTCTCGCTATCAAGGCCTCAGTGAAAAGATCTCCCAGGTTGTCCTCTGATGTAATCTAGGCAACAATAGCTTTTCCTCTCCTGGGTGGTACTTGCGCTCTATGTGTTTACTCGCTTTTATGGGCTCGTGATTCATTCGAGTTTGCAACTGCACCATTTTTATCACAATAAAATGTGATAGCTTTGAGCAAACCAGGAATCACATCGAAGTCCATCTTGAGGTTCTTGAACCATGTAGCTTTCCTGGCCGCTTCAGAGGCTGTCATATACTCAGCTTCCATGGTGGAGTCCGCCACGTAGCCGCTACGCGACACTCCTCCAAACTATGGTTCCACCTCCTAAAGTAAACATAAAACCCCGAGGAATAGTTATATTTGCCCCTATCTGATTTGAAGTCTGTATCCGTATAACCCACAGGAGATTGATCTGCCCGGTAAACCAGCATATAATCCTTAGTTCTTCTGAGGCACTAATATATACTTTTACCGCAATCCAATTTCCCTAACCTGGGTTAGTCTGATATCTGCTAACTATGCCTACGATAAAGCAGATATTTGGTCTCGTATAC
>JAGFNQ010000409.1:0-144078 GCA_024364735.1 Boesenbergia rotunda
TCGACTGCCCTTGGGGCAGTGACTGATAAAAACTCACAGAAGGGTTCTGGCCTGGGACCAGTCGACTGCCCTGGGGGCAGTCGACTGTGGCTAGTGAGCTGGCAAATTCGAACGTTGGGAGTGTCAACGGTCGAATTTGGCTGGCACCAGTCGACTGCCCTGGGGGCAGTCGACTGGTAGCGAGAAATCAGCCCCGAGTCTTATTTAAAGAGGACTTCGTGGTGGCTGAGTTTCTTGACGAAACTTGTCTTGGTTAAGGGCAAGTTAGTAGTCTTCGTGTCCAGTGCTTTGTTTGGTGTTGTGGTGAGGTTTCTCCACCCACAAGGAGTGACACGTGATAGTCGGAGGTTATCCGGGGAGTGATCCACCGATGGATTGTTGGATTAGTCACCCGGCCGGGGTGGATACCAACTAAATACGATTTGTTAGCATTGTATTTATTATTTTATTTGTATTTCCGCTGCGCTAACAATCTTGTAGGAAGAAGGGGTTCAACAAATTTCTATTCACCCCCCTCTAGCAAGGCATATCGATCCTACAGTTGGTATCAGAGCCAGGTTCCGCTCGTGATTGGAATAACCGCCAAGAAGAGCAAAAGCTAGAGGGAAGATCATGGAAGACAAAGTTGGGGATGACATCTACACTCCACCTCCATACGACCATGGAGATTTCGGTTATTGGAGGATGCGTATGAAGACGTGGTTTGACATGGATTGGGAGTGTATGATGATAATAGAAGAGCCTTTCAAAATTCCAAGAGACAAACATGGAAAAAGGCTTAGACCTAGATCTTGGACTAAAGAGCAACAAGATCAATCTAGGGCAAATGATAAGGTAATTGATATATTGATTAATATTTTGCCTAACCATGTTTTGAGTAGTGTAAGTAAATATGAAAATGCACATGATCTATGGAAAAAGATAGAAGAAGTCCATGAAAACCCTACACGAGTAGAAGAAGAAGAACCTAAGGAAATGGGCTTAATGGTCCAAGACGAGGAGAGGAGCTCGACATCCGAAGAGGAGAAAAAGGAAAAAGAAACGGAATTGTCAACATCCGAAAAAGAAGAAGTGTCCACATCCTCAAGTGAGGAAGAAAGTGAAAAAGGCTCCACATCAAGGATTGAGGGGGAGGAAAGGCCATCCTCAACACCGGAGCAAGAAGAAGTTAGTACCTCCACCAAAGCAAGAGCCAAAGACCACATTATATGCTTTGGATGCAATGAAAAGGGACACTACAAGGACAAGTGTCCAACGGGTAAGAAAAAGGAGGTACAATCTAAACCCATCTCAATTCGATTAAATTCTAACATGAATTGTAGGAATGGAGAAGCCCAAGAAAAGAAACAGAAGATCCGATGCTTTACGTGTGGTGAACTAGGACACTACCATACAAAGTGCCCAAAGAGTGGAGAGCTCAAGAAAATGGAGCACTTGAGAAGATGGGAGAAGGAGGAGAGAAAGAAAAGAAGCTTCCAACAAGGAGGAGCTCCTAAGGTAAGGGAGGTAATTCCTAACCTTAAATTAAAATGCAATTTCAATTCTAGCTCCTCTATGCATGTTAAAACAAGTGCAAGTTATTCATCCATGCATGCTAGAAATCGTGATAAACATTTGATTGTGCATAACAATGGTTTTAAATATCATGATAGGAATAGGGTTAACAAGGTAGATCAAAACCCTAGAAAGGTTATACATCATGAAAAATCAAAGACCTCTAGACCTAAGGATCAAGGCAAAAATCCCAAGAAGGGGAGGGATGTGCCTAGAAAGGAGGGTAGGTCTAGGAATGTCCAAAGTGGACATGTGGATTCTAGGTTTAGGAACCTAGAAAGGGAAAATCAAGCTTTAAGGGAAAAACTTGATAGGTTAGAGAAAACCCTCGAGAGATTCACCGTTGGATCTAAGAGTTTTAATATGGTGTTAGGTGGCCTAAACCGCACCAATGATAGATCGGGTCTAGGATACCGATCTAAGGTCTCTCATGCCAAGGGAAAGAGATATGCTAGGGTAGCATATGATTATGGCAAGAAGGGGGAGTCCAAAAATGGCAAGGGAATGCCATCAAAAGGAAAGGACAAGGTCTTAACTAAGGACAAGGGGTCCAAGGTTAAGAGGGTTGAGTTCGTAGGCCAAGAGTCATCGGAGGTTCACCGGTGTGGTTTAGCATTTGTTGAGTCACCTAGGGAGGTGGCTAGGGCTAAGAGCTCAGGGGAGAGCTCTAGAAGCCTTTGGGATATATGGTGAATTGACCTTAGGAGGGGTGCTCCTAGTGGTCTAGATGGACCATGGAGTATGCCAAAAGAATTGGAGACGGACTTGAGTCTCAATTCTTGGGTTTTGGCACGGTATTTTTGAGTTTCATGCATGAAAATATGACATTGGGGTCATATTGCATGAAAATTAGTTTTTGATGTGTTATTGCCATGTAAATCAATGCTAGGGATGCATTGTGGGGTGGCATGGGCAAAGACATCAAGAAGAAACCAAAACTAGGACTTTTGGTTAAGGTTTGATTGAACCTTTTTGCTAGTTTTTGGATTTTGTGTCAAACGTGGGAATGGTGATAGATACATTTTGGAATATATTTTTTCCAAGTAGATATGGGTACCACAAACCTCTCCACAAAATTTGGAAATTTTTGGAGATTTGTGAAATTTTTGGCGCATTTCTGAATTTCGTCAGAAATGCTGAAATTTCAGACTTTCAGAGTATCAGTCGACTGCCATTTTGGCAGTCGACTGGTCAAGGACAATTTTTGTATCAACAGCTGATTTGGGGTCCAAATGATGCAAAACAAGTGTATGGGGGGCTATTACACATTGTTTATGATCATTGGGGATTAAAAGAACCAATAATTGGGATATTATTGGGGTCTTTTTGATGTATGGCAAAGGGGGAGAAGTTTGAGTTTAAGTTGGGAAACCAAACTTACCTTTGCTAGAAACCCTAGGTTTAGGGGGAGTTGAGATTAAGGGGGAGCATGGTTGCTCCACTGGTGGCGTAAGGGGAACCTTGGAGAGGTTCTTAAAAAGCCTTTGTAAGTCCAGTGTAGGGGGAGCTTGGGAAAAGCTTTAAAATGCCCATTTTGGTGGGTAAAAGTCCTAGCTTGGAGGGCTAGGTGTAGAAAATCCTAACTTGGAGGGTTAGGTGTGGGATGCCTTGGGATAGGATCCATTTTTGCATTGCATATGCATTTTGTTTTAGCATGGTTTTTGCTATTGACTACTATCTTGCTTTCCCTAACTTAAACGGATTGCCAAACATCAAAAAGGGGGAGATTGTTGGAGCAATTGACCCTAAGATGGTCCGGAGTGACCATAGGTTTTGATGTTTGGGCAAAGGGTTTAAGTTAGGTTTTCCCTTGTTATCTCATATGTGTATGTTGAGTGTGCAGGTTGTACATGTTACACATATGGACTTGACTGGATGACCTCGGTATGGTGAAGGGTGGCATGGAGACAAGCTGGAGGCTTGTGTGCAGCAGAGGGACCTTGGAGAGCAGGGACGATGAGCAGATGGGTGCGGACTTCGAGGCATGCGTGAAGGATGACATGGAGGCAAGCTGGAGGCTTGCGTGCATCCGAGGGACGGGAGCCGAAGATGAAGAGGGCCCGAAGGCAACAGTCGAGGCTGTTGTGGAGGAGTCAGTCGAGTCGTGAGGGTACGAGTGCGAGTGAAATGTACTCGGGAAGGGAAATCCTAGGTGAGTGAGTAGGGCAGTCGACTGTCCTTGGGGCAGTCGACTGATAAAACTCACAGAAGGGTTCTGGCCTGGGACCAGTCGACTGCCCTGGGGGCAGTCGACTGGTAGGTGGCTGGTGAGCTGGCAAATTCGAACGTTGGGAGTGTCAACGGTCGAATTTGGCTGGCACCGAGTCCTATTTAAAGAGGACTTCGTGGTGGCTGAGTTTCTTGATGAAACTTGTCTTGGTTAAGGGTAAGTTAGTAGTCTTCGTGTCCAGAGCTTTGTTTGGTGTTGTGGTGAGGTTTCTCTACCCACAAGGAGCGACACGTGATAGCCGGAGGTTATCCGGGGAGTGATCCCCGACGGATTGTTGGATTAGTCACCCGGTCGGGGTGGATACCAACTAAATACGGTTTGTTAGCATTGTATTTATTGTTTTATTTGTATTTCCGCTGCGCTAACAATCTTGTAGGAAGAAGGGGTTCGATAAATTACTATTCACCCCCTCTAGCAAGGCATATCGATCCTACACAACCTAGTATTAGGACAAGGTTTGATGATAGTACATTAGGGAAGCTTGACTAAGGAATCAAGTAGGGTAAGGAGTACCTTATTTGGTCTTTTTAGTCCGGTGGAACTAGCCGAAGCTACCTCTCCGAATCCTATGCTAGTTAGACTAGAGTGTCTCAAACAATGATTTGAAAATGATCTTTCTTTAAAAGGCTTTGTCTAGGAAAGGGTTGTTGATCCAATAAGGCTATGGCCAAAGAAGACCTCTGTGCCTCGCCAAGACCTGGAAGCCAATTATCGAAACTCACTTTTAAATTATTATTTGTTAAACTCGAATCTAACACAAGCTTCAATTAAATCATAGTGTTAACATCAAAGATAAAATTAATGCATATCACAAAACAGTTAAGGATATCCTGTTTTGTCACTTAGAAATGGGTGAGATGCTTAGGACCTAAAAGTTGAGTCCAACCCAACCAATTAAATATTAATTAAATCAATTAAATTCAATTAAATCTTAATTAAATCAATTAAATTCAATTAAATATTAATTAAATCAATTAAATTCAATTAAATCTTAATTAAATCAATTAAATTCAATTAAATATTAATTAAATCAATTAAATTCAATTAAAAATAAATTAAATCAATTCAATTCAATTAAATATTAATTAAATCAATTAAATTCAATTAAATATTAATTAAATCAATTAAATTCAATTAAATATTAATTAAATCAATTAAATTTAATTAAATCAATTAAATTCAATTAAATCTTAATTAAATCAATTAAATTCAATTAAATCTTAATTAAGTCAATTAAAGTCAATTAAATCTTAATTAAATCAATTAAAGTTAATTCAATCAAATTCAAAATAATTCAATTAAATCAAATTCAAATTAATTCAATTAAATAAAATTCAAATTTAATTAAACAACTTTTAAAATTAAAATTTACTTCAACTGAACAACTTAACCCTCTAAATTTTAATTTTATCAAAAATCAAATTTAACTTTTTAACTAAGAGTTAATGTTTCAAATCATTGTAATTAAAATCAAGTCTCTTTTGTTCACTAACCTGAAATTTATTTCATAACATTTATTTCTTTCCTTTACCATTATACAAACATTTCCTTCAGACAATCAGTTTATTCCTGTATGGCAAAAAGTCACCTTGGGATTACTTAGGATATTTTTTGTCTGCAGTCCGGGCTTAGATATTTATATTTTTTTGGGGAAAAAAAACTTCTATTTTTTTAAATCATTTCCCCTTTTCAATTTTCTATATTCATTTTCTCAAATAGGAGAATGAAATTATGTTTCAAATCATTAAAACAAAATACTTTTTTTTTTAACTTAGTTTTCTTCTCTTTTTGTTTGAATCAAATCCTAAGACTAAGAGGAGGATTAACTTATGGTCAACAAGCCTCCTAGGACTGTGTCAGGTTCAGGGGGAGTTCAAATTAAAAGAAGAATTTTAAAAATACTATATTTTCAAACTATCACTCATGTGTTTCGAAAACTATGCTATCATATGTCCTTCAAATAATCATTTTTTAAAATATTAATACTTCAAAATTCATTTTAAGAATTGTGCTTGATTCCCTTTTTGATTTTGACAAACCCTAAAGACACAGAGGAAGGTCCACTTCATGACCTACAAGGATTCCTAGGATGTGTCAAATTAAGGGGGAGTCTAAATCAAAAAGAAATTATTTCTAACAAGCATTTTCTTTGGCAATTATCTTTGAAATTATTAGATAATTCTTATAATTTAAATCAAACCTTAAAACTTAGAGGAAGATCGCTTGTAGTCAACAAGCTTCCTAGGACTGGGTCAAGTTTAGGGGGAGATCAAATTGAAAGAATTATTAAATATTTTCAAAATTATATGTTTTCATGCACTACACGTTTAAAATCCTTTTGAAAACTTAAATATTTTTTCTTTCAAAAACTATTATGTTATGTTTTCAAAATTCTTGTGGCTTATGAAATTATTTTTGAAATAATATTTACTTGGGTTGGAGAAATCTCCAGGACACTTAGGAAAATGTCCTTGTATTTAACAAGGTTTCCTAGGATTGTGTCAGACTGGAAAGGAAACCATGCCAAGTAAAGTATTATGTTTTCTTAAAATATTATGTTCAAAAGTATTTATTAGTATTTATATTTGTCAAAAATGCATATTTTTTTAAAAAGTACTTATATTTTTCAAAAATTGCATAATATCTTTCAAAAGTACTTCTATTTTTCAAAATATAATGTTTTCAAAAAGGTACTAATACTTTTCTAAGGCAATAGTATTCTAAGTACGTGAATTTTCTAAAGATTTGCCTATAAATACAAAATCGTTTTTCAAAATTGCACAATACCTTTCAAAGTAGAGTTTTGTTGGTGCAATTTAAGCTTTTTGCTAGGCTTTCAAGAGTTATACTAAGTATTTTTAAGTCTTCAAAACTCATAGGCTCTGATACACAAACTTTTTCTTAAAACTTATTTTTCTTTATTGATATATATATAGCCAAGGGGGAGAGTAAGAAAGAGAGAAAGGAATTTTTTTATCTCCTTTTCGAAAATTAAAAATTTCTAAGTGTTTTAATTTTTTTTAAGTGCATGTTTTTCCTAAGTAAAATTTTACTCAGTAAACAAAATTTGTCTGAGCAAAAACTTTTTGAAAATGTTGGCAAATGTTCCTAAGTAAAGTTTTTTTGGTGAATAACTTGTCTAGAAAAGTCTTAAAGATTTTGTTTTTTTTCAAAATACACAAAGTATTTCCAAGCATATTCTTCTAAGTGTGCAAATTCTTTTAAAACAAAATTTTCCCAATTCTCAAAGTTGAAATTTTTTAGGGAAATTTGGATTCAAAATTTTGCCTAAGTAATTTTTTTGAAAGCTTTTAATTTAGGCTTGCTTTTCAAAAGTGTTTGTTGATACAAAAGCTTTTACTCTTTTTGAAACACCTTGTCAAAAACTTATTTTTGGTAAAACTCAAAACTCCCTATTAGAAACCTTGTTCGCCCATGTATGTTTTTGATATATGTCAAGGGGGGAGGAAAGGTCAAAGTTAAGTGTTTTATAACACAAGTATTCAAGGTTTTAGGGGGAGTATAAGAAATAAGGAATTTTTTTAACTCTACATTTATTCTGTTCATAAACAGTTATACTTCATTGTTTACCTTATGTTCTTAACTTTTATATGTTTTTAACTTAACTTTGAATTGTGTTACCATAAATCAAAAAGGGGGAGATTATTGGTGCTGGAAGCACCATATCAAACCTTATTTTGATTTATGGCAACACAATTCAAAGTTAAATTCATTTGTGATCTAATAAAGTTACTTGAGTGTGCAGTAAGAAGTCCTAGCGAAGGGCTGCTAGGCACCTGGCGAAGGACTGCCAGGAAACAAAGTCCTAGTGAAGGAATGCTAGGCACTGAAACACTAAGTCCTGGCGAAGGGCAGCTGGGCACCAAGCGAAGGGCTGCTAGGATACGAAGACCTAGCGAAGGACTGCTAGGTACCAGGCAAAGGACAGCCTGGGAACCAAGACCTAGCGAAGGACTGCTAGGCACCTGGCGAAGGACTGCCAGGATCCCAAGACCTGGCGAAGGTCTGCTAGGCACCGGGCGAAGGACAACTTGGTATCAAAGACCTGGCAAAGGACCGCTAGGCAAAAGTCCAACCGGAGGAGCCGGTTGGCAATAGGTAAATTCTCTTGAGAGGAGTAGGTGAGGACGCGTTCCCCGTCGAGGGAATAGTAGGCGTCGGTTCGACCTAGGGCTCTATGGTGGAGACCCAAAGTCAGAACCAAGACAGCTAAGACTGTATAAAACTAATAATTGATTGCTCTATGTTGTTTTGGACTAACCCTGAATGCAGGACCGAAGGAATGAGTGTTTGCAACTCAGAATGCCTCAAAGGAGAGAGGCAGCAGCTGAGCAGGGCGCCCCCAGTGTCCCGGGCGCCCCCAAGGTCAAGGCAAAACAAGATGAGCAAAAGTTCGCTTCAGAAGCTTGCTGGGCGGGGCGCCCCCGTGCTCCCGGGCGCCCCCAGTGCCCAGGGCGCCCCGGGTTTAAGCCAACGAAGAGGATAAACTTCATCCAGCCGAGAAGCCCGCTGAAAGGGTCAACCAGGGTGCCCCCAGCGTCCCGGGCGTCCCCAGCGTCCCGGGCGCCCCCACAACCGAGAGTTGCTCGGATCGGGTGACACGTGGGGGGGGGGGGGGGCGCCCCCAACGTTTAGGGCGCCCCGGGAGGCTATAAAAAGCCCCTCGACTCCAAGGCTTCGACAAATCAATTCTTCCAATGCATTCACGCTCTTCTACTCCTGCGCTCTGCTTCGGAAACCTCCCGACTCGAGATACAAGCGCCGACGACGTCCCTCTGCTCCGAAAATACAATCTACACCGGACGTCGGTAACGACGAGCTACTTTTAAGTTTACTGTACTATTCTTGTAATACATTTTGTAAACTATTTTTGCGCACATATAGAATTGCCCGCAGTAAACGGTCATCGACCGTGGGCCTTGGAGTAGGAGCCGACCGCGACTCCGAACCAAGTAAAATCTTGGTGTTCGCGTGTGTTTTACTTTATTTATTTCCGCTGCTAATTCTCTTTTACAAATCCGAATGTTTTACGATATTCACCCCCCCTCTATCGTTCTTCTCGATCCAACACTATGCATACCTAGTGGAACTAGGTAAAGTCCAGGTAGATCGGGGAGATCGCACACTGACATGAAAAAAGTCTTAGTGGGACTAGGCATACCTAGTAGGACTAGGTGAAGTCTAGATGGATCGGGGAGATCACACGCTAGAATGGAACAAGTCCTAGCGGGACTAGGCACACCTAGTGAGACTAAGTGAAGTCCAGGTGGATCGAAAAAATCGCACGCTGGCATGGGAAAAGTCCTAGTGGGACTAGGCACACCTAGTGGGATTAGGTGAAGTCCAGGTGGATCGAAGAGATCGCACGCTAGCACGGGAAAAGTCCTAGTGGGACTAGGTGAAGTCCAGGTGGATCGGGGAGATCGCACGTTGGCACTGAAAAAGTCCTAGTGGGACTAGGTGAAGTCCAGGTGGATCAGAGAAATCATGCGCTGGCACGGGAAAGTCCTAGTAGGACTAGGTACACCTAGTAGGACTAGGTGAAGTCCAGGTGGATCAGGGAGATCGTACGCTGGCACGGGAAAAGTCCTATTGGGACTAGGCATACCTAGTAGGACTAGGTGAAGTCCATGTGGATCGGGGAGATGCACATTGACAAGGTGGAAGTCTACCGAGAGACTACACCTAACTCGAGGGTTAGGCAAACCTGGTTGGGAACTAGGTTAAGCCCTAGTTGGGAACTAGGCAAGGAAAATCTAAGTCGGTCAAAGGTTTGATCGGACACTTGGTGAGGAAGTCCTAACAGGTCACGATTGATTGGGGTTAGGCAAGGGAACCCTAGACTTGTGCACACATGTTAGGGTTGGGGCCAATCGATTAAGTAATCGATTGGTGTTGATTTCTCGCAAACAGAAGCTCTCTTAATCGATTGGGTGATCGATTAAGGAGGGAATGAATCGATTAGGAGATTTGGGTTGCGAGAACAGAAGCAGGCTTAATCGATTAGGTGATCGATTCAACCACTTCTTGATCGATTGGGAAATTGATTAAGGAGGGTGTTAATTGATTGGTCAATCGATTATAGTGGAATTATGCGAGATCACAGAGAGGTGCTCAATCGATTAAGATCGATTAAGATCATCTTAATCGATTAAGCTTCAAAAAATAGCCATTGAACGACTAAATTTGATATGGTAATCGATTGGGTAATCGATTAGGAAACCCTAAGTCACGAGTATATAGGATTTTCACACAGGTTGAAGCGGACATCCCTTCACGCATCTCTTCGAGCTCTTTGACGATTCTTCTTCCTCCTTCTTCGCTAGTTTTTAGCAAGTGTTGGTGCACTTTCAAGGCATTTTCCAAGCAAGAAGAAGAAGAAAACAAGATAAGCAAGGAACTAAGTGTGGAAATCTTGTAAGATTTATTTTGTATTTTCTTGAGTTTCTTGTTGTATCCTTTTGTAAGCTTGTAAGAGGTTTCTTCATCTCAAGAAGGAGATCTTTCATAGTGTATGAGAGAGTGAGGAAGAGCAGATCCTTAGATTAGTCACCTCAAGGAGGTGGATACCAAGTAAATCCTTGAGTGTTAGCATTGCTTGGAGTCTTCCGCAGTGACAAATCATCAACAAGCAAATTGGAGCTAGCACCCCTCTCTAGCTCACCTATCGGTCTTAACAATGTGGACATACCTGCCCAAAAGTTATCTTTGACATGTATAAGTATCCATCTATTCCGCTCTTCATGCAAAAGATTTCAACCAATCATTGTTCTCTAAATTAAACTCATCAATCATATTTATCTAATTCTTGTCACATTTATCAACCGTAAGGAGTTATAAATAATGTTCTTTAATTATTTCTTTATCATTTTATACTTAGCATGACCGCCTAATTTTGCTGGAAGTTTTTTCATGATATACCACAGACATAAATGATGATGAGAATTCAAAAATACCTTTGCAATTGCAATTGTCATTGCACAACATTGGTATGTAATTATATCCTTTGGAGCATGTCCGAGTATACCTGTCAACCATAATTTTGTTGGTGCCGAAAGCACCAGATCGAACCTGGTTTTAATAATGGCAAAGGGTTCAAAGTTAAGTATTGTTTATGATCTATCATGTTTTACTATGTGTGCAGGAAAGTCCTAGTTGAGCTAGGCACAATGTCTTGACTTTTAGGGTTGAGCACGAAGTTCTGGTCGAGGACTGGGAACGAAGTCCTGGTCGAGGGCTGGGTACCAAAGAGTTGACTGGGGGTCGGGCACCGAAGACATGATGGAAAGATCGGGCAGGAGTCTTAGCCGAGCGAGGACAACGGACAGAAGTAGAGATGGGTCAAGGTACGAATGTCTCGAGATCTGGAAGCTTCGAAGGCCGAAAAAAAGTCCAACCTGAGGTGTCCGTTGGCAAAAGGTAACTTCTCCAGAGTGGAGTAGGTGAGGATGCGTTTCTCGGAAGAGGGAACAGTAGGCGTCGGTCTGACCTAGGATTTCATTTTGAAATCCAAAGTCAGGATCGGACAGCTCCGGCTGTCAAACATTCATTCATTGCATATATATTATATGTTCGGACTAAGCCTGTGTTGCAGCTGAAGAGATTGGAGATCAACAGCATTCATGACGCTTGAGAGGTTTCAGGCGCCCGAGTACACAGGCATCCTGAGAGGTCTCGGGTGCCCTAGTGCGTAAAAATCACCTGGGTGAGGCTAAGTTGGCGGTTGGCAATTGGACGGCCACATCACCAACACAGGCGCCCCAGAGCACTCAGGTGTCTGAGAAGGATAAGATTTAGCTTCGTCAGCAGATCACGATGCGGCCGAAGTGCTGAGTTGCTGGTGCCCTATGGGTACTGGGCGCCCGAGTGCTTGTATAAAAGGGGATTCGAGCCACAACATTCCATATCGATTTTCACATCATCTGTGCTCAAGTGTGCTGTTCTGAAGCGATCAGGAACTCCGAAAATAACGCGTTGCTTCCGTTATTTAATTAGAAGTTGTTGGTATAATTTCATTATTTCTTTTGTACTTCAAATTGCATATTTGTAACACATTTTGTGAACTTATGGAATTATGCAACATAAACGGTTAAGGACCGTGAGCCTTGGAGTAGGAGTCGTTACAGAATCTAAACCAAGTACAAACAAACTTGTTATCATTTGTTTTGACTAGTACTTTTTATTTCCGCTGAGTTCATGCTACTTAAATCCAATAAATTTTTAGAATCGATATTCACCCCTCCCCCTCTATCGATCACACCGATCCCATAAGTGGTATTAGAGAGGGTTGCTCAAATTCGGTGAAACCACCAGTTGAGTTGTTTTTCGAATTTTTTGATTTTTTTACTTAATTAGAAAAGGTGTTCTTGTCTATTTCTGATATTTTGTTTCTTCTGTTCATTATAAGTTTTTCATTTCTCGAAGTTGGTGTAACACCTTTCAAAATTTCTTTTACTTATATTTCTCCCCACACTACTAATCTAAGTCCAAGTTTTGGGAAAATTTTCTTATTTTTCTTTTCTTGTAGAATTCTCTATCTTAAATGGCCAACAAGAAGGATATAGGACTGCCTGTCCTCCTCTCTACTCGAGAGAAGATTTAGCTACTGGAAGAGTTGCATGGAAGTTCACCTGAAAACTCAGGTAGAAATGTGGATCATTATCCAGGTCGACCTCGAAATTCCAAAAAATGCTCAAGGTGAACTTCAGGAATACATTGAGTGGGATGCTACCCTGAAAAAAAGGATAGAAGCTGACACCTAGGTGACACAAACTCTCCAGTGTGGTCTCAAAAAGAGGAGCTTAACTGCATCGACCCCTTTAACACGCGAAGAATCTTTGGAACAAGCTGATCAAACTTGACGAAGGGACTTCCAATATGAAGATAAGCAAGCGGGACCTGCTTCTGAATAAGTTGTACAACATAAAGATGGAAGAAGGTGAAACTGCTGCACAACTACATGCACACATCCAGGAGCTGATGAACGATTTCATGCTATCAGTCACAAGGTAGAGAATCGAGATTTAATATGGTATACACTAAACTCTTTCCCAAGAAACACTTTGTGGGCATCTATGGTAGATGCTTGCAAAGTTTCAAGGGACCTTTCTAAAATAAATTTAGATGAATTATTTTCTGAACTCGAATTGCATGAACAAACTAATACTACTTAGGTTGAGAAAGATATTCCTTTGTTGCAGGTAAAATTAAGAAGAAAAAGCTGTAATCAAAATCCGAGTCTGATTCCGACTCGGAATTTGACAAAGAAGACTTTGACTACACCGAGCTAGTCATGATGTTTTGGAGTGTGAACAACAAAACAAAAGTCAAAAGAAGAAGAAAATGATTCAGTCACAGGATGATCCGACTAGACCAAGCACGAGCCAGAAAAGCAAGATGGAGATCACCTGTTATGAGTGCAACAAGAAGGGTCACTTCAAATCAGAGTATCTCAAGCAAAGAAGCAATGGAAAAAGAAGGCACGCCAAGCTACGTGGGACGAGTCATTCTCGAAAGACGAAGAAGAAGTATCCCACTCAAACTTGCTCACTGACGACATCAGAAGAACTCGACACCGAGTCTGAATCTGAATTAGAGATGGAGCAAAGCCACGGAACAGGAACAATCTCAATGTCAGAAAATGGTCAACTCACTGTTAGAGATTTCCCTGAATCTGAGTTATATGATCTTATCTCTTATCTATCATGTAAGTTGGCCAAATTCAACATCCGGGTTAACTCCCTCCAAAAGGAGGTAAAAGCCCTTAAGGAGGAGGCTAACTCAAGTCTCTTGATTGAGACTGTTCAGGAATGACCCTCAACTCAAGTCCAACAACTTGAGGAAGAGAATTCCTCCCCGAAAACTCAAGTCAAGAAACCTTAGAGTGGTTCACTTCAGGTTCTAAGAATCTTGATATAATTCTTGGAAAACAGAAGGTTGTTCTTAACCAATCTGGACATTGATATAGAACCAACTCACGGTATAGATCATATTATTCAATTTTAAACCGTACTAGCACCTGAGTCCACGCATGGCCCCTAAACTTAGCTTGACAAATCAAGCAAGACCAAATCACCATTGGATCTCAAGGACAAAATTCATTTCCTAGAGAGTCCATATCGAGGCGTTAGTCTAGGGGTGCCAATATAAAAACTATTTTTATTATTAGATGATTTCTTTGCATGATTACTAAAAAAATTCTTGAATGTTTGTTTATTTATTTTTCTGCAAAATTTCCATGCTTAGGAATAGAAATGCTTAGATAAGGACCTAACTTGATTGAAACATGCACAACGTAGTATTAGGGTAGAGGAGCTGATAGTACGTTAGAAAAGCCTATCTAAAGAGTCAGGAAGGGTAAGGCAAACCCTATTTGGTCTTTTTAACCCGATGTAACTAGCCGAAGCAACCTCGCCACATCCTCAATTAGTTAGACCAAGGTTTCTCAAAGAGTAACTTGAAAATACAATTTGTTTAAAAGGCTTTGTCTAGGAAAGGGACATTGCTCCGATATCCAAGAAGGCTCCTGTGCCTCGCCAAGGTCTGAAAGCCAATTATTGAAATTTATTTTCAATTTACTACTTGTTAAACTTGAATCTAACTCAAGGTTCAATCAAATCTTAGTTTTTATTTTAATCTAAAGATAAAATTTGATATATCTCACAAAACAGATAAGGTTTTCCTGTTTTGACACTTAGAAATGAGTGAGATGTGTAGGAGCTAAGAGCATTAGTTTGACATGTATTGTGATCGTGTCTATATGTATTGTGTCTATGTATGTGTGGATGTGTGTGTTGTACTAAATTAGGACTTATTATATTTTATTTTTCATTACGCATGTTTACGAAAAATGTTTTAGCACGCATCCATGTCGGGCTTTCCCCAACAGTGTTGAGGCAAAAGAAAAGAAGAAGTAGGGTTGCTGTTAAAGAAGAAAAAGTAGGATAGCAGAGAAAGGAGAAGATTGCTACTAATTTTGATGGATTGAGGAAGAAGAAGAAGATTGTTATTGGTGGCGACCCATACCTCTTAGAAGGAGAAGTGACCAAACAAACTAGTAGTGAGGAGAGAACTTAGGTGATGGTTTTTTTTCGAAGGAAAAATAAAGAAGAAATAGGTGAGAAGGATCATGACTCTGATATCATGTTAAAATATAGAACATGAGCACATTGTCGTAGAAAAGAAAGAATAAAGAGACAACTAAAGAGAAGACAATTGTTTCATTTGATAATTGTCGTATGCTAACAAGCCTATTTATATATATTGTCACGATAATATATGAAAAATATAATGATAAACATGGTGATATGATAAATATGATAATAATAAATATGATTGCGATTGCAATCCAAACATGGTAAGTCATTCGTAAAAATCAATTTTTGATCAATATCTTGAACCACTATCATTATCGTCATTACAAGGTTCACTCGATTAATTTTAATCTGAAGTCGATTTTCAGAATATTCATCTCTACTGAGATTTGAATTTGAATTTTTTTTATTTATTTTTCTATGTGTTTTATCACTACACCACACTTGTGGGCGTTGCTCTTGAGATGCATATAAATTAGAGAATGTGAACCATTTTATAACAAATAAGCTCGAAAGCAAGTTTAAACACAGCTAAACTCAGCTTAACTCATTTAATAAGACATTTAAAGTGTCGCCAACAACTGAATAGAGGAATTTTACAAGTTGAGAGTAAGAAGTAGCTTACAAATGTATCAATTGGTAGGAATTTTAAGAATCCCTATTTAGGATCGCACGACAACATAGAATCATCAAGAAATTGATTCAACGATCCAATATAGGATCTTATTGGAGATCTATAACAATATGCAAAAAAGAACAAAAAGGGAAGCATAAAATACAGAAAATTATAAATTTGCATTTGAATCTAGATACATCCTCATCCTATTTTTGTCGGAAGAACTTGAAGATCAAAACTCAAATTAAACACAAGGAGTGATTTTTTGTAGGTGTGAGGGCGACGACTCCGTAGTCTCAATGTCACGCCCCAAGACCCAGGAGCCGCTGATCCAATATAAAATCGGACAGCACCTCCCCTGTCCGGCGGACAATTTACACATACACACAACAACTATAACAACACCACGCAGTTTATATTTGGCCTCAGGCCTCCAAAATAGATAAACACCACATAAAACACAAGACAACTAAGTAGATCATACCTGACTGCGGACCGGTCCGACTTAGGATAGAACAACCAATACAACAACCCCTTAAGGCACACGACACACTCGTAATACATATACAAATCGCTAAGGACATATGAAACAAATACACTGCTCAGTACAAACACATAACCATGTCGTCACGATGGGTAGGGACTGGCTGCTGGGCTCTTCTGGCGACTCCAAGTATCTCAACCTGAAATAAAAACATATGGCAACGGTGTGAGTCCATAAACTCAGTAAATACCCAGTAGATATGCATAGTATGTTATAATAACAATAGAAGTCTACACTGATACAACCTCATATGAACAATAGGAAAGGGTATACCGAAGATACTGAATAAAGATACATACCCGAATCTATCTAACCTGAAAAGAGGATAATAAGTACCAAGGGAATATCAATAGACATATAATCTCAGATAACAAGTCTCCAGAATATGCATGTCAAACAAGTGCAGCAATCAAGTGCAGCAAACAATGCACGATGCAAAATATGCACATGGTGCAATGCCATGGTCACCCCCTAACTCCAGTCAAGCCACCGAGACAGGCGATACTGTGTCGGCCGAGTGGGTAGAGCTGTGACACTGTCCGTACTCTGCCATCACTGCTCCTGAGTGACCGAGAGGACAGGATGCTGGTGGAGTAAACACTCCGCCCCATATATATATGGGGGAGATATCTCTCTCATCTTCTCTGGTCTATGGGTAGAGAAGGGATCCCTGCCTGCTACCACGCTCCGAAACCACTACCCATGAGCGGACGAGCGGAGCAGTACAGAGCAAATGCACACACCCAGCGGTATCCACTAACCCATGAGTGGCCGTGTGTGCATATCATGTGCCGGAAGACGATTAGGCTCAACCACAAGGGAGTCGCTGATCGCCGGCATGCAACAATTCAAGGATGGTGTATGATAGATACACATACCTCCCTCCCCAAGTCCTCAATATACTAAGTCTCAGTCTGAAATCCTATAATAGGAAATACAGGTAACCTACAAGGTATACTGGCCGAAATCTACAGATCTCTCAATGTCAAACACAAGAGATACCTCACGATATCTAAGCATACATATAGATATGACAATACTTGAGACTGTATAGAACTAACTGTATAATAACTCAGGGTTAACCAACAAATATCCAGAACAAGCATAATAACTCAGGGTTAACTAACAAGTATCTAGGACAGACATAATAACTCAGGGATAACTAACAAGTATCCAGAACAGGCATAATAACTCAGGGATAACTAACAAGTATCCAGAACAGGCATAATAAATCAGGGATAACTAACAAGTATCCAGGACAGACATAATAACTCAGGGATAACTAACAAGTATCCAGGACAGGCATAATAACTCAGGAATAACTAACAAGTATCCAGAACAGGCATAATAACTCAGGGGTAACTAACAAGTATCCAGAACAGGCATACTAAACAAGGATAACGTATAAACTTACTGCTATCTATAACAGTCTATGCATAACAATATGACAATATCAACAAGATAAGTCAAGGGGTACCCGCCTCCAAGAGTGGAAGTCCGTATCACAAGCAGAAAGAACCACCCACCAATAATAATCCAATTAAGCTCCTGTATCAAGGATGTATTTAATTAGCTATTACAAAAATAGTAACTAGCTAATTAATCCCTAATCCGTTCTATGGTTAACCTAATCCTCGTATTTCATTTAATTACTACTACTTAAAGGATTAACCCACGAGTTTGGAATTAAATTCAATTTAGTTATAATTTCTAAATAAACCTCAACCAAGGGTTAACCTCCATGAGGTCCAACATGATCTTGATCCCTCGTTTAAACTCCTGACATAGGTTGTAAACAAAAGAAAGTTATCCAATCTCACTCCAAACAACAGAAGGAGCAACTATAAGCTCATCTCATATATCCACCCACATTACCATTCAACCAAAATCATCCCTAAACCAATAGGACACCACCACAAAAATTTCCATTCTTAAAATGCCAACCTTCCAGTAGAATGGTCTAAGTGTTCACTACTTCAAACATGACATCATTCATTCATGCAACCCAAGGTGTATCCACCCAATCCATCTTGTCATTGAATCAAAATACACCTCACGGATGTGGCATATCAAGATCCAAATCAAACACCAAACATGGATCATCAAAGCTAATACTATCCAATCTGCAACCAAATAAATTCCCATTCACCTCATCTCAAAACTTGCTCACAAGAAGACAGAAGAAGAAAACAAAACCCACCTCGTACTATCACAAGCGCAGAGTTTTAAATTCTGATCCAAATCAGAATTCCATTCTAATCATAATAACTCAATTTTAGTTCTTAGTTCATCCAAGAATGAAAACCCAACGCAACAATCTCCTCCTACAAATTAGATTCAAAATAAAACAAGCAATTCCATTACTGAATTAAACTTACCTCACAGCCGCCCAATTCCCAATCTCAAATAGCCAGATCGTTGAATGAAGAAGCCGAGAATCACCAATTAACCCCTAGCCAGGTCAACTGCCAGATTGGAGTTCAAAAACCAAGATCACAACCCCAAAGCCCATAACACCGCTTTGATTCATCACGATCAGAATCAACAACATCAAAATCCAATTCAAACACATTACCTCTAGTCCAACTCCATCTGCCGCTACTCACAGCAATTGGGAAGTAACTCCACCAAGCGGTCTCTCGTCCCAACTCCAAATGTATGCCCTAGATCTGATGAGTAGACTGGGCGGAGTAGATGCACAGGGATGGAATCGCCGGCCTCGCGTAGAGGAGAGGGATTGTCGTCGGCTGCTCGCTGAGGGAGAAGAAACGGTCGGCTGCGGCTAGGGCACGCGAACGAGTGAAGAAAACGGGGAGAGGAAGAAGGAATCGGGCTGGCTGGCTATGGCACGCGAGGGAAGGAAGAGGTCGAGCGTCGGCGTTTGCGGCTAGGTTTCGCGAAGAAGAGATGAGAAGGGAATCGGGTCGGCGGCTCGAGTTGGGCTGCGGGTGTGCGAAGAGGTGGAGGAGAGGAAATAGGGTTTGTAAGTGGCGTTTTTGCAACTTAACCCCTGACCTTTAAGTTACTAACACTTCACCCCTAGTTTGTGAGTTTTATTAATAAAACCCTTCCAAACTTCCACCAATCCAACCTAGACCCTCAGTTTGAGTTTTCTTTCACTCCACTCCTTAAAAGTTACGGGTTTAGTCCAATTAAACCCACAAAATTTAGACGGTAGGCCTAGAAACCCCAGAAGCTGTCCAATAAAATTCCAAAAAATTTTCTGGTTCGGATTTTCGAATCGCCGTATTTTACACTCAATCCGATGGGGAAATGAGATAACCATCAGGGTTAAGTCATCACACCCCTCTCCTAAGAGGATTACACCCATATCAATATAATGGGCCCAAATCCATTAGCTACCCAACAATCAATGCCAACGATAATGGGCTAATGAGTTCGACACATATGAATCCGTATCCAATAACACAAATCCAAAATCTAGACACAAATTAGATCACTTTAATGAATTTGACTGAAATAGCAAAATCTGTGTGTCAACGATTAACATGTTAACCCACCTAATAAAGATTATATCCATCATCAACTTATTGTAAGATATGTCAACGGACTATTGTGATAAGTAGAGTAAGAAAATTTGCTAATGTTTCTAGTTTTTACCAATAAAAAAAATGATGTCTTCAAGCTAATATACTTCCATGAAAGAAAAAATGCCCCCAAAGAAGAACTGATACTCGAGCAAGAAGAGTAAAAATAAAGTTGAAAGTGTTGAAATATACCCATAAAACAGATATTTATTGTTGATTTAAATAAAAGAAGTATTTATTTTATTATTTAATTGTTTAATGCTTATTTGTATAAAAATGAATATCCATATAAAACTCATGATATATTGTTGTAAACTATGATTTTAGTATACAAGATTGTTATATACAAAAGGATTAAAATCATAGATATATATTTAAAATGTCCATGATTGATTAAAGTATGAAATTGGTAATTATTAATATTGTTTGCTGACATTATGAATATAACAATCTTATTCGGACTGTAGTAACACTAAGTAGAAACATTTTATATAATATGATTATATAGGACAATGACTTCCAAAAGGATGTTAAAATGGTTCTCTTAAGTGTTGATTCTAGCACTGAACAATTTGCGCTCTCTAATTCATAATTAGATTATGTATTAACTGTTCACTAGCGAATCAATACTACTTAAAGTTTTAAGATATAAACAGAGAGGTAAAATAGTAATTTCACCCGCTCTATTTGCGAACATGAACAGAGGGTTGATCAATATATAATGATTATATCAATGGATTGTTCAAATCTTTTGAGTAAACATGTTCTACAATTCTCAAGAGTTTAATTCTAGATTTTAGTGGAATAATCTTGGAGTTAATAAATTAGATAATTAATTAATGAGCTTTAATTAATTTTATCTAAATTTATTGGAGTTTGAAATTATGGGTTCATAATCCGAAACCATCTTCATATAATCATAATGGATACTCTTAAATAATTAATTTGATTAATTATTTATTCTCACCATATTTATTAAATAGTAAAATTGTTTATTGTTTAAACCAAAGGACTCGGTTGCATATGTGAGATCCCATCCAACTCCTTTTCCCAACTCATGATCCCGGCTTATGCTTCGGACCCTTTGATTGTCCCATCTGCATACTTATATTAGTGAAAAGTGTAGTCCAGGATAGGATGTGTAAGACCGTTGCACATGAGAAGGGAGAAGGGGGGGTGAATCACGTGACTTTTAAAGTCACTTTTTCGAACTCAAATAAAATGAATTAGTGCAGTGGAAACTAACGAAAAAACAAACATAGAAAAATAACATGGTTCAGTTTTATTTCGTTCGGAGTCCTTGGCGACTCCTACTCAAAGGCCCAAGTCCCTTGGACCTTTCCAACGGGCAATCCAGTAAAAACCCTTTACCGGTAAACCCCCGTTAGAGTGATCGAGTACAGATGAGTAGGAAATGTAACAACCCTACACTTCCTATATAAGCAATAATGAATTAAATACATAACTTAAATTGTTGCCAACACGGACGTAGAATCTCGGTCGGGCTCATGTGTTGGTGTTGTCTTCCAACTGCGGTCGATCGTAATCAAGTCGTAGTAGAAGCTGCAACACGAAGATGAAATAACAGAAGACTTGGAGTAGCTTGAAATATCAGTTCTGGTTGAAAGCCTCCTCAAACTGCCCTTTTATAGAGCATCCGAGGAGCCTCACTTCCAATGCTTATCCAATCCACAAACTGTGCATTTTATCCTCCTGAAAGTGCCTCAAGTCTGATCTGAGATGCCTTAGTTCCAATATGAGATGCCTCAATTTTTCTATTTGACACAACAATCTTCCGGAGGCCATAACTTTTGATTCTGAACTTGGAATCAGGCTCTGTTAACAACCACACATCGAGAATTCGAAGCTCTACGTATGTATCTATAATATACAGTTAGAAAAATATATGTATGAATGGTTTAAAGATGTTTATGACTTAGATCCTATCTTCTCAAGATCAGGATCTAGTCAAGGTCACAGCTTAGATCTCTAAAATGGCTCTAAGATTGTCCACGTGCCTACGCCCCCACCTAAGACTCGTCGTCAGCGGAATTCACTCCTCCAGTAACATACCTCACATACCTTGTGCATGTTGGTGTCAAAAGTACCAGATCGAACCTGATTTTGATAATGACAAAGGGTTCAAAATTAAGTATATTAGTTGATCTAACTTGATTAACTAAGTGTGTATGAAAGTCCTAGTTTGTCTAGGCACGAAGTCTTGACTTGTAGGGTTGAGCACGAAGTCCTGGTCGAGGACTAGGCACAAAGTCCTAGCCGAGGGTTGGGCAACGAAGACTTGACCACGGGTTGGGCATGAAGACCTAGTTCGAGGAATTGGGCACGAAGACCTGACCGAGGGTTGGGCACCTAAGACCTGATCTGGAAGATCGAGTAAAAGAATTAGCCGAGCGAGGACAACGGACAGAAGTAGGGACGGGATGAGGTAAGGATGTCTCGAGATCTGGAAGCTTTGGAGGCCGAGCAAAAGTCCAACCGGAGATGTTGGTTGGCAAAAGGTAACTTTTTCAAAGTGGAGTAGGTGAGGACGCATTCCTCGGAAGAGGGAATAGTAGGCATTGATCCGACCTAGGATTTCATTTTGAAATTCAAAGTCAGGATCAAACAGCTCTAGCTATCATACATGCATATATTTTTTGTATTATTTATTGCACTTGGACTAACATGTGTTGCAACCCAAGAAGTTGAACCAGTAGCCTTGAGGGTGCCCTAGAAGACCTGGGCTCTATAATATACAGGTGTCTGAGAGGTCTCGGGTGCCCTAGAGTGCAAAACCCATCCTGGGATTGGCTGAGTTGTCGGTTGCTGAATAGACGCGCCATATTATCAACACAGGCGCCTCAGAGCACTTAGGCGCCCTAGAGAGGATAGATTTTGGCTTCGTCAACGAATCACGATGCAACTGAAGTGCTGACGTGGGGGCGCCTGAGTCCCTGTATATAAGGGGCTTTCAAGCCTCAGTCTCGAACATTAATTTGAATCAACTTTCAATCAATTCCAACGCTCTCTGTGCTCAAGTTTGCTGTGCCAAAACATTCTGAGATGGACGACACACTGCTTACAAAACAATAAAAACTCAGCGGAAACAAGAACCCACGAGCGATCCATGCGAAAGAAAACTCGTACAAAGCTATCTATCTAATAGATTTATCTACTGTTTATACCTTTGAAGCGTGCCCTTCGGTTATCCCGTTCGTCCAAGATGCGCCGGATCTCTTGCACGTTCAAACACCCGTGCCTCTATTCGTATCCACACGGACACAATCTCTCAACTTCGGAAGAACTACCTTAGTTGTGCTAGCAACTTGAGGTAGCTATAAAACACCAAGAACCTTACAGTAAGGTTTCGGCCAAGAGTGGAGGAGAGGAAGAAGAGAGGAAGGGAAGATGGAAGCACACACCCTCATTCAAAATGACTTGACCCCTTTTATATTCATCCCATAAATTCCAAGAGTCATTTGTCTCTTTGCCTTCCCTTCATTAAAGCCAATAAAGAGCACATCTTTCCATGTGACTCTTCACTTTCTCTTCATCTAATGAAGAAAGACCTTTTCTCTTTCCTGCATGCGATTCCGACCGGGCCTCTCGGGATTCCAACTAAGTCTCTGACCAAGTCTCCCGAGTGCTGAGCTCCCGACCCTGTCTGCCGAGCTCCGACCCTGTCTGTCGAGTGTCGACCCAGTCTGCCGAGCTCTCAGCTCATATTGCCGAGTGCCGAGCTCCCGACCTGTGCTCCTGAGTTCCCAACTCGAGCTCAGATCTTCCGAGTTCCCAACTCAGGCTCGGACTTCCCGAGTTCTCCAACTCGGGCTCAGACTCCCCGAGTTCTCCAACTCGGGCTCGGACTCCCCGAGTTCTCCAACTCGGGCTCGCAAACTGACCTCCCGAGTTCCCAACTCGGGTTCAGGTCTGCTGATCAGATTTCCTAAAGCATTGTATCCTTTGTGTGTGACCCAATAGGTTCTCGTGACGTTGGCAATACGCCTAAACACTTTAGACACATAAACAATAAGCGGCATCTAGCAATGCATCATTGCTACCCAAGTAACAAGAAAAGTCGAGATCCGACTAAACCTCCGTGACTATGATAGTGTATGACCTTGTCCTTCTATCCTTGATATCTAGATTGACCAATGAGGCATAGACCGTGTCATCCTCAATCAATCTTGTGTTTCTTGATCCCCGAGTAGACTCACTTAAACAAAGGAGCTCAATATCTCATATTGACTCATTTGAGCATGGTCATGCGTTTCAGTAGTCCTACTTGATCAAGGGGCCCACAGATATCACTCCCGTCATATGGGAGGGATAGATCCCATCTACATCACTCACATCCCTCCGCATAATTCATTACATACCCAGTGATCGCCTTTATAGTCCACCCTGTTACGGGTGACGTTTGACGATACCAAAGTACATAACTCCTTATGTAGGGAACCGTAATGACTTCAAGTCTAAGGACTATTCATACCAATAGTCACATGAGAAAGTCTATGACACTCATATGACAATCTATGAAACTTTCTTATGGCGGGTCATTCTGTACACATTCTCCAATGTATATCCATGTGTCAACTTGATATCACATATCCATGACTTGTGAGCTCAAGTCATCAGTTGACCTACATGCTAGTCTCCATGCATTAATATTGTCTCTGAATATTAATGTTTGACTAGGAATAATTTAGTGTAGTGTTCTCTACATTATCTCACTATCGATTCAACCAATCGATATAATATAGATAAGAACCTACTACACAAAGACATTATTATACTTAGTCATTCGGCACAGAATACAAAGTAAGTATAATAACCAAACATGCCTTTATTAATGATAGAATATGATACAAAATGCCCCTAGTCAATCATCACATAATTGGCTCTAGGGCTCCTACTAACAGAAAATGTCTTTCTTTCTTTTTCAAGCAAGTGTTGTCGGTATAAGTTACTTTTTCATTCTGTAATTAAACTTGTATATTCTGTAACATATTTTGTGCAAACGGTCAAGGACCGTGGGCCTTGGAGTAGGAGCCATCACAAACTCCGAACTAAGTAAAAACAAAGTTGTTAGTGTTGTTTTGACTTGACTCACGATTACTCACGATTTTAATCCAAAAACTTCAAATCAATATTCACCCCTCCTCTATCGATCTCATTGATCCCACAAGTGGTATCAGAGCGGGTTGTTCAAATTCGGTGAAACCACCAATTGAGCTTATTTTCGAATTTTTGATTTTTTGAATTAATCAAAAAAGGTATTCTTGCCTTTTCTGATTTTTTTGTTTCTATTTCGATCGCAAAATTTTCGTTTCTCAAAATAGGTGTAACACCACTTGGGATTTCTATTTCTTATATTTTTTCCCGCACTACTAATCCAAGACCAAGTCTTGGGACAAGTTTTGTTGTTTCTGTCTTTTCAGCATTCTCTATTCTAAATGGCCCAACAAGAAGGATACAATATTGCCCGCCCTACTGTCTTCTGGGATAAGATTTTATCTACTGGAAGAGCTGCATGGAAGTCCACCTGAAAACTTAGGTAGAAATGTGGATCATTATCCAGGATGGCCTCGAAATCTCAAAGAATGCTCAAGGCGAACTTCTGGGATACACTTAGTGGGACACTGCCTTAAAGAAGAAAATAGAAGCTGACGCTAAGGCAACATAGACCCTCCAGTGTGGTCTCATGAAGGAGGAACTCAACCGTGTCGGCCCCTTCAATAGCGTGAAGGAGCTCTAGAACAAGCTGATAGAACTCCACAAAGGGACTACTGACACAAAAATAAACAAGCGGGACTTGCTTCTGAACAAGCTATACAACATGAAGATGCAAGAGGTGAAACCGCTGTACAATTTCACGCACACATCTAGGAGATGATGAATGATCTTCATGCTATCGGCTACAAGGTAGAGAACCAGGACTTGATACGGTATGCACTAAACTCTTTCCCAAGAAATACTTTATGGGCATCTATGGTAAATGCTTATACAGTTTCGAGGGATCTTTCTAAAATTAATCTAGATGAATTATTTTCTGAACTTGAATTGCATGAACAGACTAATGCTACTCAGGTCGAGAAAGATATTGTGTTTATTGCAGATAAAATAAAGAAGAAAAAGGCATAACCAACCAAAACCCGAGTCTGATTCTGATTCGGAATCTGATGAAAACGACATCGACACAATGGGTTAGTCAAGCTATTTAGGAGTAATTTCAAGAAGAACAAAAGTTAGAGAAAGAAGAAGTTGGTTCAGTCAAAGGATGATCCCACTGAACTAAGCACGACTTAGAAAAGCAACATCGAGATCACCTGTTATGAGTGCAATAAGAAGGGCCACTTAAAATCGGAGTGTCCCAACTTAAAGGAGGCAAAGAAGTCATGAAGAAAGAAGGTGCTTCAAGCGACGTGGGATGAGTCATCTTCGGAGGATGAAGAAGAAGCACCCCACTCGAACCTCCTCGCGCTGATGGCATCAGAAGAACTCCACACAGAGTCCGAATTTGAAGCAGAACCGAATGAATGCTATGGAACTGGAAGACTTTCAATGTCAAAAGATGGTCAAATTACTATAAAGATTTTTCTGAATCTAACTTATATGATTTATTATCCTATTTATCACGTAAGTTGGCTAAATTCAACATCCGGGTTGAGTCCCTCTAAAAGGAGGTAAAAGCCTTTAAAGAGGAGGCTAACTCAAGGCCCTTGACTGAGACTGTTTAGGAAGGAACCTCAACTCAAGTCCAACAACTTGAGGAAGAGAATTCCTCCTAAAAACTTAAGTCAAGGAACTTAGAGTTGCCCTAAAGTGGTTCACTTCGAGTTCCAAGAATCATGATATGATTCTTGGAAAATAGAAGGTCATTCTTAATCGATCCGAACTTTGATATAGAACCAACTCACGGTATAGATCGTATTATTCAATTTTAAACCGTACTAGCACCCGAGTCCAAGCATGGGTCCCTAAACTTAGCTTGACAAATCAAGCAATACCATATCACTATTGGATCCTCAAGGACAAAATTCATTTCCTAGATAGTCCATATCGGGGCGTTAGTCCAGGGGGAGCAAATAGAAAAACTATTTTTATTATTAGATGATTTCTTTGCACGATTGCTAAAAAAATTGCTTGAATGTTTGCTTATTTATTTTTCTGCAAAATTGTCATGCTTAGGAATAGAAACGGTTAGATAAGGACTTGACTTGATTGAAACATGCACAACCTAGTATTAAGATGGGGCGAGCTGATAGTATGTTAGGAAAGTCTGTCTAAAGTGTCAAGTAGGGTAAGACATACCCTATTTGGTCTTTTTAGCCAGATGGAACTAGCCGAAGCTACCTTACTACATCCTCAACTAGTTAGACCAAGGTTTCTCAAAGAGTAACTTGAAAATACAATATGTTTAAAAGGTTTTATCTAGGAAAGGGTTATTCCTCCGATATCCAAGAAGACTCTTGTGTCTCGCCAAGACCTGGAAGCCAATTATTGAAATTTATTTTTAATTTACTACTTATTAAACTTGAATCTAACTCAAAGTTCAATCAAATCTTAGTTTTCAATTTATTTTAAAGATAAAATTTGATACATCTCACAAAATAGATAAGGTTTTCCTGTTTTGTCACTTAAAAATGGGTGAGATGTGTAGGAGCTAAAAGGATTAGTTCGACCCAACCAACTCCACACATCTAATCAATTTAACCTTTAATTTAATAAATCTAATTTAAAATTTCACCTTATTAAATTTCTATTTTAAAATTCTTAACTTAATTTAAAATTAATTTTATTTTTCAAAATTTAAACTTAATATTTTTTATTCAAACATAATTTAATCAATTTTCAAAAATTAACATTTTTGTTCAAATCTTAATAAATGTACCAACTTAATTCAAAACTAACTTAACAATATTTTTAAAAATTAATTAATATTTTTTTAATAAAAACTTAATAAATTTTCCAACTTAATTCAAAACATAACATTTTTTTAAAAACATTAACATAACATTTTTTTAATAAAAATTAACTTAAAACTTAATTCTTAAAATTAACTTAACTCAACTTAATAAAATTTTCAAACTTAATTCAATTTTAACTTAATATTTTTTTAAATTTTCAAATTTAATTGACTCAACAATTTTTTTAAGTCAAAATTAACTCAATAATTTTTTAAAAATCAAAATTAACTTAATAATTTTTTAAGTCAAAATAACAATTTCTTTTCAAACCTAAGTCAAAATTAACTTAACATTGTTTTTTACAAAATGAACGTAACATTGTTTTTCTTGTTGTGTGCTTATTTTCATGAGTGTGCTTAATTTTTTTCTGGTCAATTGTTAACCGGGCGCCCTACACATGGTGGGCCCCCGATGGAAGTCGAACCAGGCACCTGGGAAATTTCTAGGTGCCTCAGTGTGCCTTTCGAGGCATCCTTGGTTTTAGAAAACCAGGGGCGCACTCTGATCCCAGGCGCCTGAGAAAACCACTCGGACGCCCTGCACAGAAAGTCACCTGGGCACCTCCATGGGCTCTCGGGCACCCGACCGGTGGCTATCTATGCCACCGGACAGTAGCCCCACAAACCCACTCAAGGCGCCTTCAAACCTCTAAAACTCCTCCTCTTCTTCTTGTTTTCACTTTGAGTCTTGCCCGGGCGATTACAATCAACCAAGGGTCGTCATTTCTACTTATTCGACCATGCCTTCTCGGTAAGACTCTAATTTAAATCTTTTCCCTTACTTTACAAATTCAATTCTTTTTAATTATTATGATATTCTTCTATTTAGTAAACGTCGTATTACTCAGGTTGATCCCACTACTGAGCCTAGCACTGACCCTAGGTTTCCCTTACTTGCTTTATTCAATAAGTTTATTTTCTTTAAGTATCACAGCTAGTTGGTTGAATGCCATTTTGAAAATTTTCCTAAGAATCACAACAATAAAAAACTTTAGATTTCAAAAAATATTGATTCCTCAAACAATAAATTTTTAAATCAACCAACACCTCAAAACACTGAGAATTGCACATGCCACGATAGTGTGGACGTATACAAATTCTACATTTATAAGAGGAGGTTTTACTCGTTAATTTTATTATCTTGTCAACCTAACTTTCTGACAAATAAAATTAATAGTTGGTTCTTCTTCGGCCCTACAAATAATAGCAGTGACTCCGATGTAGATGATACTATTATTTGCATCTAAGTGTTTACCATTACACGATACTAAGGTAATTATCTCGGATTATGTGTCGTCCGATGGGGAAAATCACACGCTCCTAAATAACTTCCTATAATCATGTCTAACCCAGTGATCTGCAGACTAAGCCCATCCGATGGGGGAAAAGACACTCAGAGCCGACGCGCAAGCTTGTTCGCATCACTTATCAAATTAGTAATGGAGGTTATGGGACCCTTAGGGTCCCTCTCCCACTTATTTATAATTGAGGAATTTTCATGCATGCACGATAAGCATATAAACTAAAAGCAATAAACAAGAAAAAAACAAATTTTTTCCCCTGACTATTATGACTTTAGTCTTCAATATGCCTCCAGTCGTGTCGCCACCTCGTCTGCTCCTCCCTATCCATGCGCAAGCCACCATGAAGGGATCTCCGAGCCAAGATAAAATGTTATTTATTTACATCCATCGATCCTATACTCCACAAAGGAGTGTACATCAAATCTAGATCGAACGTAAATAAAAAGCGCAGCTAAACAAGTACCGTATATAATTACAAAAAACAAATACCAAATTTAGCCTTGTCAACCCTGAGGATTCAAATAATATTACAACCATGCACAATCAAACACATACACACATATTTTAGCCATAATAGTCGGAATCTTGTGTCTGCAACCAAAGAGTTAGCCTACGCACATCTTACTATTATCCGACAAAATAAAATATATGATAAAGTGCAAAATGCAACCGAATCCAAAACACACAAAATCGGAAACCATTGGTTATGATACCAATTGATGGTCGTGGATTCCGGGTCACGCATGGGAAACCTCTTTATGTCCACGGATTAAAATTTTTCAATCCGAATGGAGACCTATTTCCTAAACGACCGTCTCATCATCGTGCTAACCGATTCGAGCGATCGCTTGAACAACCAAGTTGTTGTTGGTGCCGGAAGCACCAAGATCGAACTCGTGTTTTGATAATGGCAAATTCATAAGTTAAGGGTTTGTTGTGATCTAATGACGTTACTCAAGTGTGCAGAAAAGTCCTAGGACAACTAGGTACGAAGTCCTGACATAAGGTTGGGCAATAAGTCCTGGTCGTGGACTGGGCACTGAAGACCTGGTGAGTGAAGCTGGGCAATAAGTCCTGGTCATGGACAGGGCACCGAAGGCCTGGTGAGTGTAGCTGGGCAATAAGTCATGGTCGCGGACTGGGCACGAAGACCTGATCTGGGGGATTGGGCAAAAGTCCAACCGGAGGAGCCGGTTGGCAAACAAGTAAACTCTCTTGAGAGGAGTAGGTGAGGACGCTCTCTGACGGACCCAAAATAGACTGTCACGAATGTGGGTCTCAAATTTAGAATATTTGTAAAATGCTGGAAACCCTTTTTGCAATCAAAATATGAAAATGTAGTAAAGGGGTCACAGGTCGTATTTTTCCTCGGGACTAGTTGAGAGTTTGTTTGATTCGAGCTTGTGTCGATGTCGTTTGTGAATTTGGGTTTTGAATGCGAATTGGATTTGGTTTGCAATTAGAAATGGAAACACGACGAAAGAGAAGAAACTTAATTGAGTGAGCTAAACAAGGATTTGGCACTAAAAAAACTCAATCATTTGGAGGCTTAAGTGACTCATGCAACTAAGAAAATTCTGAAGCAAAGCTAACACAAAGGCAATGCCGAAATCTTCACTGATTACAAACTGCAGAAATGCAAACTGGAATACAAGAATAAAAATTTCAATTCAGAAACAATTTGGATGTAAAACAAGGATTCACAATTGAACTTAAGTGCAGAAATGTAGATCTCAATTCATGGACAAACCGAATGTAAATGGAAGCTATTTTCAAGTACACAATGCATTAACAGACTGGTTTGACCCTGATACGCAATTCAGATAGGACTAGCTGCAGTTGAGATACAACAGAACTACAATTTATGTGAAGCAAGTGACTGAGAAACAAACTAATTGCATGCAGATTCCAAAAGCAGGTGAATGTCAAACCACGTGGAAATTCAGAAAAGAGTTTAGCACCCAACTGTTAACAAGCCACGTGGAAATTCAAAAAAGAACTACACTTTACTGGTAACAACACCTTAGAAATCAAATCAAGGATTGAAATTCAGAAAATCCAAACTGATACGCAGGAATAGAGATTGGCACGCAGCAGCTAAACAGAAACGCAGGTTGAAACACCAATTCAGATATTTATATCCATTGCTATGGAATTAAACCAACTGCACGTGAGTTCAAAAGTGAGAACTAAGCTCACTTGACACAATTTCAGAAATAAGAAGCTGGGGATTGTAGAAATTAAATTTGAATGGCAAAATTTGAAGCTGAAATGCAGGAAACAAATTGAAACGCAGCATGTGCAGGGAATGCAGAAACACCAGACTGAACAAAATTCAGAAATGAAACTAAAATCGAAACAACTTAACTCAACTAAACTAACACACTAGATGTGAAATACACTAAGAACTTCAGAAATAAAGTGGAATTGCAGAAAAGAAACTGATACGCCGCTGAAAACAGGGCATTCAATTGATACGCAACAATTAAGCATGAATTAAACTAGAATTAAAAGCAATTATCCACTAAACACATTCCCTAGCTATTAAACTTGCAGAAACCAAACCTAATTTAAGCAAAACGATTAGAAAACGAAACTACGCAATCTGATACGAATGCAGTAATGGAACAAAATGCAGAAATGAGATTACAGCTAATAACCGAAATTAACTAAGCCTCAATCCAAATCCTTGCTGTCACTCAAGGATGAGCCTCGAATTGAGGTGGTCACGCCTTCTTGGATGAAGAAATTGCAGAAGAAAATGAAGAAGAAACGAAGGAAACCAGCTGCGGTGAGGACGCGACGAAGGTTGAGGAGCTGGGAAAATTTCCTTAAGTACATAAGAATGGACGACCCAGATTGATCGGAGGAGATCCAACGGTTGATCTTGCTCTGATTTGAGCCAAACTTTAATGATGATGATCAGGGGTCAGGATCTACATTGTGGTAGCTCGGATCCTCCAGATTTGCAACGGATGGTCCAGATCACCCTAATCTTTGAATGAACGATCTAGAGCCCTCCGAGCTTGATCCAACGGTTGAATGACCTCTGATTGGGATGAAACCTTCAGATCTTGATCAGAGTGCTTGATCAACCCTAACCCTAGCTCAGATTGCTTCAGATGGTCCCGGATGGTTCAGATCTAGCCGCTTTTGAATCGGACGACCCAGATTTAATCCTAATCTTGATAACTCGATCTGGGTCACTTCCGACTCAAGTTTGACCCAATATGCCCTAGGTCCATGAACCTTTCATGCCTACAAAAATAGATCAAAAATTTAGTGGCCAAATAATCCAAATATGTGCAAATTTGCAATTAAGTCCAAA
This sequence comes from Boesenbergia rotunda, assembly GCA_024364735.1. Classification (NCBI taxonomy): domain Eukaryota; kingdom Viridiplantae; phylum Streptophyta; class Magnoliopsida; order Zingiberales; family Zingiberaceae; genus Boesenbergia; species Boesenbergia rotunda. The sequence goes on from JAGFNQ010000409.1 coordinate 32,208, forward strand.
ATCAGAGGAAGTTCTAAAACCTAGGGTAAAATCATAATTAAGCAAGTAAAACATGGGTCAAACATGGATTTTAGCAATTAAAATAGTCAACAAAATGGTACTTATCAACTCCCCCACACTTAAGCTTGAGCGTCTCGCGAAACCACTAAGTATGTATCCCTTTGGTTTTCTAAAGCATAATTAGAAGAAAATGAAAAGAAATTACCTAGGGTTGTTAATTCTCAAAAACCTAAACTCTATGGATTAGTATCTTATCCTTAAATCAACAAGTTAGCAATTTCAACCTTCATGATTTATTGAGATGAATTTCACTCACTAGCCTTTCAAGGGAAGTTTTTGGTGGCTCTCTTCCTAAGTTCTAAATACATGATGGAAATGGAGCTCTCTCAAACACACATGCTTCTTGCACTACCATAGGCTTGCTTGTTATCTACTCTCTACCATTATTCATGATTATAATCAATCATCTATAAAAGTTTATTCAAAAATGAAAGACATATGAAATGGTAGAAATGAAATAAAAGACATGAAAATAGCAAATTTGATGGAATGGAAGACTTGAATGCTCAAGGATATTTTTGATGCATTTTGCCCTCCTTTCAGTCCATATAATGAAATCAAAGTGGGATGAAATGGGGCTTTGACATTGCTCTTTCAAAATTTGATGAAAAGAATTCATGAATTCCTTTGTGCCAATTTTTCCTTTTGCGTGCCATTTTGCCTCTTCTCTTTTCTTTTCTGTTTTTTTTCTGTTCCTTTCTTTTCTCTACTGAAATCAGAATGTATTGGAACAAAACTCTGATTCGGATGAGAATCTCCACTGATTTCATGGTGCCAACAACTCATTGTGTGCCAACTTTGTTCCTTTGTTTTTCTCAAACTGTTTTTTTTTCTGTTTTTTTTTCTCAGGTGCCAGCTTCCTTATTTCAATTGCAGCTTCTTTTTATTCATATCTGATTTCTCAAAACCAGTAGCTTCCAAACTTCTCCCAGATCTAGAGCCCTCAAGTGAAACCAAACTCAAAATTCTGCTTTGTTTTCTTCTTTTTTTTGTTTTCCAAACTGTTTTGTTTTTCTTTTTTTTTCTGCTCTCCAATCTTCTAATGGACTCAATCGGATCAACATTCATATCAGAGAGTTTGAGACATCAAATAGCAATCAGAGACAAAATTTTTGATGCTCACATATAACCTTTGCTAACTCTTGCAACTCCCTTTTAATACACACCTTTCTCTAGTTGGCACACATTCCTTTTCCACTTTGGCTCAGTTTTTGCATTGATTCCACATGCAATTCATCCTCTATCATAATGGCCGAAACATGCTCCATAGCAAACTCTTTTTTTTTCTCTTTTTGGCACAACTTCTTTTTTTTCGAATTAACTTGGCAAAGAATGGCTTGAATCTCCAATTTAACAACCGAAATCTGAATGCTCCAATGGTTCCTCTTCCTTAACACTCATTCTTGTTTATTCTTGATACCAAACTCACTTAAATCCGGCACCTTTTGGCCTCCATCTCAAAGAATTTTCCCTCCTTGAATGTGAAATGCATCTTTTATACACAAATGCTTCCAAAACACTAGCCACTCCCCCACACTTAATCCTTTGTCTGTCTCGGGCAAAATAACATCAAAGAACATCCCCCAAACAAACAAGTCCCTGTAAAAGCATGGTTAAAAGTAGAAGATAAGGAAAGAAAAATAGAAAGAACATGATTTGTATCAAGAATTGATATGGAAAGGTAAACAAATTTATTAGCCTCTATAGATGTGATTCAATCATTGAAATATGGTTTTGAAAGAACCTAAGCAAGTTCTAGAGTACAATAACATGTATGTGTTACAAATATAAGGCTAAACATCACTAGGCAAAAATAACTCATCTCAAGTCCTCAATTAAGAATTTAAAGCAAAGTAGTACTCAAGCATCCAAGATTTCATCCATGAGTTCAAACCCTAAGTTTTAACAACCAAATTTAATTTATTTTCAAAAGGCTCTAAAATGCTATGGAGATAACCTAAGGGATACATTTATTCCTAGTTATGCAAGAAAAAGTGCTAAAACAAAAGACATGGTATTTACAATGACTTTTATTCATGTTACTCTACTCACGTATTTATTAGCAAGAACTCATTTTAAAAGTGAAAACAGACAATAAAGGAAAAGTTAAGAAAGATCAAAACTCCCTTTTATTTTTGGCGGTCGGAGTCTATCAAGAAACAGCCTCCATCGTGATATTGGAGGAGTCAGGGTATGCGAAAGAGCTTCTTTCATTTGTTCAACTTTACGGTGTATCGCTCCCCCACACTTGGACTTAACTGCAATCTGTTCAGGTGGCCGAAGGTTATTTAGATACAAGACCCATTTAAGAGGTAGAGTTTTTCGAATTAAAGTAAAATCTACTCCCTCTTTATTCTTTTTGGAACACCTTCCAGGAGGTTTGAGTCTGTTCAGATGAAGCACCCACTCCAGAAGTCTTCTGGACCCTGCGAGGTAAGAAAGAAATGAAGTAATATTAGTCTTTGTATAAAATGTATCCAAAAATGCATCACATCCAATAAAATTAATTTTCGACACCTCAAGGAATTTTTCACAATTAATATCCACCAAAAATGTGTCAAGCAATGCATTGTAACCCATGAAATCAATTTGAGACACCTCTATAATTTTTTTACATTCAAATTCAGCATAATATATAGCAAGAGATTCATCACAATAAATAACATCAATTTCAGGCATCTCCAAAAATTTTTCACACTCAGTTTCTACATAAGGTAAATCAATAAATGTGTCACAACGAATAAAATCAAGCATGGGTGCCTCTATGGAATTTTCATCATTATTTCTCACAAAAAATGTATCAATACATGCTTCACCTGCACTTCTAGACATCTTTCTGAAATTTTCTAAAGGAAAAGAAGAAATACTTACCTGATCATGCTGAAAAATGTCTGTTGGGTCTACAAGAAATACCTCCATTTCAGGCTCAAATTCTGGTGGACATTCAGCTGGAATAGGTGATCCTTGGGTACTTGCTCCCATCATGCAAGTCCCTACACTTTTTGGAAATGGTGGTGGTCCCTGGGGCTCTGTGCAATCCCCTACACCTATAGAATCCTCTTCTGTGCATGCCTCCTTAGTAATACCTGCAACAACCTCATTAAAAAGATTAGGACTATCAATAGCAATATCATCACAAAATAGAAAACAAGAAAAATCCGGTAAAAGCTTCAATTTTGAAATCAAGGCTGTCACATGCTTTTCCATCTATCTCCTCAGCTTCCTCTGAAATCAAAGCTCCTCCCACTATGTCAAATGCAACATCATCAGCAATTAACTGTGCCTCTACAGTTTCATCTGTGGTGCCCACGCTCATGATTGAGTGATCTCCCCCAGGGTCCTTCATGGCATCGAAAATGCTAAACTGGACTACTGTGTCTCCCACCTCCATCGAAAGTATGCCAGCATAAACATCAATCTTTGTTCTGGCCGTCTTCAAAAAAGGCCTCCCAAGGATGAGTGGGGATCTACGTGCAAGATACTCTCCCTCCATGTCTAGAATGTAGAAGTCTGCAGGAAAAATCAACTCTTTCACTTTAACCAAAACATCTTCAATAACTCCTGCCGGGCGGGTCTGGCTTTTATCTGCTAGCTGAATCACAACTCCAGTGGGCTGTAGAGGGCCAATGCCAAGCATTTGGAAGACCGTCCTGGGCATGACATTAATGGAAGCTCCTAAATCCAACATGGCATCATGTAGCGTGGTGCTCCCTATCTCATAAGATACAGTAAACATGCCAGGGTCTTCACATTTCTAAGGTATGGCATGGATGAGTGATGAAACATTTTTCCCAATGCTGACCAATTCATTTTCCTTAAGTCTCTTCTTGTGAACGCAAAGATCTTTCAGAAATTTTGCATACTTAGGGACCTGTTTAATCATTGTCAGCAAGGGTACATTAATTTCTACTTTGCTAAAAAGTTTTACCAGCTCATTGTACTCTTTGGTTTTCTCCTCCTCCACTTGTCTTTTTGTTGGAGTTCTCCCCTGTGGAAAAGGCAAGGGTACCCTAAATTCTTCCTCTTGAACCGAAATGGGAGGGGCTGATTTTTGAGCTGCTGCCCTGTTTGGAATGGCTGCTGTAAAATCTATTTCGCCACTGATTTGTGCTTCGTTTTCCACCAAAATTAGAGGATTGCTAGATGAGGAAGTTGGGCACGGGCTAGGGGTGGTATCCACTGAATTTGGAGTGGTTTCGGCACTGATTTGGGCTGGAAATGAGGGTGCTGCCCTGTTTTCAGAAAATTCAGCTCTTGGGTCATTTTGAGTTGATGCAACCTTCCCACTCCTCAAATAAATTGCACTAACATTTCCCTTTGGGTTGGGAACAGTTTGGGAAGGTAGTTGGCTTGATCCTTGAGCTTTAAGTTGATTCACATCATTAGCCAATTGTCCCATTTGCCTTCCGAGGTTTTGTAAAGCTCCAATGATATCATCCTGCTGTAACTGTTGGAATTGGGGCTGTTGGGGCTGATTGGAGTTCTGAAATTGCTGTTGAATTGGCTGATAAGTAGATTGGAATGTGGGTTGAATTTGCTGAGAATTACAGCCTTGAAAATTCTGATTTTGCAGTTGAAATGGTTGTTGTGGAAATTGAAATTGATTGGGTTGAAATTCTTGATTGTGTGGCTGAAAACTTTGATTCCAAGGCTGGAAATTTAGTTGGGAAAGTTGGAATTGCTGCTGTGAGGGTTGATATGGCTGTGAATAATTCAAATTCCCTTGGAAACCTTGTTGATTTCCTTGAATTGGCTGCTGAAAGTTCTGAATTATTGGCTGGAAATGCTGATTTGGAGGCTGATTTTGCAGATTTTGAGCTTGAAATTGTTGTGGTTGCTGAAAAGATAGTTGAGGCTGCTGACCTTGCTGTTGAGAGGGGTTCTGTTGGTAGAAAGAATTCCCGTACCTCAGATTTGGATGATCCCTCCAACCGGGGTTGTAAGTGAAAGAGTAGGGGTTATTCCGAGATGGAAACTGTCCCCTAACCAATGTCGCGACCGTCTCATCTTGTTGGAGGGTAGGACACGAGTCTGAGTTGTGCTCTTGACTAGAGCAAATGCCACACACACTCATCACTTGATTAGATTGTGGAGTTGCTGAAAGATTTGAGCCTTGATTTGCATTATTAACCTTCAATTGCTTAATAAGTGATGTGATCTCTGCCAATGAATTCCTTATCTCTTTCTGATCATTAGAACCCATCTGGACTTCATTAACTCCTCTAGTGGTCAGTGCTCTGCTCCCAAACTGTTGTGAATTCTCAGTCATATTAGAAATGAGCTCCCTAGCATGATGTGGTGTTTTGTTGACTAAGGCCCCTCCAGCTGCAGCATCAATCATAATCCTATCCATCTGTAATAGTCCCTCATAAAAGTACTGAATCAAAAGCTGCTCGCTGATCTGATGCTGGGGGCAACTTGAACACAACTTGTTGAATCTCTCCCAGTAATCATAGAGCGTCTCACCCACCACTTGCTGAATGCCACAGATGCTTTTTCTGATTATTGCTGTTCTGGAGGCTGGGAAATATTTTTCCAAAAATGCCTTCTTCATAGAGATCCAACTAGACACGTGCCCCGTGGGTAGGTAATAAAATCAATCTTTTGCTGCTCCTGTCAGTGTAAAGGGAAAAGCTCTCAGCTTGATATCTTCTTCAGAAATGCCCTGAGGCTTCATAGTAGAGCATACAACATGGAATTCGTGCAGGTGTCTATTTGGATCCTCTCCAGATAATCCCTGAAACTTGGGCAGCAAATTGATGAGTCTAGATCTGAGCTCGAAATCTCCCGCCAGCTCCGGATAAGCAATGCTGGAGTACTGAAATGAAGCATCTGGTGCTGCGAGTTCCTTCATGGTCTTCTGGTGGTCTGCCATGATACTGCCTGACTGAGTGAAAATAGTCTGAATAGGAGGGATATCTGTAGTCTCAGAAAGAATGCCTTGGTTCCTCCTTGCTCTGAAAGTCCTTTCAATCTCAGGGTCGAATTCTTCAAGATCACCACCTGTAGACCTGGTCATAAAACCAAAATAATTCGCAGTAAAAGTAGAATAAGAGATAAAACAAATAAAATCAGATCACCAGATATAGCAATAAGCACAAAAATAAATCAAGAAAGATATGAAATAAGTGCACAAGCAAAAATCAAACAAATCAACTAGTTGCTTCCCCGGCAACGGCGCCAAAAATTTTGAACTTGCAGCCCTGTTACAAAACAAGTAAAATAGCAGCAACCGTATACAAAAGATAAAGCAATCAAGAATAGAATCAAAAGATATAATTATCAAGCACCACTACATTCCCCGGCAACGGCGCCAAATTTGATAACCGCTTCAGTCGTGTCACGGTTTCAAATACAATTTAATTATCGAACTCCTCTACACTAATGTAGCATAGAGTAACTCGAGTCGTCTCCCAACGAATGTAGTTGGTACATGATAATTCTCATGATCGTATTTTATTGCTTTTGGGTTTTGGATATGAACTGGGTTTTGGGTTTGAACGTTAATACTACGAAAAGAAATGACAAAGCAGGTATGAAATCTAACCTAATTAAGGAAAGACAATACAGGTAATAAAATCTAATTTATTCTAACTACAATTGTAGAAAAGAAAAGGACAACTGGGAATTAAGCATTAACAAAACTGAACACAGAACATAAACCTACAGCATTAAAAAAAATCTAATCTCCTAACTTAATTGCATTAAACTGAAGACAAGAAACCTAAAGCATTGGAAAGAGCAACACAAAATCAAAGTAAGCAACTAAAAGAAAAAAAAACATTACAATTGAAATTACCAGTTCTAAGCAACATTTAATCAAACACATGAAAGGCATACTAAAATTTGCTTCAAGTACGTGCTAATTGATAGGGGCAAGATCTATCCACTACAAACATTTTAACAATCAATCACAAACAACTCAATTAAGAACAATCAACATTCACTAACAACGCAATTAAACTCAAAATCTAGTGAAGAACAGATGTGAAGGCAACGACACAAAAATCTAATGAACCACACAATTTGATATGGAATTGAATTTGCTTGAAGGATCTACTGGGAAAGGTGGCAGCCGAATGCTGAAAGCTGACTGATGAGGAGCTGCTGTGAAGGTGAAATGGTGCTGCCGAAGCTGGAAATTGAAGTGCATGGGATTGAAGCTGCTGAATCGAGCTGTGAAGAAGTGCTAGAAACAAACTGTGAAGAACTGCTGGAAATGGAATTGCTATGAAATCTGTTGGGAATGAGAATCTGCTAGCTGCTGAAAATTTGAAGAGGTGATTACAATTGCAGAAAATGAAAGACAGTTAAACCTAATTGAACCCAAACGAAACAAGAAATTGCTGTGAAGAAACAAATTGCTGGAAATACTGAAGAGCTGCTGGAATTGAAAGAAAATGGCTGTGAAGACGAATGCTGAAGAAAGCTACTGAAGGAAATCTGTGAAGAACTGATGGCGTGTGGTGGAAATGGAGGAGATGTCAGCTAGGGTTCGGAACCCCCAGAGCCCTAGCTGTGGTGGTGGTGCTGGAATGCTGCGACGGGGATGGCTGACGGCGGTGGATGGCTGGCATCTCTCCGAACCCCGAAAGAGAACCCTTACTCTCTTCTCTCCGAACCCTGAAAGAGAAGAGGTGGAGAATGGATACCGGGCGGCGGTGATGAAGGTGGAGGAGAACCGCCGGTGGTGAAGGTGAAGAAGATGATTGGAGACAGGAACCCCCTCGCCTCCATCGCTTCTCCCCGATCGTTCCCCGTGGAGAAGATAACCTAGCTTCTCTGCGCGATCCCCTTTTGATCCTGCTGCACGTGGGTTCGGTCAGCCAAGCCGCTTCAGCGATTTGATTCAACTCAGTCAGTTGAGTTCAGTGATTCGGTCAAAGTTGCGTTCAACAAAGCTTGGGTTTGGCTCAGCAACTAATTCAGTCCAGCCTTGGGTTCAGCAGCAGACCAGCCCAGTCTGAGTTCAGTCCAGTTCTGTGGTTCAGTCCAATCAAGCCAGAGCAGTTGGGTTCAGACCTCTTGGTTCGGCACAGCACTTGGTTCAGCCAAATTATGATAGAAGTAACAGACGGCTGAGATCAATCTGACTTCATCCAACGGTCGGATCTCTTCAGATCTGAATCAAACTCCACAGATCTCAATCAATGGTCCTAATCTACCTGTCCCCAGCTCGGATTCACCAGATCAGTGGCGGATGGTCCAGATCTTCCTTTTTCTTGAATGGATGGTCTAGAACATCTTGAGCTCGATCCAACGGTCAGATCACTTCTGATTTGGCTGAAATTTTCATATCTTGATCTCTGGTCATTATTGATTCTATCTTGGATTCGGATCGACCAGAAGTTGACCGATGGCTCAGATCTAGCCGTTCTCTGGAATGGACGGCTCCTATTAATCCGATGCTTGATCCTTTTGATCTAGATCCAATCCTGACTCAAGTTTGACCCAATTTGATCTAGGTCCATGATCAATTGAAGCCTACAAAATGATATTCAAATTTAGTGCCAAAAATATCCCAAATATACAAAGATTAGAATTAAAAGCCAAAATAGGGAAAATACATGAAACCTAATAAAATTGCAAACTTAAGCATATAAAATGTGGATCAAACATGGATTTTAGAGCCTAAAATAATCAACAAAATGATGGTTATCACGCTCCCCATAGGAGGGAACATTAGGCGTCGGTTCAACCTAGGGTTCCATTTAGGAAGCCCAAAGTCAGAATCGAGATAGCTCAGGCTGTTAATCATGCTTAAACTTATATCATTTATGTGTTATTTGTATTTTGGAACTAACCTTGGTTGCAGGAACAAAGGGATAGATGTTTCTGCTCCCAGGCACCTGAATGGAGTCAGGCGCCTGTGTTGATACAGGCGCCCCAGACAAGGGTCTTTCCAAAACCACTCGAAGCAAGCCTCCACGTCAGCATATGAGGTGCCTGTGTTCATACAGGCGCCCCAGTCAGCTCAGGCACCCCAGTTGAAGGGATAAGCGCTGGCCAAGTCTGCGGATTGAGGTTCACGCAGAATGGGCCACGTGTCAGGCGCCCCCTTCAACACAGGCGCCCCAGCGACTAGTATATAAAGGGGTTCACCCCCTTGCTTCAGAAGACAACTTCTTTCTACGAATTCTTTCAAGCGCTCTGCTCCAAACGCTCCGTGCTCAAGTCTCAAGCGCCAACGACGACTCGCGGCTCCGATTTTCAATCTTCTCCGGTCATCGGTATAGAATTTTCTTATTGCTATATTTTCTTTAAAATTTTATATTCGAATTCAAAGTAGTAATATTTTCTCGGAATATAGAATTGCCCAACGTAAATGGTCGAGGACCGTGGGCCTTGGAGTAGGAGCCGACCGCGGCTCCGAACCAAGTAAAAAATCGAAGTGTTAGCATTGAATTTTTCCGCTGTGCAATTGCTCTCGTTTTTTCGAAAAATTATTCGTTCGATATTCACCCCCACCCTCTATCGATTCTAACCGATCCCACAAGTGGTATCAGAGCGGGTGGCTCAAATCTGATGCAACCACCAGTTGAGCGATTTTTCAGATTTTTCAAATTTTAAATATTTTTTTCGTTCGTAATTTTCTCGTTAATCGAGGTTGGTGCAACACCACTCGATTTTTTCTTATTACTATTTTTTTCCGCACTACTAATCCAAGACTTAGTCTTGGAACAAGTTTCTTTTTGCAATTTTCTTTTTAGATAAATTCAAATGGCCATGCAAAAAGGATATAGCACCGCCAGACCACCTCTCTTCTCTAGAGAAGATTTCTCCTATTGGAAGAGTAGGATGGAGGTCCACCTGAAAACTCAGGTGGACATGTGGATCATCATCCAGTCCGGACTAGAGATACCCAAAAATGCACAAGGCGAGGTGCATGGCTACACTGAGTGGGACGGTCCACTCAAGAAGAAGATCGAGGCTGACGCTAAAGCTACACAAACACTACAATGCGGCCTGACGAAAGAAGAGTTGAATCGCGTCGAACTCTTCAGCAGCGCAAAGGAACTCTGGAACAAACTCATCGAACTGCACGAAGGTACGTCTGATATGCGGATCAGCAAAAGGGATCTATTACTCAACAGACTCTACACGATAAAGATGCACGATGGTGAATCAGTAGCACAACTCCACACAAGGATCCAAGAGCTTATGAACGAGCTGCACACAATAGGTCACAAGGTCGAAAATCGTGACCTAATAAGGTATACCCTAAACACGTTACCAAGGAACACATTGTGGGCGTCTATGGTGGATGCCTACAAGGTTTCCCGGAACCTTTCCGACATTAAGTTAGACGAATTATTTTCTGAGTTAGAATTACACGAACAAACTAATGCTACATTGGTCGAGAAGGGTATTTCCTTTGTTGCAAGAAAAACTCAAGGAAGATCTCAGAAGAAAAAGCCTCAATAAGTACCCGAGTCCGACTCAGACTCGGAATCAGACGATGATGAAGGGGATCATCCCAAACTGGTCTGATTAGCTGGCGACTACTACAAGGAGCTCAAAAACCAAACGAACAAGAAGAAGTCAAGTCGGAAGAAGGAAGATCCATCTGAACCCTCGACGAGCCAGAAGAACAAAGGTAACATCACCTGCTACGAGTGCAACAAGAAGGGACATTTCATATCAGAGTGCCCCAACCTCAAAGAGAACAAGAAGGCTCGGAAGAATAAGGCTCTTCAAGCCACCTGGGACGAATCGTCCTTGGAAGAAGAAGAAGAAATGCCGCACTCGAACCTACTCGCCTTGACCGCCTCGGAAGACGTCGACTCCGGAACGGAATCAGAACCAGACGAGGGTGTCGGCACCGGAAAGCTTTCAATCTCGGAGGACGGACAAATCACGGTAAGAGGTTATCCAGAATCCGAACTCTATGATTTAATTTCTTATTTGTCTCGTAAATTGGCAAAAGCCAAACATCCGGGTTGAAACCCTCCGACAGGAAGTAAAACTCCTGAAAGAGGAAGTCAACTCAAGTTCCTTGACTGAACCAATTCAAGGAAGAAACTCAACTCAAGTTCAAAAGCTTGAGGAAGAGAATTCCTCCTTGAAAAATCAAGTCAAGGAACTCAGAGTCGCATTGGAACGATTCACTTCGGGTTCCAAGAATCTTGACATGATTCTTGGAAAACAGAAGTATGTTCTCAATCGATCCGGATTAGGCTATCGAACCAAATCGCGACAATGTTCTTATTATTCAGTATTGAACCAACCTAGAACTCAAGTCCAAGCATGAGTCCCAAAGCTATGTTTGAATAAACAAGCTGGACCAAACCAATATTGAATCCCCAACAATAAGATTCACATCTTGCCTAATCTTTATCGAGGCTTTAGTCCAGGGGAGCTAATATAAAAACCATCTTTATAATTAGATAATTTTTTTCTTGCTTATTGCTTGTTTATTTTTTTTTTGCAATGTTATTATTATGCTTAGACCTAGGCTTGGTTAGTTTAAGGACAAAAGAGTTACTTAAAACTTGAACAACCTAGTATTAGGTGGAGGTGAGATGATAGTACGTTAGGGAAGCCCTTCTAATAAGGTCAAGTAAGGTAAGGCGTACCCTACTTGGTCTGTTTAGTCTAGTGGAACTAGCCGAAGCTACCGATCCAAAACCTAAGCTAGTTAGACCAAAATTTTTCAAGAAGTAATTTGAAAATGAACTTTCGATAGAAGACTTTGTCAAGGAAAGGGTTGTTGCTCCAATAAGGCTACGACCAAAGAAGGCCTCTGTGCCTCGCCAAGACCTGGAAGCCGATTATCGAAATTCAAATTCAATTTACTATTTGTTAAATTTGAATCTAACATAAGTTTTAATTAAATCTTAGATAACATTTTTCAAAACTCTACAATATTTTCAAAATTATTCAACATTATCAAAAACTCTACATTTTTCAAAATTAACTTAATATTTTTCAAATTTAATTCAATATTTTTCAAAATTAATTCAACTCATATTGAAAACCTGTCTCACAAAAACCCATAAGGTCAACATGCTTGATAACATTAGATGTGGGTGACAGACTAGATAGTGAAATTCAATTCAAACTATTCCTACTTCTACACAAATGGATCCAAATCAAAACATACTTTATGTGTAGGAACATAAAGATTTGGACCAGTGGATGTTGGATAGTGGATGTTCCAGACACATGACTGGAGATAAATTGAAGTTCACCAAAATCAAGTTCAAAAACATAGGCTCAGTAGCATTTGACAACAATGCTACACTTAAAGTAATTGGGTCAGGTAACATTGAACTTAACTCAGATTTTATCATTAAGAAAGTGTTATTGGTTGAAAATTTCAAGTTCAATTTGCTTAGCATTAGCCAACTCTGTGATACTGGTTACATTGTTACCTTCACCAACTCTGACTGCCTTATTAGAAATCTCCAAGATTCAGAAATAACACTTAAGGGTAGTAGGAAAAACAACGTTTACACAATTAATCTACCCTTAGTACCCAAATGTTTTCTGACTCAATTAGAAGAAACCAATCTTTGGCATAGGAGATTAGGTCACACTCATACCAAACTAATTTCAAAAATAACTCAACTTGGATTAATTAAAGGTGTACCTAAAATTAAGAACTTTGACAATACAATCTATAATTCATGTCAACAAGGCAAACAAACCAAGTCAACTCATAAACCAACCCAGTCAGACTTAACCCAAGCCACACTTGAGCTCCTACACCTTGACCTATTTGATTCACATGGAGCCAAGTCACTAAGCGGGAATCGGTACTGCTTAGTAATCATTGACGATTACTCTAGATTTACCTGGGTTAGGTTCTTACAAACTAAAGATGAAACATTTAACTCTTTTAATGATTTGTGCAAAATAATAGAAAATCAAAATGACACAAAAATTAAAAGACTTAGGAGTGATCACGGGGGAGAGTTTGAAAACCAAAAATTTGAGGAGTTGTGTAAAATTAATGGGTACGTCCATGAGTTTTCATGTCCTAGAACTCCCCAACAAAATGGGATAGTTGAAAGAAAGAATAGAACCCTCCAAGAAGTCGCTAGGACCATGCTCAACGAATATAACCTAACTAATCAATTCTGGGCAGAAGCGGTAAATACAGCATGTTACATTCAAAATAGGGTCTTAATTAATAGAAGATACAATAAGACACCCTATGAACTTTATTATCATAGATTACCTAATTTACACTATTTAAGGGTTTTTGGGTGCAAAGTCCATATTTTAAACACTAAGGACTATCTAGGTAAGTTTCAATCAAAATCAACCCCAGGGACTTTCTTAGGATATTCAACAACTAGTAGAGCTTATAGGGTTTACAACAGACAAACCCATAAAATTGAAGAAACTACTAATTTAATCTTTGATGAAGAAGTTGAAACAAAGTCTATTAACAATCAAAATCAAAACAAATCAAAGTTTGATCAAGAAGATAGTGAACCATCAATTGAACCATTAAATGAACTATCAATTGAACCAACTACTGAGGTATCAACTGAACCAATAACTGAACCAACCCAAGTAGTTGAACCAAACACTGAACCAAACCTTCAGCCGACCTGAGGCTAAACCTAGTTCCAGAAGAACAAAGAAACCCAGACTCAATCATCCATCTGACCAAATCATGGGCGATCCAACCTTAGGAGTCAGAACCAGGTCTTCTTATAGAAATCTTAGTCAGATTGCTCTTATTTCAAAAATTGAACCTAAGACTATAGAAGAAGCCCTACCTGACCCAGATTGGATCATAGCAATGCAAGAGGAATTAGCCCAATTTGAGAGAAACCAAGTCTGGGACTTAGTACCTAAACCTGAGGGTAAATCAGTAATAGACACTAAGTGGGTATTTAGAAATAAGCTAAATGACCAAGGGGAGATTGTGAGAAACAAAGCCCGCTTAGTAGCTAAAGGGTTAGTCAAGTCGAAGGGTTAGATTATGATGAAACCTATGCCCCTGTAGCCAGACTTGAATCAATTAGGATGTTACTAGCCTTTGCAACCCATAGAGGGTTTAAACTGTACCAAATGGATGTCAAGTCTGCATTTCTTAATGGGTTTATAAAAGAAGAAGTATATGTAGGGCAACCCCAGGATTTGAGGACTTAGACAAACCTGAATATGTATTCAAACTTAGGAAAGCCCTTTATGGGTTAAAACAAGCACCTAGGGCTTGGTATGAAAGATTATCAACTTATTTAATTTCTAAGGAATTTAACCAAGGACAAATTGACTCAACATTATTTGTTAAAACCTTAGAAAAAGATATATTTATAGCTCAAATATATAGATGATATAATATTTGGGTCTACAAATTCTAACTTTTTAAAAGAGTTTGTCAAAATTATGGAGAGCGAATTTGAAATGAGCTTAGTGGGTGAGCTGAACTCTTTCTTAGGTCTCCAAATTAAACAAACCAGGGATGACAACTACGTTCATCAATCTAAATATGCAAAGGAACTAATAAAGAAATTTAAAATGGATAGTTCTAAAAGTTTAAGTACTCCGATGGCTACAAATGTCAAAATAGATAATGACCCTGAAGGTAAACCAGTTGACCTAAAATTATACAGGAGTATGATTGGTAGCTTATTGTACATAACTGCTAATAGACTTGATATTTTGTTCGCTATAGGTATGTGTTCTAGGTACCAAACCTGTGCTAAGGAATCCCACTTAGCAGCACTAAAAATAATTCTAAGGTACATTAAGGGTACCCTAAATGTAGGTATTTAGTATCCTAGGACATCCACTTTTGAATTATCAGGATACTCTGACTCTGATTATGCCGGGTGTAAACTAGATAGAAAGAGTACAAGTGGAAGTTGTCAATTATTAGGACATAGTCTAGTCAGCTGGTGCAGTAGAAAGCAACACTACGTAGCTTTATCCACAACTGAAGCAGAATATGTTGCCCTAGGAGAGTGTGTGGCACAACTTTTATGGATGATGCACACTCTTAAGGATTTCCAGCTGGACTATACCCAAACCAAAGTGTTTATTGACAACATTAGTTCAATAAATTTGACTAAAAATCCAATTCATCACTCCCGAACCAAACATATAGAAGTAAAACATCACTTTGTTAGGGATCACGTAGCCAGGGGCAAAATTGTACTTATGCATGTGGACTCAAAATCAATTTAGCTGACATCTTTACTAAACCCTTACCTGAATCTGAGTTTAGCTTACTAAGAAGCAGTTAGGGTTGTGCTTAGTAGAATAGGACTGCTCTATTTTTCTTTTCAAAAACTTCTATATTTTCATATTTTTTTCGAAAATTAGCATTTAATATTTTTTGAAAAATCATTTCTTTTATTAAGTTCTTGAAATTTAAAATGATTTTCTGACTTAGATTTTTCAAAACTTACCCCCTTTAAACCTAGGGTTTTTTCGCAAATGGACTTAGCCTAGGCTTTAACCCTAGAATTGCATGCACCTATAGATCTAGAAGCCATCATCTCACAAGCACCCTAGGGTACTTTGAGTGATAACCTAGACTAGGTTGAGATGCTTAGGTGTATGCCTTGACTCAAGATGCTTTAAGTCAGTGTATCTACAATAGTTGGGGCAATAAATACAATTGAACAGCAATCAAGTTAAGTGTTCAAGCTTAGACAATCTAACTTGATCAGATCATTTAACTTGATTAACCCTAGTGAAAGCTACTGTTATATAACAGTTAGTAAGTAGCTAACTGGTTAGACAGACCCGAATAAGTCTAGTTTAATTGTTTGGTCCTTTTTATTACTTGAATTCACTAGAGTTGGTTCAATACGGACTCAAATTTTTTTAACTCTGATTCAAAATTGATCTGATTTGCAATTAGTTTCTATCATTTTTTTATATATGGCAAAGGGGGAGAGAGAAAAGAAAAGAGAGGAATTTTGTTTTTCAAATTTTCATTTTCTCAAAAAGTTAAAGCTTAGTGCAATAAATTTTCAAATTAAATTTAAAATTAAAGCTCTGATTCTTTCGAAAATGTTTTTCTTAAGTGCACAAATTTTTCTGAGCAAATAGTTTCTCAAGTGCACAATTTTTTTCTCTAAGTAAAAACATTCTCCAAATTTTTTTTTGCTAAGTAATTTTTGTTTGTGCACAAAATTTTTACTATGTGCATTTTTCTTAGCAATTTTTTTCCTAAGTGCATTTTTTTTGCTTTAATTTCCTAAGTGCATGTTTCTAAGAATATTTTTTTAAGTGCATGCTTCTAAGCAAAATTTTTCGAAATGCACAAGTTTTTAAGCAATACTTTTTTAAGTGCACCAAATCTTTTAAGTAAAATATTTTTTGTGCACAAAATTTTTCTCTAAGCAAAATTTTTCAAGTAAATTTTTTTTTGCAAAAATCTTTTAGGTGCACAAATTTTCTAAGTAAAAATATTTTGCCAAGTGCACAACAAAATTTTCTAAAGTGCAATTTTCCAAAGAAAAATTTCTAAGCAAAAATTTCTCTAAACAAAAATTTCTTAAGAAATTTTCTAAGCAAAATTTTTCGAAATGCACAAAATTTTTTGCATTTTGTTTAAGTGCAAAGTCATTTTAAGTAAAACTTTATTTTTTCTAAATTTTTCTAAGTGAAAATTTTGCACAAATTTTTTCTAAGTGAAAACTTTGCACAATAATTTTTAAGTGAAAAATCATTGTAAATGTGCAAATGCCTTGCTTTGTTTCAAAAAACACTTGTCAAAATTCATACACTTTTTGAAAACTGCATATCATTGAAAACTTCAGGGGGAGAATGTCCATTTCAGGGGGAGCTTAGTAAATATTTTCTTAAGTAGTTTTTCGTATAAACATGATTGTTATACATATGCTTTAAATGATTAAACTTAACTTTTTGAACCTGGTTGCCATAAATCAAAACGGGAGAGATTGTTGGTACCGGAAGCACCAAGATCGAACTCGTGTTTTGATAATGGCAAAGGGTTCATATGTTAAGGGTTTGTTGTGATCTAATGACGTTACTCAAGTGTGCAGAAAAGTCCTAGGTCAACTAGGCACGAAGTCCTGACATAAGGTTGGGCAATAAGTCCTGGTCGTGGACTGGGCACCAAAGACCTGGTGAGTGAAGCTGGGCAAAAAGTCCTGGTCGTGGATTGGGCACCGAAGACCTGGTGAGTGAAGCTGGGCAATAAGTCTTGGTCGCGGACTGGGCACGAAGACCTGATCCGGGGGATTGGCCAAAAGTCCAACCAGAGGAGCCAGTTAGCAAACAGGTAAACTCTCCTGAGAGGAGTAGGTGAGGGCGCGTTCCCCGTAGGAGGGAACATTAGGCGTCGGTTCGACCTAGGGTTCCATTTAGGAAGCCCAAAGTCAGAACCAAGACAGCTCAGGCTGTTAATCATGCTTAAACTTATATCATTTATGTGTTATTTGTGTTTTGGAACTAACCCTGGTTGCAGGAACAAAGGGATAGATGTTTCTGCTCCCAGGCGCCTGAATGGAGTCAGGCGCCTGTTTGAACAGGCGCCTGTGTTGATACAGGCGCCCCAGACAAGGGTCTTTCCAAAGCCACTCGAAGCAAGCCTCCATGTCAGCATATGAGGTGCCTGTGTTCATACAGGCGCCCCAGTCAGCTCAGCGCCCCAGTTGAAGGGATAAGCGCTGGCCAAGTCTGCGGATTGAGGTTCGTGCAGAATGGGCCACGTGTCAGGCGCCCCCTTCAACACAGGCGCCCCAGCGACTAGTATATAAAGGGGTTCACCCCTTGCTTCAGAAAACAACTTCTTTCTACGAATTCTTTCAAGCGCTCTGCTCCAAACGCTCCGTGCTCAAGTCTCAAGCGCCAACGATGACCCGCAGCTCCGATTTTCAATCTTCTCCGGTCGTCGGTATAGAATTTTCTTATTGCTGTATTTTCTTTAAAATTCTGTATTTGAATTCAAAGTTGTAATATTTTCTCAGAATATAGAATTACCCAACGTAAACGGTCAAGGACCGTGGGCATTGGAGTAGGAGCTGACCGTGACTCCTGAACCAAGTAAAAAATCAAAGTGTTAGCATTGAATTTTTCCGCTGTCCAATTGCTCTCGTTTTTCTGAAAAATTATTCGATCGATATTCACCCCCCCCCCTCCTTCGATTCTAACCGATCCCACAGTTGTTCTAGCGATCAATCTCGTCCAACCGATTAGCCGCGGAATGGACGATGGGTGGATTGCCAATTTTTGTGTTTATCATCGGGGTCCATGACCATTAATTATCATAATTAATTAACAAATAATTAACAACAATGATAATTAATTAAACAACTGGTAATTAAACAATCACATGAAATAATAAGATCAAAAAGCCATGGGAGAAGTTATACCTTCCCATTTACCTCACGATCTTCTACTGTATGACCCTCCCTTCTTGGACATCGTGTGGGTGACGATCTACCAAGAACCGAAGTCACCAAAGCCACCAAGTCTTCACCTTTTCCCTTCTTCTTCCTATTGCCGGAACTCTAATCAATAGGGTGGATGCCGCCGGCCACCAAGGATGAAGAACTCTCCTCCTAGTTTGCGCCGGCCACCAAGGATGTGAAAGGAAGATTAAGAAGATGAAGAAGAACACCTCTTCTTCCTTGAAAAACCCAACCGTCGAACCCTATCCCTTCACTTCCTCACCGCCGACCACCTTGAAGGATACCTTGGTCTCATGACTCCATGGGTATATATAGGGCTACAATAGGGATCATGTGGAGGAGTTGGATCTTGGCCACCTAATGGATCAGGGCCCGATCCATTAATGAAGATCCATTCCACTAAAGGGCCCTCATTGATCTACCTCACCAACCCCGATATTTACATATGGGCTCCACCTATAATGAGTGCAAGTATCTCCCCGTGTTTAAGATATTGAATGCCCGTTAATTAATTAAATTACTGACAATTTAATTAATTAACATCTAACTTCTTGAGTAGTACCACTCAACCTTATCATCATGTCGGACTAAGTCCACCTGCAGGATTTAATATGATGAACCTTATGAGCTCCTCAAGGGGACATCATCAACTCGACTCACCAGGACACAATTTCCTTCTATAATCAACGACATACCATGTAATTAATATCATTTCTCAACTTACCGGGTCTATCGATTTAACATAATAAATCTCACCCATTGGTAAATCAAAGAAATAAATATTAAGTACATGTGCCCGTTATTATATCGGGATTAAGAGCATGTACTTCATAATAACTGAGGTCTGTTTCAATTATAAAGTCAGTATAAATTGAATCACCTCTATGTCGGTCCTACTCAAATACACAAAGTGCACTAGTGTAATTTTATGGTCAAGAAAAACCAACACCAAATTACACTACAACCATCCCGATGGTTTGTCCAAATCCATCTCGGTTGTGAGTCTTTACTTATACTTTACAAGGAACTGATAACATGATCTTCTGTGCGACATCACACACCATATTATCTACAATGTAGAGTATCAGACAATATGCATATACTAATATAAACATGCAAATAGTGATCATGTGATTCTCTTTCAAAATGAAGATGTCTATATAAAAGCAAGACTTTTAGTATATATCCTTACATGAGGATCCTACTGTGTCTAACTTCCTATCCCTCGACTTGCATATCCAAGATTAGGCACTTTATCGAGTCTTAGTCCACTGAATTCTTCCACTTACTTCTCGAGATGTAGCGGTTATGAGGCCATTCCATTCCTTCTTACTTTACGCCCTGATTCATCGTCTCGATATAGACATCGGACTCCACATTTTCCATACTATCATCAACGCGTCTAGTGTTTCTACCCGTTTGAGAGTTTAGACACCTAATTGCCACATCTTGACTGCACTCTTCCATTCTTAAGGGCGTGACATCTACACTGGTGAGGTTATCAGTATGACCGAGTTTAATGAGGTAGAGATTAGGAACTTCTCGTTAGCCGCGATAGACATCTCAGCCACCGGTGTCATCTCATGGAGATGACAAGGAGCTCCGCCGTAGGATGATCCGAAGGATGACAAGGACGACGACTTCATTGTCGAGCTCGAGGCGCAGCTGGAGCAGACACCGCCACCTCCCCCTCCTTTGACTACAGACGAGCAACTTACTCGGCTTGAGCGGGAGATTCATAGTTTATGGGAGGAGGTGGAGGCCCACCATGTGAAGAGGATGGACGCAAACCAGGCTAGGCATGCAGAGCTTATGACTCTGCTTCATTCGTGGCACCCTGGATCTTCTTCTTCGTAGACTTGACTTGTATCTACTTTTGGTTGGATTAGGGATGGACTGACTATTGATTGTTGACTTGGTTGACACTAGTTGTCTATGATATTTGACTTATTTTTATTGTTTTTATTACTTGATCATGCTCAGTAGAATAGTTTTATTTATTTATTTTTTTCTTAATTATTTTTTTATCATTTTCTTTAGCTATTTCTCAAAAATTATTGTCCTTAACTATTTTTTTCAAAATAAAAATCATGTTTATTTAAAATTCATGTTTTTAAAGATTTTTTTTGCAATTTAGTTTTCAAAAACTTACCCCCTCAAAACTAGGGATTTCTTCGTTATGGACTTATTTAGGTTTTACCCCTAGATTGCATGCTCCTATAGACATAGAAAACAACATCTACAAGCACATTAGAATACCTTGCTTGACAAGTTAGACTGGGTTGACAAACTTAGCCTTAATTCAAAATGCTTTAAGTCAGTGCATCAAAATTATTGTTAGTTTACTTTTGAATGCTTAGACTCAAATCATGCTTGGACTAAAATAGGTAAATTAACTTGGTTCATTTTTTACCCTTTTTTCCTCTATTATTTATTGTTCATCTATCTAACTCAAAATAGTTACTTAGTGTTAGGACCGAAAGGAATTTAGATATCTCCACAATGGTATGATATTATCCACTTTAGGCCTAAGCCCTCATGGTTTTGCTCTTGGGCTCTCCCAAAAGGCCTCATGTCAATGGAGATATTTTTTTTCTTATAAGCCTATGATATTTCCCATGTATTTTCGATGTGGGACTATGTTTGCAACCTTGCAACCCCAACAATCACTCCCTTAAACAAAGGACCACAAGCCCCCCTCAAGCGGAAACCCTTTCCGTTTGATGTCTGATCCTCAACCCACAGGACTCTCTGCCCCTCGGTCTACCCGACCTACTAAAACTTCACCGCCTAGCCACAACTAAGATTTCTCTGCCTGGTGTCTGGTCCTCTTGATCAAGACACAGGAGCCCACACATTCTTTATTCAAGGCTTAACTCACATGGTTAGATCTGGATCATGGCTCTAGCTCGTGCTTCTTCTGGCGGTTAGTTTGGTGAAGAGCGACCTGACTCTGATACTAATTGTTAGGACCAAAGAAATTTAGATATCTCCATAATGGTATGATATTGTCCACTTTGGGCCTAAGCCCTCATGGTTTTGCTCTTGGGCTCTCCCAAAAGGCCTCATGCCAATGGAGATATCTTTTTTCCTTATAAGCCTATGATCTTTCCCATGTATTTTCGAGGTGGGACTATATTTGCAACCATGCAATCCCAACAATCCCCCCTTAAACAAAGGACCACAAGCCCCCCTCAAGCGGAAACCCTTTCCGTTTGATGTCCGATCCTCAACCCACCAGGCCTTTCTGCCCCTCGGTCCACCCGATGTTGGGACCGGGTGCATGTTGACATGGATGCAGATTCATAATTTTAAAATTAATTACATGCAGCGGAAGGTTTAGCATAAATAATTTCTCAAATTATTTAACCACACATCTAAGCATGCAACTTTATCTTGTGTAGACATGATCATATATTTAAAATTTTACAGAAACGTAAACTAATTTACGTATTACCTCGCGTAACTCGAAGGAAGGGACGAGATCCAACCGTAAGCGTCCCTCGGAAGCTTCGCCTCTATTCGCGTCCACGCCGAGTATCTTCGGGATGACTTCGCAAAGCCACGAGTTTCGTGTTCTCGAGAACTACTAGATTCTCCGAGAATGCGACAAGAAAACCAAGAGAGAAGTAATCACATCGGAAAAACTCACTACCAAGGTTGGCCGGAATCATAATTCCAGCGAGAAGGAGGAAGATGACTTACGCCCAATCCCAAGGTGATAATGGTCGGAGAGGAAGATCGTCCCAACGGAAGAACTTTGTCGTCTCGGTGCTTCTCCTTGTGCTCACGGCAAGAAGAAGGGAGAAGAGCCTTGTGGCCGGCCAAGAGAAAGAAGGGAGGAGAGGGAGAGAGCCCAGGCAAGAATACTTCGATTGATTTCCAAGCCTTGCCTTGGATCCTTTATATATTGGTCTCTCAACCGCCAAATCTCTTTTTTCTTATGGAATAAATTTTCTATGATTTATTCCATCATGCCAAGTTTTATCATTTTTTAATTCATGATAAAAATCCGACCAAGTCTCCTTTTTTCTTATGGAATAAATTTTCTTATCATAGTAAATCAATCCATGATTGATTTTATAAAATAAAATAAACCAATCCATGGTTCATTTTAATTTCCATGAAAAATAAACCAAACCTTGGTTTATTATATAAAAATTTATATCATCCATAATTTTATAAAATAAACCACACTTGGTTTATTTTATAAATTGAACCAAAAACTTGGTTTTCTCCCTTTGTTGTGGTCGGCCAAGCAAAGAGCATGGAGACCCTCTTTGGCCGGCCCATCCAAGCCATGCCCCAATGAATTAAACTCATTTAATTCATCTATTAAGTCTTCAAAACACTTAGTCATTTTACGCTTCCGATGCATCTCTGATAAATTCAGATTCGACTTATCGTTTGGCTCAACCAAACCTAATCTCTCTTGATTGGAAAATCCAATTTTCAACTCGTTTTAAATCCCTCGGATTACTCGTAGTGCGTGTGACTAAATAGGCTTTCGATTTATGTTGATCGTCTATAATTAACCAATTATAGAACGATCATGAGTGGCACCTAGTAGTACATCATGATCCTCAATTAATCGAAAGATCAACGGTTGACCTCAGAAACTATTCTGAACCCCTTCAGCAGCTATAATGAATCGTGTCCCATTCCCTTCACCATCTTATACCCACTTGGTTCAGGACATGGTCTATGTGTGTTAGTCCCCACTAGGCTGACTAAGTCACACCTAGCCCAAGTAACGTTTTCTCGTCCTACGGATTCTAATTACTCTCATGTATTTAAGAGATTCATACTCTGAACATGTCATGCTCTGGCCAGAGGCTTTGAGTAACAATCCGACGATAGGCCTCGGGTATACATCTCCTCGCAAGGAGTGGTAAATCCTTTGTAGGCTATTCAAATATCTTCGGGCACTTCGGCTTATACCCAATCATCCTGGGTCCACACCTCCTTGGAGATGCTTGCTTAAGATGTCAAAGTATAAATCTCCATGACCAAGATGACTTGAACACCGCAAGTCAAAGGAACATCGCACTTAAGCTGTAGTAAGAACTTCACTGACATATCTATATGTAGACTACCATATGAAGTTTTACAGCCAGTCACTCCAATGAACTAGTTCCCTTAACTAGCATTCATGTTTATCTCCGGACATCCCAATGTCACCAGCCAGTGAGAATCAGCTGATTAGAGAATAACACATGCTAGTCTCAACAGAATTGATAGTGTCCGTATTTATCAATTCATCGACTAGGGACAATTTCAATACTTCATAATTGCACATGTAGCGATAATCACTAGTTGTGAATTCATCACAAATTCTCTCATGCTATGAATTGTATTGCGGACATTCAGTAAATGAGTTTAAGATCTCAATCAAATACATAAACATGTATACTCAAATAGTGAATATTCATTTATTAAAATAAATGATTACAATCATAAGGCGATTGCCTTAGGACACTTTTCTCATATCACTAACACCCGATCTACTAGGACTTCACCGTCTAGCCGTAACTAGGACTTCTCTGTCTGGTGTCTGATCCTCTTGATCAAGACACGGGAGCCCACACATCCTTTATTTAAGGATTAACCCACATGGTTAGATCTGGTTCATGGCTTTAGCTCGTGCTTCTTCCGATGGTTAGTCCGGTGAAAAACGACCTGGCTCTGATACCAATTGTTAGGACTGAATGGAATTTAGATATCTCCACAATGGTATGATATTCTCTATTTTGGGCCTAAGCCCTCATGGTTTTGCTCTTGGGCTCTCCCAAAAGGTCTCATGCCAATGGAGATATCTTTTTTCCTTATAAGCCTATGATCTTTCCCATGTGTTTTCGATGTTAGACTATGTTTGCAACCTTGCAACCCCAACACTTAGAACTTCTTATTTGCTTCTTTGAAAATAATTTTTTGAAATTACTTACTTATCATTTTTTCCGTTAACTTAAAATTATTTTGTATTTTTTTACGGGCTCTGATACCTAAGTTTTAAATTTTTCTTTTTCTTTCTCCTTAACCAATATTTTTTTGATATATGGTAATGGAGGAGAGTAGGAAAAAGTTAAAAAGTTAATTTTCAAAGCTAAATTTTATTTTTCAAGTTTCTTCAAAGTCTACATATTACTCTATTTTTTTTAAAAGAAAACTCTATTTTTTAAAAGGGAGAAAAAGGAAATTCAATTTTACTTGGATTTTTTTAAAGTTTATACTTAGAATTTTTTTTCAAAGTTTATACTTAGAATTTTATAAAGTTTATACTTAGATTTTTTTTTCAAAGTTTATACTTAGAATTTTTCAAAGTTACGATTAAATCCGATTAATTTTTGGAATCGATATTCACCCCCTATTGATCTCATCGATCCCACAGATTTAAACAACCATATGAATGTTTCTAAATCTTCGCTTGATAATAATCCACAACCAAACAAAATAGATTGACCATGATAATTCGCTCCATTAAATAAAGCAAATGACATATCATAACTATTAGTCAAATAGGTTGTACCAAACATCACAACATCAAAAAATAATCGTATGCAATCCTACATATTGCATCTGCCCAAAAAAAATTTCTTATTTGAGATTCTCGATCTAAATCAAGCACATAAAAAAGTTTGAGTTTCAACTTTTTATGCGACAAAAAAAAAGTACTCAAGGCTTCGACATCTCCATCCCCTAACCTCAACCTTCTAGCTTCTAAAATATAATTTCTACACTTTTTCTCGTCGAATGATAAATTCTCATGGCCTCCAACCTCAACTACAAATGAATGAAAGCTTTTACTTAATGTTATTCCAGTTTGATCATTTAATTCCAGTTTTCTCTTTGTAAAAAATCTAATACTTTATTACATCTAAAATGTCGTGGCTTTCTAGGGTTCATGATATGATTATGTTTAAGGTAGACACTAGTTATCACAAAGCTTTCATCATTCCAAATACCAACATTAATCTTAGTTTTACAATTCATCTTAGCAAAAGGTCAAGGGTATAAAATATTTTTTGCTTGAGATACTATCTTACCATGTTTGGCAGATCCAATAGAGAAATATTTTTGTTTTCCATCATCTCTATTTTTCCCACCTAATTTGGATATACAATGATGGGGTTGAGTACCCTGTGGCTGGCACGTGGATTGAAGAAGCTATTCGGCAACAGCTATCAAGTCGGAATGGTTCTCTGGCCGGGATGCCCGAGATCCCCTCGGGAAGGGGAATCCCGAGACTAACTTGAATAGGCATAGTCCTGAGGATAACTCCAAAAGGATGCACCCCGAGCTCACCTCGGGGGAAGGTTCCTGAGACCACCTCGGGAGGACGAACGCCCCCCCCTCCCGGGCCAAACAGCCACGAGATCACCTCGGGGGGGGGGGGGGGGGGCGGGCCAGGAGAGCTAAACTTCAAGTAGTGGTCCGTTTTCCTCGGATCGGTGGATCATCATCATCCATTATGGCGGAGTAATCACGACCCATGATTCACAACCTCAAAGGCGTAATCATCGCAACGACCCCAGATTGAAGAGTCGTGAAGACCATTTCCAGGATGATCCAGTAACCGATAATTTGGGGGGGGGGGGGGGACGTGGCACAAATAATGGGGACGTCTCATAGGTCGGGGACGCTATCTGCAGACCATCTGAGGGGGTCCTCTTTATTCGGGTGGATTAGGAGCCCTTTGTCTCCGTTTTCTTCACTGTAGCGACCTTCCGGCGAGAGTTAGGCACGTCGAGTGAAGCCTCCTTCCTATGTTTAGCAGCAGGAGGGTCGGTCAGAGTGGCCAAGTCACCGGCAATAGGAACGGTGACCGCCACAGCGGGAGAAGGAGGCTCATCCCGAACTCTCTGGGGCAGTGGCACCGTGTCCTCTTCATCAATGGAGGGCAGAAGCTCTGAGGCTGGGCCTTTCTTAACCTCTTCAGGGGGCGAGGCTTGAGGACCAACCGCTTCCGCTGTCTCTTCTCGGTAACCTGGGTCTCTGGTTGCTGAGCAGGAGGAGGGAACGCAACCTCTGTCTCTGCCGCCTTGAGGGGAGATGAAGGAGAACCCCCCTTCGGGGCCGGTAGGCAGTGCGACTACTCCGGTATCCTGGGGGGTCTCTAGGGTTTCCCGATCTTCCGAGGGTGCAGTCGCTTCCCCGCAGCCCTCAGCCGAAATACCCATCGGAGCGGAGGAAGCGGAAGTAGGAACTAGCGCCTGCTCATTGGCCTGTTCCCACTTCAGGATTCGGTTTACAGCTCGAGAAATCATAACATCGTCTGCAAAATAAAGGCAAAAGGGCAACCGGAACAAAGAAAAAATGGAAAAATCGGGGGGAGGGGGGTTAGAAGGATGCCAAAAAGTCTGCAGAGGACAAACACCCCACCCATCTAGGCAAAAGTGATTCTATCTGTCCCAAGAAGAAAGTGAAAAAACCCGCAGGGGTCTCTACGGGTGATTGGCCTAAGGCCGGAACTCTCATCTCCCAGCCCTCTGGGATCCCATACCTCCGACAAGCAGCTGAAGGGATTCCAACCTAACCCTAGAGGAGATGGTATCATACCACTCCGGATGATAGACTGGCTCTCCCAGGGAACTTTCGCTCCGGTCATAGGTTCTTTGGGGGTCTTCCTTCTTCCCACAAGGGATCGAAGGAATGGTTCTTCTATATCCAACTCCCTGAGCGTCCTTTCAGTCCTATCAACTAGATGGAGAGCCTACCACCTATCCCAGATCTCGGCGACTTCCAGCAGGATGTGGGATACCAGAGGGCCAGGGGTATCCTAGCAGGGATGGAGTTTCACGGTCTCCAGCTGGTGCAATGCGAAGAGCTCCTTTATCAAGCTGAGCTCAAGCCGAAAGTCACGTGCCTTAGCTCCAGACTTCGTAAGTTACCCTTTGTTTTGCAAATTTCCTTGTTAATTCTAATTGATAGGGCCCACGACGCGTATCAGCGGGAGATCGCCACACAAAAAAGGATAGGGCACGTGGTAAGGCTACATTCGCCTGACGACTCGGTCACCATTAAGAAACCCTAGGCGCCTTTAAAAGGACCTTGGGCAACCATCGGGGCGTCGCCTCGAAATTCACGGAAAGGGGGGACGCATTCAAGTAACTAACCATGGTCCAGGGGCGTGTGTTGATTCCTCAACCCAGAAGGCTGCCAGCAGAGCAGTAAAGGATATAGGGGCCACCTGGATACAACTTCTTCACCACAACACTAGTATAATCAGTCAGCCACACTTCCTTCGATCAGACTTCAAGGGAGGGACTTGTGATGGAGTTGAGTACCGCGTGGCTGGCACGTGGATTGAAGAAGCTATGCGGCAGTAGCTATCGAGTCGGAATGGCTCTCTGGCTGGGATGCCTGAGATCCCCTCAGGAAGGGGAATCTCGATACTAACTCGAATAGACATAGTCCTGAGGATACCTCCAGAAGGATGCACCCCCGAGCTCACCTCGGGGGAAGGTTCCTGAGACCACGTCGCGAGGACGAACGCCCCCCCCCCCTCCCGAGCCAAACAGCCGCGAGATCACCTGGGCGGGGGGAGGGGGGGTGGAGCCCAAGGAGCGCTAAACTTCAAGTAGTGGCTTGATTTCCTCAGATCGGTGGATTATCATCGTCCATTATGGCGGAGTAATCACTACCCGTGATTCACGACCCTCAAAATCGTAATCATCACAACGACCCCAGATTGAAGAGTCGTGAAGACCGTTACCAGGATGATCCAGTAACCGATAATCGAGGGCGGGGAGATGTGGCACAGATCATGGGGACACACGAAGACAGCCGCCGCAGGTATAAAAGGTACTCCAACCCCTCTGGTAAGGGGGTTACGCATTCTCTACTACTCACATACTGTCTCGCCTTCTTTTCATCTTTTCCATCGAAGCACTGACTTGAGCATCGGAGTGGGCTCTGCCGGACAACCTTCGGCGTGTTCCCCTAACGCTCGTGTTAATCTCGCAGGGTGTGGAGTTCTCCTCTAGCGTCAACATCTGCGTGGGCTGAACCCTGGTGACTGGTCGTCGACGTCGATTCCTTCCGGAACATACCTAAACTAACATTTTAGCATAGGATTTATAAAATTACAAATCTCTTCTTCAGATGAAAAATTCATTCCAATCTAAGGAATTTTGACTTCATTTAAACTAGATGGGTCTTTATGCACATGCTCGCTATGCTTTGCCTCCTTTGAATCATTTTTATCTTGTTTCATGATACTTTCTTCACCTACATTTATATAAAAATTCAGGACAGGTAAGTATTGTTATTCTATTATCTTTGTTCATCATATTTTAGCTCAAGTAAATCAAAAAATTTAAACACACATAATGCTAAGTCAAACACTACATTCAGCCCTAAAACACAACTTAGGATATTCAACTTGGCATTTTACAATATTCCAATCCCCTCCCAGAAACACATGCAAGCAAAATGAAAACCTAAGCTAGTTAGTCAACCCAATAATTAAGAGATTGAGCAATCTAATACATACCCAATGTCATTGCTTGGAATTTTTCAATCGGCTTGAAGGGAGGGTACTCGTTTAAGAGGCGCTACTGAAGGGAGCAAGGGAGACGCCTTCACTGTGTTTTTTTCACTGGGAGCAAGGAGACGCTTCCTTCGTAATTTCACTTTACTTGCTGAGTTCCTTCTCTGAGCAATTTGGGTCTCTTTCCGTCGCCGACTCGCTGGAGGAAGTGAAGGAAGAATTTTCGGCGGCGATCTGAGGCTTCGTTTTAGGATTAGATGATTGAAGGGGAAGGGGGGAGAGAGAAGGGTTGAGTTAGAAATTTATAGCTCTGAGCCACATCATTCGCTGCATGTTTTTGCTCATTTCATTCGTTGTCTGCATCATTACTCTTGCTCATTTCATTCGTTGCCTACATCGTTACTCTTATTATATATAATTAAATATCACGTAAATAATAAATATAATAATATCTTATTTATTATTATAGTTAATATTTATTCTATATATGAGCCGAGTATTTTTTCCGAACTCGAGTGAGTTTGAGTTTTAATTTTTAATATTTTTGAGTGAATGAGAGAGGAATGAGTTAGTTTTTATCCCGGATCGTGTCCTGATCGGTCTCCGGATCGGCATTATATTCTTTCGTCTCCGGCAGTCCGGAACTCCATAGACGGAGCATCAGAGGTTTCGATCGACATGCATTCACTTATATATTTATTCATTAATATTAAGAGCCGAACTAGAGCTTAAAAATTAAAATTAAATCAAATTTGAATAAGCTCGAACTTAGAGAAAATAAATTGAACCTAAACTCAAGTTTTTACTATTCGATTCGGTTCAATTAGATTACGGAATTCAATTCAAATCTTACAATAAATCTATCTCAGGCTTGTCTTGGGAATTTCACCTAGCGGCTTCCTGTGCTTGGCTTACTTTCCCGAAACTAAACGCGGTTTTGCATATCCGACGCCATGCGATCCAGCGCGACACCGGGACACCGACACCGACACCGACCGCGTTCCTCGACCTGCACCTCACGTTCGTAGCCGCCGTGTCGCCTTTTCTTCAATGCCGCTCCATCTCTGCCCCTTCCCATTCGTCCTGTCGCCTCGCTTCGCCAAGAAGTCCACGACGACATAGCCGCGGAAGGCGGAGTGGAAGCCGGCCCCGCCGATCATGGTCGACGGCAATCGCAGAGAGGAAGACGACTCCGCCGCCGTGAGCGTCGCTTGCCATCCCTACCATTTCCTCGTCTCCGGCCCTCGCAATCTCCCCTCCCCTAATTGGAAAGATCTCCTCCGCTCTAGATGGTACACAGACACTCCGATCTCCCTGTTCGCATCCCCAAAATCAAAATCCGATCTTGATCGACCTCAATCGACTGTACATGGATTTGCAGGAAGGATCCGGACTATAGGCGGACAGCCATGGCTTGCTTCGTGCAGGCGGCGTACCTCCTCGAATTGGACAGGCAGGAGAAGCGAGCGGAGGCGGTCGGACTCGCCCCCAATTGGTGGAAGCCCTTCAGGTACAAATTAGGGCGCACGCTGGTGGACGCCAGGGACGGCTCCATCTACGGTGCCGTCCTCGAATGGGACCGCGCCGCCGCCATGGCGGACCTCGTGCTCGCGCGGCCCCGCTGCGCGCCGAAGCTCGTGCTGGCCCTCCGGGGCACCCTGCTGAGCCGCCCCACCGCGCGGCGGGACCTGCTGGACGACCTCCGCTTCGTGGCTCACGAGAGCCTGAAGGGCTCGGTGCGCTTCGCCGGAGCTCTGGAAGTGGTTCGCGGGGCCGTCGAGCGTTTCGGCAGCTCCGGCGTGTGCGTCTGCGGCCACTCCTTGGGTGCCGCCTTCGTGCTCCAAGTCAGCAAGGCGTTGGCGAAGGAAGGACTGCTCGTGGAGTGCCACCTGTTCAACCCGCCCTCGGTCTCCCTCGCCGCGAGCCTCAGGATCGCCGGCGAGAAGGTCAGCTACGTGCTGCGAAGAACGCCCCCATCGAAGAAGCTCGCTTCAAGCAGCACCGCGAACACCTGGCGCGCACGGTGGCTGCCGAACCTGTACATCAACAACAACGACTACATTTGCTGCTACTACGGCAACTCCTCCGATCAATACACCTGCGGCGAGGGAGACCGAGTGGCGAAGCTGTTCGTGGTGGCGAAGGGGCCCAAAAGCTTCCTGGAAGCTCACGGGCTGCAACAATGGTGGTCCGATGATCTGGAGCTGGAATTGGCGGCGAATGACAGCAAACTCATAAACAGGCAGCTGCGGTCCCTGTATGCCTTCTCCGATCGAAGCTAGCTAATCTGCCATTGAGCTCCTCCATCGAGTTCTCAGCCATGGCCGTGGTTCTGCTCCCATTCGCACATAAGCCAAAGTTTATACCGCATCATCAACAAGAAAGATGAATTATTATTAAAATTAAAATTAAAATTAAATTATTATTTGATAATTCATATGCTCATGGTGTTAAAATATAGAACATAGCATGGTTGGGTTAGCTTTTAGGGATAGATATTATTATAATGGATAAGGATTCAAATCTTAACAAAGAAAAATGTTCTCTTCATAGTAGTCAATTATAATTTTCTAATTTACCTTCTCTATGTTCTTTAAAATATCCTTAAAGTTTCAATCGAGCTAAATTATATCCCTAAAGTTTGTTCGGACTCATTTACGTCCCTCTTATTTTATAAAGTATCCTAAATATATCCCTATTGTCAACTCTTCGTTATCTATAACAGAAGTTCTGTCACGTGAGACGAACGTGAGATAAAGTTGTTCTTGGCAACAATGACGTTGGCGTTGGGGCCGATCACCGCCAGCGACGGCGGCGGCGTCGAGCGACAACCGCGCGAGGTCGTTCTTGAGGAGCACGATGCCCTGGCACGGGGCCTCGTAGGCAAGCTCCTGGTTGGCGGCGGTGCATATGTCGTCAGGCCCTAAGCCTCCGTAGGGGAGATTCCGGGGATTGTCGTCGAAGAATCCGAGGCGCATCAGGAAGGCGAGGTTGTTCAGGATCGCCTTGTCGACGTCCTCCTCTCCAGTATCCGTCGCGGATCGCCTTCAACGTGTGCTGCTTCAAGAATTCTCCGTAGTTGAGATCGAGCCCTGAATAAACTCCACGTTAATAGCGAAACACTGAAATCTTCGTCTTAAAATCACTCAAACTCCATTTAAATCATTAAAATTAACCTGCTTTGATCGCAATGGCTACAGCTTCCTCAGGAGTCTTAGTGTAATGCTGATCATTGTAGAGAATACTCACCGAATCGCAATCCGAAACAATGTATCTACAAGCATGAGTTCGATATCAGATTCATGAACTTGAAGAACATGATGATACTTCATCAATTCTATTTCGATCTGTTTTTGTCAATTCCCGAGTGATGTTTTGCGTGGACGAAGAGAGCTTTTATCTCACGTTCGTCTCACGTGACAGAACTTCTATTATAGATAACGAAGAGTTGACGGTAGAGATATAATTGGGATACTTTATAAAACAAGAGGACATAAATGATCTGAACAAATTTTAGGGATATAATTTGGACTCGATTGAAACTTTAGGGATATTTTAAAGAATTTTCTCTCTCACATATGGTCATGTGGAATTGTTGTTGACTCTTGGAGTGGTAGATTTCACTTTTTACTATAATGAGTAATAGACAAAGATAACTATAGAGTTATTTTATTATTGATAATTGTTATATGCTAATAAACTTATTTATATATTAGATAAATAATTTCTCTAGCTATATGATTAATCAAATCTTCTAAAATAATCTTCACCATCCAGTAAAGAAAGAGCATAGAAAGCTATAATTTTGTTATAATTTCTTGAAGAGAACAACAAATTTGATGACTTTGGGACAAAAAGAAGAAGAGTCATGATTGCAATTCCAGTGATTGGAATTTGCTAACTAGAGAAAAGAAAACAAATCTACTATTGTGTACTAACCAAATCTTGAAAAAAGCTTGCTATTTAGCCGATTCGAAGATGACTAAAAAGAGATAACATCTGACGGTGGAAAGTGTTATGACCAAAAGGAATTTAAATATCTCCACAATGATATGATATTGTTCACTTTTGACTTAAACCCTCACGATTTTGCTCTTGGACTCTATCCAAAAGGCCTCATACCAATAGAGATATCTTTTCCTTATAAGTCTATTATTTTTTCCATATGTTTTTAATGTGGGAATATGTTTACAATCAGTGGAAAGCATTTCGTTTGATATTCGATCCTCGACCCACCAAGACTTTCTATCTATCGATCCACATGACCAATTAAGATTCATTGTCTAGCTGCATCTAGAACTTCTCTGCTTGGTATCTATTCCTCTTGATCAAGATATGGGAGCTCATACTTCCTTTGTTCAAAACTTAACCTACATAGTTGGATCTAAATCATAGTTCTAGCTCGTGCTTCTTCCAACGGTTAGTTCGGTGAAAACAACTTCGCTCTGATACCAATTGTTATGACCAAAAGAAATTTTGATATTTCATAATGGTATGATATTATCCACTTTGGATCTAAGCTCTCATGATTTTGCTCTTGAGCTCTACCCAAAAGGCCTTATACTAATTGAGATATTTTTCCCTTATAAGCCTATGATCTTTCCACGTGTTTTCAATATAAGACTATATTTGCAACCTTGCAAACCCAATAGAAAGGAAGCTATTACGCGATTGCTATTGTAGTAGAAGAGAGGAGGAAGGGAAGCAGAAGGTTTGTTGGCGTTGACATTGCTGGAAGAACTGGAAGAGGGAGAAAAGAAGAAAGAAAGGGGAAATAAAGAGAGACAAGAAACTTGTTATCCTTGAAATTAAGGAGAAGAAAAATGATATTGCTCTTGCTATGAAAAAAAAATTGGGAGAGAAAGAAGAAGAAACTAGGGTTATGATTGCTAGAATCATGGTGCTTGAAAAGGAAAAAAAAAGTAATTGGGAAGAAAAGATGATGAAGAGCTCTGTTCTTGATATGAAAATAGAAAGGATAATTGTCGATAGTTGGAAGATAGCAAAGATGTTGTTGTTGTTGGAGGGCTAGAAAAAGGCAGAAAATATGATTGCTATGATTGAGAGGAAAAATAGGAAAAGGAAAGGTTGAAAAAAAGGCAACAAGATATTGATATTGAGTATTGCTCTTGCTGCTGTTAATGTATGCTTCTAGCAAAAATAAGAGAAAGTAAGAGAAGTTAGCTATTGGAGAGAAGAAGGAGAATAGAAGGCGAAGGAAGAGATCTTGCGACGGTTGCATGCTTGTGTGGAAGAGAAAAATATGAGTGAAAGAGAAAGTGAAGAGAGAAATGGTGGAGGAGATGAAAGAAATTAAGAGGAGAACTAATGGGGATAGATGTGTTGGGGGAAAAAACAAAAAAACACGTAGAAATAAACGAGGAGGTGAGGGTTGTTGGTGCAATTGACCTCGGGTCAATGTTGACCAAGTCTGAGTTGACTTAAACTTGGGTTTAGATGTTTGATCAATATATGAGAGAGAAATCAAGTAGGTCAAGGTTGACCGGATACTTGATGATATAGAAAATCCAACGGGAAGTTGGCAAGTGAAAAGTTCAACGGGAATGTTGGCAAGAGAAAAGTCCAAGTGAGTCAAAGGTTAACTCGGGTGATCAAAAGTCCAACAGGAAGGTTGATAAGTGAAAAGTCCAAGTAGGTCAAGGTTGACTAGATATTTGGTGAGAAAGTTCAAGTGGGTCAAGGAAGACCAAATACTTGGTGGTCGAAAGTCCAATGGGAAAATTAGCATGGGAATAGTCCAAGTGGGTCAAAGATTGATCAGACACTTGGTGAGAAAGTCCAAGTGGGTCAAAGGATGACTGGACATTTGGTGAGGAAATCCAAGTGGGTCAAGGAGGATCAGACACTTAGTGAAGAAGTCTCGACAGATCATGAATAACCAGATGTTGGGCAACTAGAAGTCTTAGCAGGTCATGGATGATTGGATGTTGAGCAGAGAAAGTTCTACCAGATCATGAATAATTGGATGTTGGATAATGGAAAGTCTCAATAGGTCATGGATGACTAGATGTTCAGTAGAGGAACTTCTGGTAGGTTGAGGTCAATCGGATACTAGGCAAGACGCGAATTTAGTCTTGAAAAGGCTGAATTTAAGGTTTCTAATCAATTGGTAGAAGATGGCAATCGATTGGTAACCCTAAACTTAGATTTAGGTTTAGGGTTGGGCAATTGATGAGTTTAATTGATTGGCCCAAACCAATCGATTGAGGTAATCGATTTGGGAGCACAGTAAGAGCCTGAATCGATTGGTCAATCAATTGGCAAGATTTTCGCGAAGAATAGAAAGCTTCAAAATTGATTGGGTCAATCGATTAGAAGCTATCAAATCGATTGGTATGATTCACCAATCTATTGATAGTGAGAAAAGAGTTATTTGCATGTTTGAACGGTCATATGACGTGACAATCGATTGGGGGTGAGACCAATCGATTTGGAGACATTTTCTAGCTCAAAAGTAACCCTAGAAAAGGAGTTTTCGTGAAGATTTGAACATGTCGATTCTTGAGGGTTGGAGGAAGAAGCGTTGTTATATTTCCAGACCAACAAGAGACAATTCCAAGCAATAAAAAAGTGTTCTAAGCAAGATTCATGTAAAGTTGTGTGTATTCATTTAATTTGCTTTCATTTCTTGTGTTCAAAATTGTATGAGGCTTCTCCGCCTTCGGAAGGTTTCCAAGAAGGTGGTTTTCATAGTGGAGTTGTGATAGCTGGTGAGGACCATTAGATTAGTCATCTCAAAGAGGTGAATACCAAATAAATTCAAGTGTAGTGCATGTAGAGTCGAGTTTAAATCAAAGATTTTCGCTGTGTGATCAAATGATGACAATAACAAGCTAAGGATGACAATGACAAGTGTAGTACATGTGGATTATTCACCCCCTCTAGCTTATACTAGTCTTAACAAGGGTGGTGTATGGACGCGGAAGGAGGAGGTGGTGGCCATATTTTTTTTAAAGAAAAGCACATAAGAAAGGGGAGAAGAGGGGAGAAAAAAACTTGATGAGATGCATTGTAGAAAATAAAAATAAAATGGTTAGAAATAAGATGGGAAGAATGCAGAAAAAAGGGCTATTCTAAGTGGTGGTGTTTGTTATATCTGAGAGATATCCTTAAACAATAATTTTATGATTTGTACTTAAATAAAGATTTACTATTTGAATGTACACATATATGATTGGATCTTAAATTCATTTACTGAATATCTGTAATACTATTCATAGCATTAGAGAATTTGTAATTGGATCACAACTAGTGAACATTTCTACATATGTAATTACAAATATATTAAAATCTTTCCTAGTCAACAAATTGATATATTCAGACATCATTGATTTTGTGAGATTAACACGGGTTATACTCTTTGGTCTAACCAAACACCTATTCCTCACTAGTTGAAACATTAAGATGTCGAGAGTTAAATGTAGATGTTAGTTATGGTAACTAGTTCCTTGAAGTGGCCTACCATAAAGCTTTAGATGACTCTCTACATATATGAATATGTCAATAAAGCTCTTACTATAGCTCAAGTGTAAGTTTCCTTAGACTTGAGATATTCAAGTCATCTTGGTTATAGAGACTTATACTTTGACATCCTAAGTAAGCATCTTTTTGAGGTGTGACTCTAAGATGATTGGGTATAAGTCAAAGTGCACGAAGGTGATTAGATAGCCTATAGAGGATTCATCGCTACTTACAAGGAGACGTATGTCCTATGACTACTTGTCAGGATTATCACTCAAAGGCTTTGGCCAAAACATCACATGTCGAGAGTACGAGACTATTTGATACATGTCGGAGTAACTTGAATCCACAGGATGAGAAATATAACTTGGGCTAGGTGTGACGTAATCAGCCTAGTGGGGACAGCCACATAAATCATATTCTAAATCAAGTGGCATAAGACGAGTGAAAGGAACGAGGCACGACTCACTGTAGCTGTTGAAAAGTTCAAAAGTGGTTCTGCTGAAAGGTTCAAAAGTGGTACTGGAATAAACCGTATAATTTTTCGGTTAATTGAGGATCATGATATATTACTAGGTGTCACTCATGATCGATTCATAATTCATAGTTAATTATGGACGACCAACATAAATCAGGAACTTATAAGGTCATACGCACTACGAGTTTATCTTAAATATTTAAAACGAGTTTGAGAATTAGATTTTTAGATCGAAAGAGACTAAGTCTGGTTAGATTAGACAAAGCATAAATATGGAAGATATTTTGTCGGAATGGAAGCATGGATGAGCCATGTCTTTTGAAGATGAGTTGGACCCTCTTTGGTTTAATTATAAACCAAATTAGTTTAGTTTTAATTAAGAGAGTTTTAGTTTTGAACCAAATCAAAATTTTAATGGGTTAAGTTTTGGTTATGGAATATTGGGTCGGATTTGGACTTTCTCATCCAATCCATCTAAGGGATCTATATGGATATAAAGAGAAAAAAATCATAAGCAATTCATTTGATTAGGTTTTAGGAAAACCTAAACCTATCTCTTCTCCTCCTTACTCTTGTTGTCACCACGAATCACAAGGAGGAACACCTGATAACCAGTTTAAGTCGCGTTACGGTTTCAATTAATTTTCTCGTTTCAAGCAATTATGTAGTAATAGTTGAACCCGAATCGTCTCTCAAGAACCCAATATGATGCAAGCACTTCTTTGGTCTATAGAAAACAGTAAACTGCAAAAAAATGAAAATTAGCTAAACCAAACACGTTTTCTTGGGTTTTGAGGATAACAAAACAATTAAACTTAGCTATCAACTTCCACCTAATTGTTGGAACTTGGATGGCTAGAGAGGAGGGGGGTGAATGTAGTCAGACACTTGAAACTTAGCAGGTTTTGATTTTCTCTGCACTTCAGAGGTTAGACAGCGGAAGCAAAACAAGTGCAGAAACTATATGCAGAAACTAAGTAACAAGCAAAACTCTAACACAAAGATATACAAGGTTCGGAGATAACTTGCCCCTACTCCTTAGCGTGCCCGTAAGGTGGGTGATCCCTTGATCGTCGGCAGATCAAGGCCCGGAAATCCAGAAATCAAATCCTCCTTCTCGGTGGAGAAACCTCTCCACACAAATGGTCTCAAATGTATCAGAAATTAAGCACAGAGACAACAAGGAAGATCTTACAGATCGCTAGCAAAGCACAATGATGAGAAATGTGAGAGCAGATCACCGAGCACAGCACAACGCCACCAACGCAAGAGCTCCCAGCTCTTCGTTTGCTTGCATATCCACTCGCGACTCCCTCCACAAACTCAAGATTACAGCTTTGCAAGAGATTGCTTCAAGTGATTCACAGTAGTGCACAACAGATGATTCAGCAAAAGCTTTCGATGTGGAGAACTCTTGAGCTCCTTCTCCACTCCATGGCTTATCCTGCTTCCATCGCCAGGTCACACGCTCCTCTGCAGCAGCTCCCAACTGCTCATCTACAACAGCCAGCTTACCCCTGACCTCCTCTGGACTCACTGAATCCCCTCCAGTCGAGCCCTAGGTCATCAGCTCCTCAGCCGTTGCAGCTCACGTCAGAGAACGTTACAACCTGCGGAAGCAAACAGCCAAACCTGCTGTAGCTAAAGCCTTTGTTTGACTTCCCTTGGATGATCCCTAAGTCACCTGCACACTTAGCAGCTCATTAGGGCAGCAAATCAACAGAGAATCAAACACTCAGTAGTTAAGAGCAGAGAAAGCAGACGTGATCAGAGCTTCTGACAGCGCGTTTGAATTAAAGTGATCGGTCACCGGACCGATCCAGGGATCGTGGATCGGTCACTGGACCGATCCACAGCTTTGCTGGGATTCCCAGTTTTCGCAGCCACAAGGGCCTGATCGGTCACCAGACCGATCAGGTTGTGCCCTGATCGGTCAGCAGACCGATCAGGGAGCCCTCCGACCGATCAGGCTCCAGCCTGATCGGTTATAAGGAGAACTCCGCGACAATTGATCATTCACCAGAACGATCTGAATAGTATCTCTGATCGGTCACCAGACCGATCAGGAGCCAAGCAGTAAGGTTCCCAAAATCCACTGTATGCTCCCTGATCGGTCACCAGACCGATCAGGAGTCGATCAGTAGCCCAACAAGGTCACTGTGTGCTCCCTGATCGGTCACCAGACCGATCAGTCATCGTTGGGTCGGTCACCAGACCGATCCACGAGGAAACATCGTGCCAACTTTCCTGATCGGTCACCAGACCGATCCAGGCAAGGTCAAATCTCCTCTAAGTCACGAGAACAAGCCTCCAGCCCTTCTCTGACTCGTGCTTGGTCCCTCGGACCAAGACTCCATGCCCAGTCTCACTCACCGGGACTTCAATCTAGCCCTCCAAGCTAAGACCTGGCCCTCCAAGCCAGGATTTTATCCAACCTAGCCCTCCAAGCTAGGACCTGGCCCTCCAAGCCAGGACTTTTCACACCTAGCCCTCCAAGCTAGGACTTTTTCCCACCTAACCCTCCAAGTTAGGACTTTTCACACCTAGCCCTCCAAGCTAGGACTTTTCACACCTAGCCCTCCAAGCTAGGACTTTTTCACACCTAACCCTCCAAGTTAGGACTTTTCACACCTAGCCCTCCAAGCTAGGACTTTTTCACACCTAGCCCTCCAAGCTAGGACTTTTTCACACCTAACCCTCCAAGCTAGGACTTTTCATACCTAACCCTCCAAGTTAGGACTTTTCACACCTAGCCCTCCAAGCTAGGACTTTTCCACTGCCAGCATGTGATCTCCCGATCCACCTGGACTTAATCTGAATTCAACCAGACTTAAATCAAACTTAAATCTGTGTCAAACACCAAAATAACAATCAGGGTCAGACTGCATCAACAATCTCTCCCTTTTTGTTGTTTGACAACCCGATTTATGTTTAGGCATTAATGATTAATTGAAGGCAGTTCAATTATCATAAGGGAATCAAAATCCTCCCCCTACAATAACTCTAAACTTAATCAATCATTCTCTCCCCCTTTGTCAAACATCGAAAAGGGTATGATTATTAAGTTTAAACATACCTCCCCCTCAAACACGGGTCTCTCCCCAAACCCAAAATAATCAAAGGTAAACTTTTGAATTGCATATGAAAGGCATATACCATAAATGTATCATGGCAACAATGTATATGCATCATACGACAATAAGTGTGAATTGCACATGAAAACATATACAGAAATATTTCATGGTAAAACATGTATATGTTTCATATGACAAATAAGGAATGCAGCTGTATCGGACACATAATCCTGATTGGTCTCCGTGACCGATCAGGTTCGTTGATTATTTGATACAGAAATATTTCTTGTTAGTCTGGGGAGCGATCAGATTTCAGAAAAATTTCTGAAACTCTGATACGTTCCTGATCAGACTGCATTAACAATTGGCATTCCACAACAGGGATGTAGACTGTATTGATATTCGTCATTTTAGAAAAATTTCCAAAACACGATATTAAGAACAAGAGTCATGACTCAACAAACCCTTTCTTATGAATTTGAACATTCCAACATAGGTTTGTATCAAATTAATATTAGGTTTTGTTCCAACTATAATTGGTTTGTATCAGATGTGTTTGTATCAAAATGATCAACAATCTGATACAATTTGATGAAAAGAGATTGGTTTGAGGAGGTTTTGGATCAATTTGGAACGATTTGGGAGTTCCTTGATCAGAATTGGTTTGATCGGTCACCAGACCGATCAGAAGGACCCCTAATCGGTCGGTGGACCGATCAGGTCTGATACAGAATAGTTTCTGAAACTGATCAACTTCAGAAACGGGTTTGTTTCAACTCTAAACCCTAATACAATCAGATTTAACTCCTAACAGTGTTCCATTAAACAACATTCATGTTTCTTTAACCAGAATAAACATCATGATTAGTGTCCCTTAGGTTTATTCCCATCAAGTTTCTGTTGGATCGATAGAATACGATAGAGGGGGGGTGAATATCGTAAAACCGTTTCGGATTATAAGATAGAGAATACACAGCGGAAATTAAAATAACAAACGTGAACACAAGGTTTTTTACTTGGTTCGGAGTCGCGATCGGCTCCTACTCCAAGGCCCACGGTCCTTGAC
Source organism: Boesenbergia rotunda (assembly GCA_024364735.1). Taxonomy (NCBI): domain Eukaryota; kingdom Viridiplantae; phylum Streptophyta; class Magnoliopsida; order Zingiberales; family Zingiberaceae; genus Boesenbergia; species Boesenbergia rotunda. The sequence goes on from JAGFNQ010000409.1 coordinate 73,207, forward strand.
CGTTTACTGCGGGCGATTCTATAATGCGCAAAGTTTTACAGAAAGTTGTACAGTAGTATTGCAGTAAAAACAAAAGTCTAACTCTTCGTTACCGACGCCCGGTGTGGATCGTTCTTCGGTGCGTAGGGTCGTCGTCGGCGCTAGGACCTTGAGATCAGAAGTTTTCGGAGCAAAGCGCTTGAGTGAAGAGTATTGAGGCGTTGAAAAATTGTGTTCAGAAGCCTTGGGGGTCGAGCCCCTTTTATAGTGCACCTGGGGGCGCCTGGGACGCTGGGGGCACCCGGGACGCTGGGGGCGCCCTCCACGTGTCTCCCGATCCACAAACCTTCATCCGGAACTCGATCAACCCTTATCCCTCCAGGATCGGGCTCGAGGTTTGACGGGGGCGCCCGGGACACAGAGAGCGCCCTACTTGACTTGGTCTTGATGGCTTCTCAGCTAACTTCAATCCAATTGCTTCGTTGGCTTGGACCCAGGGCGCCCAAGGCATCCGGGGCGCCCGGGACCATGGGGGCGCCCGGGAGCTTGGGGGCGCCTAGCCCAGTGAGCTTCCGAAGTGTTTTCTAACTCAACTCATGTTTGGCTTTGACCTTGGGCGCCCGGGACCTCCCGGGCGCCTGACCCAGCTGCTGCCCCTCTCCTTTGGGGCGTTCTGAGCTGCAAAAACTCGTTCCTTCGGTCCTGCATCCAGGGTTAGTACCAAACAAAACAATGCAAGAATGTTAGTAAATTTTACAGCCGTAGCTGTCTTGGTTCTGACTTTGGGTCTCCTAAATGGAACCCTAGGTCGAACCGACGCCTACTGTTCCCTCGATGGGGAACGCGTCCTCACCTACTCCTCTCAGGAGAATTTATATGTTGCCAACCGGCTCCTCCGGTTGGACTTTTGCCTAGCAGTCCTTCGCCAGGTCTTCGTTACCAAGTAGTCCTTCGCCTGGTGCCTAGCAATCCTTCGCCAGGTCTTCGGTACCAAGCAGTCCTTCGCCTGGTGCCTAGCAATCCTTCGCTAGGTCTTAGACTCCTAGCAGCCCTTCGCTAGGTGCCCAGCCGTCCTTCGCCAGGTCTTAGGGTTTCGATGCCTAGCAGTCCTTCGCTAGGTGCCTAGCAGTCCTTCGCTAGGACTTCAATCTGCACACTCAAGTAACATATTAGATCACAAATAATACTTAACTTTTGAACCCTTTGCCATTATCAAAACCAAGGTTCGACTTGGGTGCTGTCTGCACCAACAATTTCAAGACCTTGAACCAAACAAACACAGCTTTGTATCAAAGCATGATCAGTGGGAAAACAAACCAGTCATGGAATTTGAGTACTAACTTTTGAACCATCATAGACTAGGTTGACATGCTGTTCTTAACCAATGTTATACAAGAAAATTTTGGCTTGCTTGAATCAAATTAACACCAATATATGATTAAATTCCAAAACATGCTTGCATCAAGTTAGTATCAAGCTATGATCAATTTCTAAATTCTGATCAGTTTAATGTATGTTTATAACATGCTCACTCCAACTACTCAACCCCATAATCCTCATTCCCAGTTACTAGAATCAAATCATAACTATTTTCTTTCCAAGTAAACTAAAAGTTAAGCATGACATACATAGCACAGGAAATACAGTTGATGTAAATGCATCCAATCCTTAGCTATACTCTTCATGATCTCAACCAGAAATTTTCAAACAAAAATTTTCCAACCATGAATACTAGAAGTAATGAACATGTATTGCTATTTGAACTAGACAGTTTCTTCTTTGTTTTGAAAGCTAACTTGATCATGGAAGAATTTTAATACTAAAGTAAAATGTACTTAAGTATGATTAAGTACTTTGGCACATGAATTCCATAAAAATCACTAGCCAAGGGATTACATTGTTATAAGAATTAAAGCAATGAAAATCAAATTATCTATTTTGAATTCTCCAAAGCTAATCATGTGGATAACAATTTTCCCTGACCATAGATTTGGAGCACCTGTTATCAACAACCCATGTTGATAGATGCTCCCCCTTAAGCAATGCTTATACAATTCTAAAGATAGAGGTTCTAGGTACCCAAATTTTGGGACCTAATGAACTTTCAATGAAAGATTTTGGCACTCATGCCTTAGTCATTTTCTTTTTGGCTTTTTGAACCTTAGAATTTTTTGATGATCCAAAATGTGTTCTAGACATTAGTGACATGATACTAGGTTCTTTAGGTTGATAACCTATATCGGCCTTGTTGTAAACCGCCCTTTGGGAGTTTAGTATCATGTCTAAGGTTTTGGAGCTAGTTGAGAATTTCTCAAGAACATTCTTGAGATTTTCAACTTCGCTCTTTAAGTCCTTATTTTCATTTTCAAGGATCTTAACATATAAGTCATCAATTACCTCATCCTTAGAGGTTTTTAAATGTTCTACTTCCAATTTCAAAGATTTGATCTTGTTCTTAGACTTTTTGAGCATGTTTGTCAAGCAAGCTATTGTTTTATAGCACTTATCTAGCTCGGGAGAGATTACCTCTTCATCATCCGAAGATGATGAAGGCGCGGTTGAGGAGCTTGATTCGTCTCCACTCTCCTTGGATGACTCTTCTAAGGCCACTAGAGCCACATGACAGTAGGTCTTCTCCTCCTCCATTTTCTTCTTTTTGTCACCTGCCACTAAAGCCAACCCTTTCTCCTTTGGGCTTTGGTTAGAGATCTCATGTAGTTCCATTTCACAAAATAGATCTTCTAACTTAATAATTGACAAATCCTTGGAAACCTTGTAGGCATCCACCATGGATGACCACAAGGCATTCCTTGGGAAAGATTTGAGGATATACCTTACAAGATCTCGGTTTTCCACCTTTTCATTGATGGAATGCAAGCCGTTGACGATCTCTTTGAATCTTCCATGGAGTTCACTTACCTTTTCATTTTCTTCCATGGAAAGGTTTTGAAGTCGGCTGAGAAGGTGATCCTTCTTGGCTATCCGGGTTTCATGAGTGCCTTCATGGAGCTCAATGAGCTTGCTCCATAGATCTTTAGCACTTGTGAAGGGACCAACTTTGATTAGATGGTCTTTGGTCATCCCACATTGCAAGGTCACGACAGCTTTTGCATCAGCCTCTCCTTTGTGAGTTTGCTCAGCCGACCACATGGAGAAGTCTAGATCTTTTCCCTCAACATCCTTTGGAGAAGAGAATCCCTCCTTCACAGCGAACCATGTGTGGATGTTCATCTTGAGATAATATTCCATCTTTGACTTCCAATAGTGAAAATCAATGTCGTCGAAGAGTGGAGGTTGGCTGGTGCTAAACCCTTCTCTTGTTGCCATCGTTGTTGAAAGCTCTCGGATGTTAAGCCGCTTGAACAGAGCCCCAAGCTCTGATACCACTTGTTGGAACTTGGATGGCTAGAGAGGGGGGTGAATGTAGCCAGACATTTGAAACTTAGCAGGTTTTGATTTTCTCTGCACTTCAGAGGTTAGACAGCGGAAGCAAAACAAGTGCAGAAACTATATGCAGAAACTAAGTAACAAGCAAAACTCTAACGCAAGGATATACAAGGTTTGGGGATAACTTGCCCCTACTCCTTGGCGCGCCCGTAAGGTGGGTGATCCCTTGATCGTCGGCAGATCAAGCCCCAGAAATCCGGATATCAAATCCTCCTTCTTGGTGGAGAAAACTCTCCACACAAATGGTCTCAAATGTATCAGAAATTAAGCACAGAGACAACAAGGAAGATCTTACAAATCACTAGCAAAGCATAAGGATGAGAAATGTGATAGCAGATCACCGAGCACAGCACAGCGCCACCAACGCAAGAGCTCCCAGCTCTTCATTTGCTTGCTTATCCACTCGCGACTCCCTCCACAAACTCAAGATTACAACTTTGCAAGAGATCGCTTCAAGTGATTCACAGTAGTGCACAACAGATGATTCAGCAAAGCTTTCGATGTGGAGAACTCTTGAGCTCCTTCTCCACTCCATGGCTTATCCTGCTTCCATCGCAAGGTCACACGCTCCTCTGCAGCAGCTCCCAACTGCTCACCTGCAACAGCCAGCTACCCCTGACCTCCTCTGGACTCACTGAATCCCCTCCAGTCGAGCCCTAGGTCATCAGCTCCTCAGCCGTTGCAGCTCACGCCAGAGAACGTTACAACCTGCGGAAGCAAACAGCCAAACCTATTGTAGCTAAAGCCTTTGTTTGACTTCACTTGGATGATCCCTGAGTCACCTGTGAAGGGTATGGCTTGGTGGTTTTCCTAAGTGGATACCTGGTCGATCCGAGAGACCTCTCTATGCCTACGGATTAAAAATTTAATCTGAATATAGAGTCGTTTCCCATCGACCGTCTCGTGCCGTATCGAACGATTCAAATTGCAACTTAGCCAATTACAAAAATTGGTCTTACAATTTACTCGACCGTTCGACCGCGGAAAAGGCGACGAGTTGATCGCCGACATTTGTGTTTATGGTCGGGGTCTAGTTAAATAATTATTGACTATGATTCGCAATCAAAATAATTAAATAACAAACATGAAATGACGAGACAATTGAATAAGGTACAAATAAGAATGAAAGGAGCCAAGGAAGAATATACCTTCCGTTACCTTACGATCTTCTACCGTATGACCCTCCCCTCTTGGACGTCATGTGGGCGACGATCTCCCAAGAACCGTGGTCACCAAGTTGATCCCCTCTCCTTGCGCCAACCAATCCCCAACCAAAGGGATGCCGTCGGCCGCTCCTAGGAGATAATCCAAACACAAAACCTTACTATTTCTCTTTTCTCCACCGTCGACACCCGAGCTTCTTCTCCACAGGGAATACTGCAAATTGCACGCAACTTCTCCACAGAACAAGTTGAGCGACTTGTCTTCTGCAAGCTGCGCCCGCAACTTCTCGACTGTTGCAACTTTTCTCCCTTTAGCAAAGAGACGTGAGCCACTTTTCAACCTTCTGCGTTGCAACTTTGCTCTCAAGAGGCAATTTATATGAAATTGCCATAAGGGAATTTAATTGCTGCAATCATGCATGGAGAAGTAACGCATGGAGAAAGAAACGCATGGAGCAATTTTAATTGCATTCGAGCCGTGCTAAATGCAAACAGTGCTCCATTAGAGCAATTTAATTGCATGAAGCAATTAATTTCTCTACGTTGTGCTCACTTGGAGCGAATAAATGCAAACAGTGCTCCATTAGAGCAATTTAATTGCATGAAGCAATTAATTGCACGTATTGCTCGCTTGGAGCAAATTAATTCCGTGGAGAAAAAGTTAATTGCATGCGTTGCAATTAATTTGAGAAACGCCTGATTAATTGCATGCTTTCTTCCGTTCGGCGCCGCAGAATGAAACGAGGGAGAGAGAGAGAGGAGAGAATAGTTGAGACTAGGATTTCTTGTGATCTATTAAATTAATCATCAACTTGGTTTCATACCACCATGGGGTATTTATAGGGCTACGGTAGGGACCATGAGGAGGAGTTGGATCTTGGCCTGCTAATGGACCCGGTCCATTAATGAAGATCCATTCCACTAAGGGCCCTCATTGAATTACCTCACCAACCCCCATATTTACATATGGGCTCCACTTATTACAAGTCGTCCATCCCCCCGAGTTTAAGATTTCGAATGCCCGTTAATTAATTAAATTACTGACAATTTAAATTAATTAACTTCTGGATCCTTGACTAGTACCACTCGACCTTATCATCATGCCGGATCAAATCCACCTACAGGGTTTAGCATGATGAACCTTTCGAGCTCATCAAGGGGGCATCATCAACCTGACTCACCAGGACACGGATTCCGTCAATAATCAACGGCACATCATATTATTAATATTATCTCCCAACTTACCGGGCCTATCGATCTAACAGAATAGATCTCGCCCATTGGTAAATTAAAGAAATAATAGTTAATAATATATGCCCGTTATTATATCGGGATTAAGGGATCGTACTCCATAATAAAGTCTGAGGTCCTATCCAATTATCGAGTCAGTACAAATTAGATAGCCTCGTGTTTTGGTCCTGCTCAATGTACTCAAAGCACACTAGTGTAATCCTATGGTCAAGACCAACCACACCTAATTACACTATAACCATTCCGATGGGTTGTCCAATTCCATCTCGGTTGTGAGCCTCTATTTATACTAAGCAAGGAACTGATAACATGATCTTCCGTGTGACACCACACACCATATTATCTACAATGTAAAGTAATTGGACTTCATGCATGTACTAATATAAACAGGCACCTAGTGTAGTTGTGATTCTCTTTTCAAAATAAAGATGTTCATATATATAAAAGAAGCATGTCTTTCAGTATACACATCTATCAACCTGCACACTTAGCAGCTCATTAGGGCAGCAAATCAACAGAGAATCAAACACTCAGTAGTTAAGAGCAGAGAAAGCAGACGTGATCAGAGCTTCTGACAGCGCGTTTGAATTAAAGTGATCGATCACCGGACCGATCCAGGGATCGTGGATCGATCACCGGACCGATCCACAGCTTTGCTGGGATTCCCAGCTTTCGCAGCCACAAGGGCCTGATCGGTCACCAGACCGATTAGGCTGTGCCCTGATCGGTCAGCAGACCGATCAAGGAGCTCTCCAATCGATCAGGCTCCAGCCTGATCGGTTATAAGGAGAACTCCGCGACAATTGATCGTTCACCAGAACGATCTGAATAGTATCTCTGATCGGTCACCAGACCGATCAGGAGCCAAGCAGTAAGGTTCCCAAAACCCACTGTATGCTCCCTGATCGGTCACCAGACCGATCAGGAGTCGATCAGTAGCCCAACAAGGTTACTGTGTGCTCCCTGATTGGTCACCAGACCGATCAGTCATCGCTGGATCGGTCACCAAACCGATCCACGAGGAAACATCGTGCCAACTTCCCTGATCGATCACCAGACCGATCCAGGCAAGGTCAAATCTCCTCTAAGTCACGAGAACAAGCCTCCAGCCCTTATCTGACTCGTGCTTGGTCCCTCGGACCAAGACTCCATGCCCAGTCTCACTCACCGGGACTTCAACCTAGCCCACCAAGCTAGGACCTGGCCCTCCAAGTCGGGATTTCATCCAACCTAGCCCTGCAAGCTAGAACCTGACCCTCCAAGCCAGGACATTTCAACCTAGCCCTCCAAGCTAGGACTTTTTCCCACCTAACCCTCCAAGTTAGGACTTTTCACACCTAGCCCTCCAAGCTAGGACATTTCACACCTAGCCCTCCAAGCTAGGACTTTTCACCCCTAGCCCTCCAAGCTAGGACTTTTTCACACCTAACCCTCCAAATTAGGATTTTTCACACCTAGCCCTCCAAGCTACGACTTTTTCACACCTAGCCCTCCAAGCTAGGACTTCTCACACCTAGAGCCCTCCAAGCTAGGACTTTTCCACTGCCAGCATGCGATCTCCCGATCCACCTGGACTTAATCCGAATTCAACGAGACTTAAATCAAACTTAAATCCGTGTCAAACACCAAAACAACAATCAGGGTCAGACTGCATCAACACTAATAGCCTTAACTACTCGAATTTGAAGTATTAATCTAACTAAATGTAGAGGACAACAAAAGACACTCACAACCAGGAAATTTCAGCAATGATTCATCTAAAACTCCTAACTAGAAGACAAGCAATTTCATACTCAAGCACATGTTTGATAGGAGCAATTCAACAAACACCTTGCATTCAAGTAGTAAAAGGTTGAGAACATGGAAAAATTCTGCAAAAGGTAAACTGTAAATCAAGGAAACTAAGCTGGAATTTTGGTTCTAAGCTGGAAATTTCGGTTCTAAGCTAGAAATTTTGGTTCTAAGCTGGAAATTAAGCAGAAATTCGAAATCAAGTGAACAGAAAATGCGGGTTGCATTCTACAGCAAGAAAAAGGAAAGAAACAAGCAAAAGTAGGCTGAAAATTGTTGTCCAGTGGAGGAAAACTCTGCTCCGATGTACCTGATCACTTCCCAGCCGGTTTGGAAGATGAAATGGACTGTAGAGTTGAAGAACAGGGCTTCTCCAAGCTGCTGATCAGAGAGGATACCCTTCTTCCTTCATGGCTGCATCCACCGAGAGTTATCCTCCCTTGGCTGCGTGATACCCCTCCCCCTTGAGCCCTAGCTTCCTTTTTCTTCCCTAGCTCTTCTCTCCACCCTTCATTCCCCTTGATGAGTGGCCCAGATTGCTTGCAGAAATTTTCATCAACTTAAGTGCCTAGATCCAAGTGGAGGGTTGTGATCCTTTGATGTACGAGCTCTTCTAATCGGTCACGGGACCGATTAGGCTTTCCCTGATCGGATTGGTAGGCATCTGATCATTTTGGAAGGCTGCTGATCGATCTGAGTGACCGATCAGTCGCTTCCCTGATCAGATTGGTGACCGATCAGGGCACCAACAGAATGAAATTGAGCAGAGTCTTTATGGATCCATCTTAGCCCTTGATGTGCCCTTTTGATCCTTTGATGCTCAAGCTGTCCAAACATCAAGTAGAATGAAATATGAGTGTAAAAATGTAGGAAAATTAATTAACCAATGAAAATGCACCCTATTAACAATCATGCATCATTTAATAAACAAATACACACCTAGAGCCCCAAATTTCCCCACTAATGACACAAAAAATTATCCATCAAGTTGTTAATTATCAACACCTCCTTGTGTCACCACCCATACCTGCCAGCCACCAAACCTCGTCTTCACACCATTGGAGTTGCGTCTCTCACTCTCCGTTGGATGTCTTTCATTTATGGGCTCCAAACCTTGTCTTTGTACGCAAGGCTCGTACCTTTCGCGGAGACGAAACTCATGACTTGTGAAGCATCTTGAAGAGTTCTCAACGTGGATACGAATAGAGGTGAGGCTTCCGAGTGCCACATGGTTGATGTCATTCCCGCTTCACATCATCTACAAGGTACACCTAGCTTTACTTTAATTCTATAATATTTTATACTGCGATCATGTCTACACGTATTGTGTCAATGTATGTGTGGATGTGTGTGTTGTAATAAATTAGGATTTATTATATTTTATTTTTCAATGTGCATGTTTATGAAACATGTTTTAGCACGCATCCATGTCTAGCTTCCCCCAATAGTGTTGAGGCAAATGAAAAGAAGAAGTAGGGTTGTTGTTAAAGAAGAAAAAGTAGGATAACAGAGATGTTAGGATGTATACTAAAAGCCTAGCTTTTGTATGAACATCTATATTTTGGAATGAGAATCACATGATCATTATTTGCTTTTTATATTTATTATATGTGTGCATATTGTCTAATACTTTACATTGTAGATAATATGGTGTGTGGTGCCACACATAAGATTATGTTATCAGTCCCTAGTAGAGTATAAGTAGAGGCTCACAATCTAAATGGTTTTGGACAAACCATTGGCATGGTTGTAGTGTAATTTGGTATTGGTCTATCTTGACCATAGAATTACACTAGTACACATTGTGTGTATTAAGCATGACTGATATAGAGATGATTCAATTTATACTGACTATATAATTAAATCAGACTTCAGATATTATGGTGTACATGCTTTTAATCCCAATATAATAACAGACACATGTACTTAATATCTATTTATTTGATTCAGCAATGGGCGAGATTTATTTGTTAAATCGATAGGCCCGGTAAATTGGGAAATAATATTATTTACATGGTGTGCTGTTGATTATAAAAGGAAACCGTGTCCTGATGCGTCAGGTTGATAATGTCCCCTTGAGGAGCTCATAAAGTTCATCATGTAAATTCTGCAGGTGGACTTGGTCCGACATGATGATAAGGTTGAGTGGTATTACTCATGGAGTTAAATATTAATTAATTAAATTGTTAGTAATTTAATTAATTAATGGACATTCGAGATCTTAACCATGGGGAGAATTTGTACACATAATAGGTGGAGCTCATATATAATTATGGGGGTTGGTGAGGTAGTTCAATGTTAATCCTTTAGTGGATTGGATTATCATTAATGGATCGGGCTTTGATCCATTAAGTGGCCAAGACCCAACTCCTCCTCATGGTCCCTATTGTAGCCTATAAATACCTCATGAGTCATGAGACCGAGGCATAACCATCCAATTAATTAACCCTAATCTCCTCTCCTCCTCTCCCTCTCTCTCTCCTAGGGCTGCGGCGGCAACAAGCCAAGGGAATTGCTCTCTTGGCCGGCAGCAATCAAGCAAGGAGGGATACCTTCTTCTTCCTCTCTACTCCATCTTGTTGGTGTGCGCCTAGGTCAAGAAAGGAGAAGGGAGCTTTACTCTCTTCTCCTTGTGGGCGTGCGCGAGCTTCAAGAGGCGGAGATGGTCGGCGCATCCTTGAAGAAGGATAGGGTGCTGGCGGTTCAACAAGAGGAGAAGGAGGAAGGTGATTGGCTAGGGTTCTTGTGAAGAAGAGATCCTTCATCTTCTTCTTCATCTTCTTCCACTTCCTCTCTTCTTTCCTTGGTGGACAGCGCAAAGGAGGAGAGACTCCTTCTAGGGTTCCAGCGGCAACAATGGAAGAAGAAAGTGACCTTAGGGTTTCGGCGCAAGGAAGAGGAGAAGTTGGTGACTTTGGTGATTCCGGTTCTTGGAAGATCATCACCCACACGACGTCCAAGAAGAGGTTAGGTCATATAATAGAAGATCGCGAGGTAAACAAGAGGTATAATTTCTTGTTTTAGTTCCTTTATGTTCTTGTATTATTGTATGTTATTATTTGTCATGGATCCTGAAGATAAACACAAAAACTGACAATCCATTCATCGTCTATTCTGCGGCTAACCGATTAGACGAGTTAGATTGCTTGAACAACAAGTTTGTTCAAGCGTTCACTTGAATCAGTTAGTACGATAATGAGTCGTTTGCTTGGGTAATTCATCTCTAACTGGATTTGTTTTAATTAATAAAATTTTAATCCGGGAACATGGAGAGGATTCCCATGCACACCTGAAACCAACAATTGGTATTAGAGCCAATGGTTTCCGATTTTGTGTATTTTGGATTCGGTTATTTTCATGCATTTGTCGTATATTATTTTATACCGGATAATAGTAGGATGTGCGTAGGCTAACTCTTTGGTTGCAGGCATAAGATCCGACTATTATGGCTTAATGTGTTGTGTATGATGTGTGTGCATGATTGTAATATTTTTATTTGAATCCTCGGGGTTGACGAAGCTAAATTAATATTTAATCTTTGTAATTAAATACGACATTGTTTAGCCGCTCATTTTAGTTTACTTTCGATCTAGTTTGTTGTACACTCCTTCGTGGAGTATAGGATCGATGGATGTAAATTAAAATAGTTTTTATCTAGGCTCGGAGCGCCTTCATGGCTTGAGGCTTGCACATGGTGCTTGGAGGTGGAGACGAGGTGGCGACACGACGGGAGACATATTCAAGAACAAAAGGCCGTAATAGTTGGAATTTATTTTCATGTTTATTGCTTATTGTTTGAATGCATGTTGTGCGTGCTAGAAAATTCCTCAATTATAAATTACTAAGTGGGAGAGGGATTCTTTGAGTCCCGTGACCTCCATTACAAATTTGATAAGTGATGCGAACAAGCTTGCGCGTTGGCTCTGAGTGCCTTCCTCCATATCGGATGAGCTTATTTCGCGGATCACTAGGTTAAATATGGTTATAGGAAATTATTTAGGAGCATGTGATCTTCCCCATCGGAAGGGACATAATCCTAGATAATTGTCTTAGTATCGTGTAATGGTGAATACTTAGATGCAAATAATAGTATTCTCCCCATCGGAGTCACTACTATTATTTGTTGGGCTGAAGAGGAACCAACTATTAATTTTATTTGTCAAAAAATAAGGTTGACAAGATAATAAAATTAATGGGTAAAACCTCCTCTTACAAATGTAGAATTCATATACGTCCACACTATCGTGGCATACGATATTCTCGGTGTTTTGAGGTGTTTGTTGATTTTAAAATTTTATTGTTTGAGGAATCAATAATTTTTTGAAATCTAATGTTTTGATCATTGTGATTCTCAGGATATTTTCAAAATGACTTTCAACCCACTTGCTGTTATTTTGAAAGAAAATAAACTTACTGGCCTTAACTATATTGATTGGAAATGGAACCTGGACATTGTCTTGACTGCTGAGGAGTACAAATTTGTACTCTTTGAGGTTTATCCTGAAAAGCCTAGCGAAATTCTAGTGAAGAGGAGAAGGAATGTTATAAGAAGTGGATAAAGGCATACGAGATACGTGGTGTTACATTTTGGCATCTATGTCAAATATGCTGCACCATCAACATCAGGCCTTCGTCTCTGCTTATGATATGATGTTCAATCTCAAGGAACTCTTCGGACACCAGAATCGGGCTGCTAGGAAAGAGGCAATGAGGAACTTGATGATGACCACCATGGTTGTGGGAACACCCGTGAGGGATCATGTTCCCAAAATGATGGCTCATTTGAATGAGATAGAAATCCTTGGAGCGGAGATCGATGGGGAAACCCAGGTCGATATCATTCTCCAGTCTCTACCTAGGAGTTTTGAGCAGTTTCGCCTGAACTATAATATGAACAAACGATCATATTCGTTGGCTGAACTTTTGACAGAACTCCAGGCGGCAGAGGGCTTTTTCATCAAAGTGTTCATTCTTTGGTTGCTCAAAAGGTTTCTACTTCTAAGCTAAAAGGAAAAAAGAAGAAGAAACAAGGTGTGGCAAAGAAAGTGGCTGGATCTCAGGGACCTTAGGCTGGAGTGAAGAAGCTGAAAGGCAAGTGCTTCACATGCAAGCAGAGTGGACATGGAAGGCGGACTATCCCCATCGTAAGGAGAAAATCAAGGTATATCTTTTTGTTTAGTTGTTGAAACATGTTTAGCGGTATTATGTACCGGTACCTGGTGTATAGATACGGGAGTCACTGATCATGTCTGCAATTCTTTGCAGGGGTTCCAGGAAACCAGACGACTAGCAGAGGGAGAGATTACTGTCTACATGGGAAATGCTACGGAAGTGACGGCTATTGCAATGGGAGACATTTATTTATCGTTTGATAGAAATAAAACATTAGATTTGAGAAATTGCCTTTACGTACCTACCTTAAGAAAGAATCTTATTTCAGTTTCTAAGTTATTTATGGATGGATATTCTATTTCTTTTAATAACAGAGTTGTTATAAAAAGGAATAGAGAGATTATCTGTTCTGGTTCGTTGGTTGGCAATTTGTACACTCTTGAACCAAAAACTCCCACGATGCAAATAGAAATAAATAACTCATCTTCTAATCATAATAAGATAAAAGAACCTTCGAAAATGAACCAAACGTATCTTTGGCATCTAAGGTTAGGTCATATTAACCTAAGTAGAATTCAAAGGTTGATAGTCGATGGACCTTTAGGTTCATTGGTGGTGGAAGATTTCCCAACTTGTGAATCTTGCTTGGAAGGTAAGATGACCAAGAGACCTTTTAAGACCAAGGGGTATAGAGCCAAAGATGTGTTAGAGTTGGTTCATTCTGATTTGTGTGGTCCTATGTCTATCCAAGCTAGAGGTGACTTAGAATATTTCATCTCTTTTATAGATGATTATTCAAGGTATCGATACATTTACTTGATGTGCCGCAAGTCTGAATGTTTTGACAGGTTCAAAGAATTTAAGGCTGATGTGGACAAACATCAAGGTAAAAGTATCAAGACACTACGATCTGATCGTGGTGGTGAGTGTTAGATGTATACACTAAAAGACTTGCTTCTTTTTATATATGAGATCATCTATTTTTTGAAAAGAGAATCACAACAACACTAGATGTTTGTTTATATTAGTACATGCATAAAAGTCATTTACTTTGCATTGTAGATAACATGATGTGTGGTGTCACACGGAAGATCATGTTATTAGTTCCTTACCTAGTATAAGTAAAGGCTCACAGCCGAGATGGAATTGGACAAATCATCGGGATGGTTGTAGTGTAATTAGGTGTGGTTGGTCTTGACCATAGAATTACACTAGTGAGCTTTGTGTACATGAGCAGGACCAAAATCAAAGATCATCCAATTTGTACTAACTTGATATAATAATGGGCACATATAATTAATTATTATTTCTTTGATTTATCATTGGGTGAGATTTATTCTGTTAAATCGATAGGCCCGATAAGTTGGGAAATAATATTAATTATATGGTGTGTCATTGATTATTGACAGAATTCGTGTCCTGGTGAGTCAGGATGATGATGCCCCCTTGATGAGCTCAAAAGGTTCATCATGTTAAACCCTGCAGATGGATTTGATCCGACATGATGATAAGGTTGAGTGATACTAGTCAAGGTGCCAGAAGTCGATTAATTAAAATTATCAGTAATTTAAATTAATCGACGGGCATTCGATATTTTAAACACGGGGAGATGGATGACTCATAATAAGTGGAGCCATATGAAAATATGGGGGTTGGTGAGGAAGTTCAATTAAGATCCTTTAGTAGAATAGATCTTAATTAAAGGATTGGTTATAGATCCATTAGTGGTCCAAGATCCAACTCCTCCTCTTGGTCCCTACCTTAGCCCTATAAATACCCCCATGAGATCATGAAACTAAGGTTTTATCTAAGAATTGAGAACACCCTAGGCTTCTCTCCTCTCTTCTCCTCCTCCTTCTCTCTCCTAGGTTTTCGGCCGGCACATAGAAGAGGAGGACTTCTCCTCCTCGGTTCTTCTTCCCTTCTCCACCAACTCTCAGCTGGGACTCACAGAGACAAGGAAGAGTGCTTCTCTTCCTTTTGTGGTGCTCAACAGTGGTGGAGGAGCAGTCGGCGGCCGGTGGGAGGCGGCGCAAGGAGGTCATGCGGAGGCGTCGCAAGGTTGGAGAAGAAAGGGTTTTCGGCTAGCTTTGGGTGAGAAAGGAAGCCACTTCTTCCTTTCTTCTTCTTCTTCTTCATTGCCCTCTCGAGGACTGCTGGTGGCCGGTGGAGTTGTGGTGGCTGGTTTTGGCCGGGGGCGCAAGGGAGAGGGAGCAAGTGCCGATGGTTCCTAACCCTAGGGTTAGGGTTTCGGCTAGTGGAAGAAAAAGCTCTTTTGGAATGCCTTAGTGATCTCGGTTCTCGGTAGCTCGTCGCCCACACGACGTTTGGGAGGGGAGGGACATAAGGTAGAAGGCTACGAGGTAAAGGAAAGGTATAATACTTTTCCTTAGCTCCTATTGTTCCTTTGGTTCCTTATTGTTTTGCTTCGTCATTTTATGTGTATTAGTTAATTATTTTGATTTTGAATCATGGTAAATAATTAATTAATTGGACCCCGATAATAAACACAAAAACTGGCGATCCACTCGTCGTCTTTTCCGCGGTCATTTGGTTAGAAGAATTAGAAGGCTCGATCTTTGTGATTGGCCAAGTTGTAATTCGTACCGAACTATACGATGACGAGATGGTAGTTAGGAGATGGGTATCCATTCAGATTAATTTTTAATCCGTAGACATGGAGAGGTCTCTCAAGGATAACCAAGTATTCGCTAGGGAAATCCGCCAAGCCATACCCAACAATTGGTATCAGAGCTTAGGTTTCCGATTTTGTGTGTTTAGGATTGGTTAATTACTTGCACTTTTTCATATGTTTTATTTTGCTGGATGATATGTGGATGTGCGTAGGCTAACTTTGTGTTGCAAGCACTAGATTCCAACTTATCATGGCCAAATAATTGTTATGTATGAATGGTTGTACTATTTTTGTAATTAATCAAATCCTCGAGGTTGACGAAGCTAGGTAGTATTTAATTTTTGTAATTAAATACGGCACGTGTTTAGCCGAGCTTTTTGTTTACTTTTCGATCTAGATTTCATGTACACTCCTTCGTGGAGTATAGGATCGATGATGTAAATAATTAGCTAGTCATCTCGGCTCGGAGATCCCTCAAGGTGGCTTGCGCATGGTGAAGGGAGGAGCGGACGAGGTGACAACACGACTAGAGGCGCATTGGAGACCAAGACCATGAAAAGTTGGAAAATCTAGGATTTTCTTTTTCATTATGTTGGTTATGTGCGTGTCGTGTGTGTGCTTGTTAAAATTCCTCAAATTAAATAACTAAGTGAGAGAGGGACCCTAAGGGTCCCGTGGCCTCCATTACAATCCAACAAGTGATGCAAATAAGCCTGCGCGTCGGCTCTGATTGTCTTCCTCCATATCAAATAGGCTTGTTCTGCGGATCACTGGGTTCGAAAAGATTATAGAAAATTATTGAAGAGCGTGTGTACTTTCCCAACAGAAGACACATAATTGGAAATAATTTTCTTAGTGTCGTGTAATGGTAAACACTTAGATACAAATATTAGTATCCTCCCCAACGGAGTCACTGCTATTATTTGTAGGGACGAAGTAAATCAACTATTAATCTTATTTGTCAAAAAGTTAGGTTGACTAGATAATTAGATTAATGGGTAAAACCTCCTCTAACGAATGAAGGATTCGTATACGTCCACACTAACGTGACATGCGAATTCTCGGTGTTTGAGGTGTTGGTTGATTTCAAAATTTTATTGTTTTGAGAAATCAATTTATTTTCGAATTCTAAAGTAGTGTATGTTGTGATTCTCAGGATTTTCAAAATGGATTTTAACCCACTAGCGACCATACTTAAGGAAAATAAGCTTACTGGCCCAAACTATATAGACTGGAAAAGAAACCTAGACATTGTCCTTACTGCTGAAGAGTACAAATATGTGCTCTTTGAGGACTATCCCGAAAAGCCTAGCGAGAACTCTAGTGAAGAGCAGAGGGAGCGCTTTAAGAAGTGGGTCAAGGCAGATTAGATGGCGCGGTGCTACATTCTGACATCTATGTCAAATGTTTTGCAACATCAGCATCAGGCCATGCCCACTGCTTATGCAATGATGCTAAACCTCAAGGAGATCTTCGGGCACCAGGGTTGCGCCGCTAGGAAGGTTACGATGAAGAACCTGATGACGACTACTATGGTCGAAGGGATGCCCGTTAGGGATCATGTCCTAAATATGATGGCTCACCTCAATGAGATTGAGGTACTAGGAGCACAAATCGACGGGGAAACCCAAGTCGATATTATACTCCAGTCTCTGCCTAGGAGTTTTGAGCAGTTCCAACTCAACTATAACATGAACAAGCATGAGTATACGTTGGGGGAACTGCTAGGAGAACTCCAGGCGATAAAGGGCCTCTTTCGTCAGAGCTCGTAGGCCTTGATTACTCAGAAGGTTTATATTTCTGTACCGAAAGGCAAGAAGAAGAAGAAACAAGGTGGGTTCAAGAAGGCAGTAGCAGCAGCATCGTAGGGACCTCGGACTGGCGTGATGAATCCGAAAGGCATGTGCTTCACGTGTAAGCAAACTGGACACTGGAAGGCGAACTGTCCCCGTCGTCAAGACAAAGGTATTTCTTCGTGCTTAGTCATTGAAACATGTTTAGCGGTGCTATCTACCAGTACCTGGTGCGTAGATACTGGAGCCACTGATCATATCTACAATACTCTGCAGGGGTTCCAGGAAACCTGACAGCTAGCTGATGGGGAAATCGTCGTCTACATGGGCAATGCTACAGAGGTGGCAGCAGTTGCAGTGGGAGATTTTTATTTGACGTTTGAGAGAAATAAAGTGTTGGTTTTGAGAGATTGCTTATATGTACCTTCTTTTAAAAAGAATTTAATTTCAGGTTCTAAGTTAATAAAGGATGGATATTCTATTGCTTTTAATAACAGAGTTGTTATAAAAGGAAATAGAGAGATTATCTGTTCGGGTACTGTAATTGGCAATCTGTATACTCTAGAACCAAAGACTCTAACAATGCAAACAAAGGTTAATAGCTCATCATCTAACCTAAATAAGATAAAGGAGCCTTCTAAAATGAACCAAATATATCTTTGGCACCTTAGGCTTGGTCACATTAACCTTAGTAGGATTCAGAGGTTGATAGCTGATGGGCCCTTGGTTCATTGGTGGTGGAAGACTTTCCAACCTGTGAGTCTTGCTTGGAAGGTAAGATGACCAAGAGACCTTTCAAGGCTAAGGGGTATAGGGCTAAGGATGTGTTAGAACTAGTTCATTCTGATTTGTGTAGTCCTATGTCCATCCAGGCTAGGGGTGGCTTTGAATACTTTGTCACTTTTATTGACGATTATTCAAGGTACGGATACATTTACCTGATGCGCCGCAAGTCTGAATGCTTTGATAAGTTCAAAGAATTCAAGGCTGATGTAGAGAAACATCAAGGTAAAGGTATCAAGACACTACGATCAGATGGTGGTGGAGAGTACCTCTTAGGAGAGTTTAGGACCTACTTATCAGAAGCTGGGATTCAATCCCAGCTCATTGCACCTGGTACGCACCAACAGAACGATGTAGCGGAAAGAAGGAATAGGACTCTTATGAAGATGGTTAGGTCAATGATGAGCTACTCTGACTTACCTGATTCGTTCTGGGGATATGCTCTAGATATGGCCGCGTATATTTTGAACATGGTATCATCTAAGTCAGTCGCTTCTACTCTCATAGAATTGTGGACTGGGCGAAAGCCTAGTCTAGGACATATTCGGATTTGGGGTAGTCCAGCACATGTGCTAAAGGGAGATACTGATAAGTTGGAATATCGTACAGAAGTACGTTCGTTCGTAGGCTATCCTAAGGGAACGAAGGTTGGTCTATTCTATAGTCTTAAGGATCAGAAGGTAATCGTTAGCACGAATGCCAGATTCTTAGAAGAAGACTATGTGACAAACCACAAGCCCAAGAGTAGACTAGTGCTTAAAGAGTTAAGAGGGGGCGTTCCGACCTTAGGACCAACTGTACAAGAGGATACACCACAAGTCACTGCACCGCGTGTCATAGAAGATACACAGGAAGTGCCTCGTCGCAGTGGGAGGGTTGTTAGACAGCCTGAGAGGTTCATGTTTTTGGGAGAGTCTTCAAACTTGGTCTCTGGTAAACATGAACCGGATCCCTGGACCTATGACGAGGCTCTCCAAGATAAGGATGTAGATTCTTGACAAAGGACAATAAACTTTGAAATAGAATCTATGGATTCTAATCACGTCTAGGAGCTAGTAGAACCACCCAATGGTGTAAAAGTCATTGGATGCAAGTGGATCTACAAGAGAAAGAGAGGATCAGACGGGAAGATTGAGACCTTCAAAGCTAGGCTTGTTGCGAAAGGGTATACTCAGATAGAGGGTATCGACTATGAGGAGACCTTTTCGCTGGTAGTCATGCTTAAGTCTATCCGGATTCTCTTATCTATTGCTACTCATATGGACTATGAGGTATGGCAGATAGACGTCAAGACAGCTTTCCTTAACGGAAGTCTTGAGGAGACCATCTACATGAAGCAACCAGAAGGGTTCATTGCAAAAGGCAAAGAGCATCATGTGTGCAAGCTTAATCGATCCATTTATGGATTGAAGCAAGTTTCGCGGTCTTGGAACATCCGCTTTGATAAAGTAATTCAGTCATATGGATTTATTCAAAGTCCGGATGAGTCGTGTGTATATAAGAGATGTGACGGAAACGTAGTGGTGTTTCTTGTACTCTACGTAGATGACATTTTGTTAATTGGTAACAATGTCAAGGTGTTATCAGACGTAAGGGCTTGGTTGTCCAAACAATTCGATATGAAGGAATTGGGAGAAGCGGGACACATCCTTGGGATCAAGGTCATAAGGATCGCTAGAAAAGGATGTTGTGCTTATCCCAAGCTTCATACATTGACATTGTCCTGGCTCGTTTTAGCATGGAAAACTCCAAGAAGGGTTTTCTACCTTTCAGGCATGGAGTTCCTCTATCCAAGGAGATGTGACCGAAAACATCAAAGGAGATAGAGGAAATGAAGGCAGTTCCTTATGCATCGGCAATAGGAAGCCTCATGTATGCTATGTTGTGCACGAGACCAGATATCTGTTTTGCCATAGGCATGGTCAGCAGATATCAGAGTAACCCTGGACAGGGACATTGGACTGTGATAAAGCACATATTAAAATACCTGAGACGGACTAAGGATTATATGCTGATTTATCGGGCAGACCAATTAGTCCCTGTGGGTTATACGGATTCGGATTTCCAATCAGACAGGGACAAGAGTAAGTCTACCTCAGGTTTTGTGTTTACTTTAGGAGGTGGAGCCATTGTTTGGAGTGTCAAGCAGAAATGCGTGGCGGACTCCACCATGGAAGCTGAGTATGTGGCAGCCTCAGAGGCAGCTAAGGAAGTAGTATGGCTCAGGAACTTCATCATGGACTTGGATGTGATTCCTGGTTTGCCCAGATCTATCACAATCTTTTGTTATAACAGTGGTGTAGTTGCAAACTCGAAGGAACCACGAGCCCATAAGGCGAGTAAACACATAGAGCGCAAGTACTACCTGATACGAGAAATCGTAAAGCGAGGAGAAGTAGCTGTCGCCAAGATTGCATCAGAGGACAACCTGGTAGATCCTTTCACTAAGGCCCTTCCGGCAAGAGCTTTTGATCGACATGTGGAGGATATGGGAGTTAGATGTATGGCAGTGAGAGAACAGCAGAGTCTTTGAGTATAAGTGGTAGATTGTTAGATGTATATACTAAAAGACTTGCTTCTTTTTATATATGAGATCATCTATTTTTTGAAAAGAGAATCACAACAACACTAGATGCTTGTTTATATTAGTACATGCATAAAAGTCCATTACTTTGCATTGTAGATAACATGGTGTGTGGTGTCACACGGAAGATCATGTTTCAGTCCCTTGCCTAGTATAAGTAGAGGTTCACAGCCGAGATGGAATTGGACAAACCATCGGGATGGTTGTAGTATAATTAGGTGTGGTTGGTCTTGACCATAGAATTACACTAGTGTGCTTTGTGTACATTGAGCAGGACCAAAACCAGAGATCATCCAATTTGTACTGACTTGATAATTGGATTGGATCTCGAATTTATTATGGAGTACAATCCCTGAATCCCGATATAATAACGGGCACATATAATTAATTATTATTTCTTTGATTTATCAATGAGTGAAATTTATTTTGTTAAATCGATAGGCCCGATAAGTTGGGAAATAATATTAATTATATGGTGTGCCGTTGATTATTGACGGAATCCGTGTCCTGGTGAGTCAGGATAATGATGCCCCCTTGATGAGCTCAAAAGGTTCATCATATTAAACCCTGCAGGTGGATTTGATCCGACATGATGATAAGGTTGAGTGGTACTAGTCAAGGAGCCAGACGTCGATTAATTAAAATTGTCAGTAATTTAAATTAATCGACGGGCATTCAATATCTTAAACATGGGGGGATGGATGACTCATAATAAGTGGAGCCCATATGAAAATATGAGGGTTGGTGAGGAAGTTCAATTAAGATCCTTTAGTGGAATGGATCTTAATTAATGGATTGGTTATAGATCCATTAGTGGGCCAAGATCCAACTCCTCCTCTTGGTCCCTACCTTAGCCCTATAAATACCCCAAGAGATCATGAAACCAAGGTTTTATCTAAGAATTGAGAACACCCTAGGCTTCTCTCCTCTCTTCTCTCCTCCTTCTCTCTCCTAGGTTTCGGCCGGCGCATAGAAGAGGAGGACTTCTCCTCGATTCTTCTTCCCTTCTCCACCAACTCTCGCTGGGACTCACAGAGACAAGGAAGAGTGCTTCTCTTCCTTTTGTGGTGCTCAGCGGTCGTGGAGGAGCCAGTGGCCGGTGGGAGGCGGTGCAACGAAGTCTTGCGACGGCGCCGCAAGGTTGGAGAAGAGAGGGTTTTCGGCTAGCTTTAGGTGAGAAAGGAAGCCACTTCTTCCTTTCTTCTTCTTCTTCATTGCCTTCTCGAGGACTATTGGTGGCCGGCAGGGCTATGGTGGCTGGTTTTGGCCGACGGCTCAAGGGACAGGGAGCAAGGGCCGGCGGTTCCTACCCCTAGGGTTAGGGTTTCGGCTAGTGGAAGAAGAAGCTCTTTTGGAGTGCCTTGGTGATCTCGGTTCTCAATAGCTCGTCGCCCACACGACGTTTGGGAGGGAAGGGACATAAGGTAGAAGGCTACGAGGTAAAGGGAAGGTATAATACTTTTCCTTAGCTCCTATTGTTCCTTTGGTTCCTTATTGTTTTGCTTCGTCATTTTATGTGTATTAGTTAATTATTTAGATTTTGAATCATGGTAATAATTAATTAATTGGACCCCGATAATAAACACAAAAATCGGCGATCCACTCGTCGTCTTTTCCGCGGTCGTTTGGTTAGAAGAATTAGAAGGCTCGATCTTTGTGATTGGCCAAGTTGTAATTCGTACCGAACGATATGATGACGAGATGGTCGTTGGGAAACGGGTCTCCATTCAGATTAATTTTTAATCCGTAGACATGGAGAGTCTCTCAAGGACGACCAAGTATTCGCTAGGGAAACCCGCCAAGCATACCCAACAGTGAGTACCTCTTAGGAGAGTTTAGGAGTTACTTATCAGAGGATGGGATTTAATCCCAATTGTCTGCACTGGTACACCCCAGCAGAACAGTGTGGCAAAGCGAAGGAATAGGACTTTTATGGAGATGGTTAGATCGATGATGAGTTATTCTGAGTTATTAGATTCGTTCTGGGGATATGCTCTGGAAACGAAAATGTATATTCTAAACTTGGTACCATCTAAATCAGTACCCTCTACTCCCGCAGAATTATAGATTGGGCGATAGCCTAGTTTGAGACATATTCGGATTTGGGGTAGTCCAGCACATGTGCTGAAGGGAGATGCTGATAAATTAGAATCTCGTACAGAAGTACGCTTGTTCGTAGGCTATCCTAGAGGAACGAAAGGTGATTTGTTCTATAGTCCTAAAGATCAGAGGGTGATTGTTAGCACGAATGCCCAATTTTTGGAGGAAGACTATGTGATGAACCACAAGACCATGAGTACGATTGTTCTTGAGGAATTGAGAGGGGAAGTTCCAACTTCAGTACCAACAGTACAAGAGGATATACCACAATTGACTGCACCGCGTGTCACAAAAGATACACAAGTAATACCTCGTCGTAGTGGGAGGGTTGTTAGACAACCTGATAGATTCATGTTCTTGGGAGTCTTCGGACTTGGTCCCTAGCGAACATGAACCTGATCCCTGGACATATGACGAGACACTCCAAGATAAAGATGCGGTATCTTGGCAAAGGGCGATAAATTCTGAGATAGAATCAATGGATTCTAATCATGTCTAGGAGCTAGTAGAACCACCCAATGGTGTAAAAGTCATTGGATGCAAGTGGATCTACAAAAGAAAGAGAGGATCAGACAGGAAGGTAGAGACCTTCAAATCAAGGCTTGTTGCGAAGGGGTATACTCAGAAAGAGGGTATCGATTATGAGGAGACCTTTTCGATAGTAGCCATGCTTAAGTCTATCTGGATTCTCTTATCTATTGCTACTCATATAGATTATGAGGTTTGACAATAGATGTCAAGACAACTTTCCTTAACGGAAGTCTTGAGGAAAACATCTATATGAAGCAACCAGAGGTGCATTGCAAAGGCCAAAGAGCATCTTGTGTGTAAGCTTAATCGATCCATTTATGGATTGAAGCAAGCTTCGATATCTTGGAACATCCGCTTTGATGAGGTAATCCAGTCTTATGAATTTATTCAAAATCCGGATGAGTCTTGTGTATACAAGAGATGTGATGGAAATGTAGTGGTATTTCTTGTACTATACGTAGATGATATTTTGCTCATTGGCAACAATGTCAAAGTATTATCAAATGAAAGGGTATGGTTGTCCAAACAGTTTGATATGAAGGACTTAGGAGAAGCTGGACACATCCTTGGGATCAAGGTTATAAGGGATCGCAAGAAAAGGATGTTGTGCTTATCTCAAGTTTCATACATAGGCACTGTCCTAGCTCATTTTAGCATGCAAAACTCCAAGAAAGGTTTTCTACCTTTTCGGCATGGAGTACCTCTATCTAAGGAGATGTGTCCTAAAACATCAAAGGAGATAGAGGAGATGAAGGTGGTTCCTTATGCTTCGGCTATAGGAAGCCTCATGTATGTTATGCTATGTACGAGACCAGATATCTGCTTTGCCGTGGGCATGGTTAGAAGATATCATAGTAATCCAGGATAGGGATATTGGACTGCGATAAAGCATATATTGAAGTACCTGAGAAAGACTAGGGATTATATGCTAGTTTACCAGGTAGATCAATTATTCCCTGTGGGTTACACAGATTCTGACTTCCAATCAGATAGGGATAAAAGTAAGTCTATCTTGGGGTATGTGTTTACTTTAGGAGGTGGAATCATAGTATAGAGGAGTGTTAAGCAGAAAGGTGTGGCGGACTCCACCATGGAAGTTGAGTATGTGGGAACCTCTGAGGTGACCAAGGAAGTTGTATGGCTCAGGAACTTCTTGATGGACTTGGATGTGATTCCTGGTTTGCCCAGAGCTATCACAATTTATTGTGATAACAGTGGTGCAGTTGCAAACTTGAAGGAACCACGAGCCCATAAGGCAAGTAAACACATAGAGTGCAAGTACCACCTGATACAAGAGATCATAAAGCGAGGAGAAGTTGTTGTCGCCAAGATTACATCAGAGGACAACCTAGTGGATCCTGTCACTAAGGCCCTTTCAGCGAGATCTTTTGATAGACATGTGGAGGGTATGGGAGTCAGATGTATGATATTGTGATGGCAGCATAGTCTTTTAGTATAAGTGGGAGATTGTTAGGATGTATATTAAAAGTCTAGCTTTTGTATGAACATCTATATTTTGGAATGAAAATCACATGATCATTGTTTGAATTTTATATTTATTATATGTGTGTATATTGTCTAATACCTTATATTGTAGATAACATGGTGTGTGGTGTCACACAGAAGATTATGTTATCAGTCTCTTGTAGTGTATAAGTAGAGGCTCACAACCTAGATAGTTTTGGACAAACCATTGGTATGGTTGTAGTGTAATTTGGTATTGGTTTATCTTTACCATAGAATTACACTAGTACACTTTGTGTGTATTGAGCAGGACCGATATAGAGGTGATTCAATTTATACTGACTATATAATTGAATTAGACCTCAGATATTATGGTGTATATGCTCTTAATCCCGATATAATAACGGGCACATGTACTTAATATCTATTTTTTTGATTCACCAATGGGCGAGATTTATTTGTTAAATCCATAGGCCCGGTAAATTGGGAAATAATATTATTTACATGGTGTGTCGTTGATTATAAAAGGAAATCATGTCCTGATGCGTCAGGTTGATGATGTCCCCTTGAGGAGCTTATAAAGTTCATCATGAAAATCCTGCAGGTGGACTTGGTCCGACATGATGATAAGGTTGAGTGGTACTACTCATGGAGTTAAATATTAATTAATTAAATTGTCAGTAATTTAATTAATTAATGGACATTCGAGATCTTAAACACGGGGAGAATTTGTATACATAATAGGTGGAGCTCATATTTAATTATGGGGGTTGGTGAGGTAGTTCAATGATAATCCTTTAGTGGATTGGATTATCATTAATGGATCGGGCTTTGATCCATTAGGTGGCCAAGACCCAACCCCTTCTATGGTCCCTATTGTAGCCTATAAATACCTCATGAATCATGAGACCGAGGCATAACCATCCAATTAATTAACCCTAATCTCCTCTCCCCTCTCTCTCCTAGGGTTGCGGCGGCAACAAGCCAAGGGAATTGCTCTCTTGGCCGACGACAACCAAGCAAGGAGGGATACCTTCTTCTTCCTCTCTACTCCATCTTGTTGGTGTGCGCCTAGGTCAAGAAAGGAGAAGGGAGCTTTTCTCTCTTCTCCTTGTGGGCGTGCGCGAGCTTCAAGAGGAGGAGGTGGCTGATGCATCCTTGAAGAAGGATAGGGTGCCGGCGGTTCAACAAGAGGAGAAGGAGGAAGGTGATTGGCTAGGGTTCTTGTGAAGAAGAGATCCTTCATCTTCTTCCACTTCCTCTCTTCTTCCTTAGTGGACGGCGCAAAGGAGGAGACTCCTTCTAGGGTTCCGGCGGCAACAAAGGTAGAAGAAAGTGACCTTAGGGTTTCGGCACAAGGATGAGGAGAAGTTGGTGGCTTTGGTGATTCCGGTTCTGGAAGATCATCGCCCACACGACGTCTAAGAAGAGGTTAGGTCATACAATAGAAGATCGTGTGGTAAACAAGAGGTATAATTTCTTATTTTGGTTCCTTTATATTCTTGTATTATTGTAAGTTATTATTTGTCATCGACCCCGAAGATAAACACAAAAATCGTGATCCATTCATCGTCTATTCCGCGGCTAACCGATTAGACGAGTTAGATTGCTTGAACAACAAGTTTGTTTAAACGGTCACTTGAATCGGTTAGTACGATGATGAGTCGGTTGCTTGGGTAATTCATCTCCATCTGGATTTATTTTAATTAATAAAATTTTAATCCGGGGACATGGAAAGGATTCCCATGCGCACCCGAAACCAACAAGAGAAAGGAGAAGATTGCTACTAATTTTGATGGATTGAGGAAGAAGAAGAAGATTGATATTGGTGACGACCCATACCTCTAAGAAGGAGAAATGACCGAACAAACCAGCTGTGAGGAGAGACTTAGGTGATGGTTTTTTTTGGAAGGAAAAAACAGAAGAAATAGGTGAGAAGGATCATGACTCTGATATCATGTTCAAAGATAGAACATGAGCACATAGTCATAGAAAAGAAAGAATAAAGAGACAACTAAAGAGAAGATAATTGTTTCATTTGATAATTATTGTAGGCTAACAAGCCTATTTATATATATTGTCACGATAATATATGAAAAATATAATGATAAACATGGTGATATATTATGATAAATATGATAATAATAAATATGGTTGCGATTGCAATCTAAACATGCTAAGTCATTCATAAAAAATCAATTTTTGATCAATATCCTAAACCGCTATCATTATCGTCATTACAGGGTTCACTCGATTAATTTTAATCTGAAGTTGGTTTTCAGAATATTCATCTCTATTGAGATTCGAATTCTAATTTTTTTTATTTATTTTTCTATGTGTTTTATCACTACACCTCTTGAGATGTATATAAATTAGAGAATGTGAACCATTTTATAATAAATAAGCATGAAAGCAAGTTTAAATGCAACTAAACTCAGCTTGACTCATTTAATAAGGCATTTAAAGTGTCGCCAACAACTAAATAGAGGAGTTTTACAAGTTGAGGGTAAGAAGTAGCTTACAAATGTATCAATTGGTAGGAATTTTAAAATCCTATGTAGGATCGCACGACAACATAGAATCATCAAGAAAATGATTCAACAATCCAACATAGGATCTTATTGGAGTTCTACAACAATATGCAAAAAAGAATAAAAAGGGAAGCATAAAATACAGAAAATTATAAATTCGCATTTGAATCTAGATACATCCTCATCGTATTTTTGTCCGAAGAACTTGAGGATCAAAACTCAAATTAGTCACAAGGAGTGATTTTCTATAGGTGTGAGGGTGACGACTCCGTAGTCTCAATCCGATGGGGAAATGAGATAACCATCACGGTTAAGTCATCACACCCCTCTCCTAAGAGGATTACACCCATATCAATATAATGGGCCCAAATCCATTAGCTAATCAACAATCAATGCCAACGATAATGGGCTAATGAGTTTGACACATATGAATCCGTATCCAATAACACAAATCCAAAAATCTGTGTGTTAATGATTAACATGTTAACACACCTAATAAAGATTAAATCCAACATCAACTTATTGTAAGATATGTCAATGGACTATTGTGATAAGTAGAGTAAGAAAATTTGCTAATGTTTCTAGTTTTTACCTATAAAAAAATGATGTCTTTAAGCTAATATACTTCCATGAAAAAAAATGGCCCCCAAAGAAGAAATGATACTCTAGCAAGAAGAGTAAAAATAAAGTTGAAAGTGTTGAAATATACCCATAAAATAGATATTTATTGTTGATTTAAATAAAAGAAGTATTTATTTTATTATCTAATTGTTTAATGATTATTTGTATAAAAATGAATATCCATATAAAATTTATAATATCTTGTTGTAAACTATGATTTTAGTATACAAGATTGTTATATACAAGAGGATTAAAATCATAGATATATATTTAAAATGTCCAAGATTGATTCAAGTATGAAATTGGTAATAATTAATATAGTTTGTTGACATTATGAATATAACAATCTTATCCGGACAGTCAGTGTAGTAACACTAAGTAGAAATATTTTATATAATATGATTATATAAGACAATGACTAGATATGATTTTAGAGTCTTTGTTTAAAGTATCATTACAAAGACTCGAATCAACATCGCTAAAATAATCATATATAGATTAATCTTAATCCTTAGTAGTCATAGACTCTTTGTTTGTATTATCGGGTCTTTTGATTTGTTTGTTAGAACTTATTTTAATAATAGGAGTAACACTTATATTTTGAGAACTCTGTTGTACATTTAACTGGGAATATGATTTATAGATACAAAATCTGTAACTTTGAAAGAATGTTAAAATGGTTCTTTGATTCTAGCACTGAACAATTTGCGCTCTCTAATTCATAATTAAATTATGTATTAACTGTTCACTAGTGAATCAATGCTACTTATGGTTTTAAGATACAAACAGAGAGGTAAAATAGTAATTTCACCCCGCTCTATTTACGAACATGAACAGAGGGTTGATCGATATGTAATGATTATATCAATAGATTGTTCAAATCTTTTGAGTAAACATGTTCTACAATTCTTAAGAGTTCAATTCTGGATTTTAGTGGAATAATCTTGGAGTTAATAAATTAGATAATTAATTAAAGAGCTTTAATTAATTTTATCTAAATTTATTGGAGCTTGAAATTATGGGTCTATGATCTTGAAACCATCTTCGTATAATCATAATGGATATTCTTAAATAATTAATTTGATTAATTATTTATTGTCATAACATTTATTAAATAGTAAAATTGTTTATTGTTTAAACCAAAGGACTCAATTGCATATGTGAGATCCCGTCCAACTCCTTTTCCCAACTCACCATCCCGGCTTTTGCTTGGGACTCTTTGATTGTCCCATCTGCATACTGATATTAGTGAGGAGTGCAAACCGTTGCACCGTGAGAATTGGGGGGGGGGGGGGGGGGTTAATCACATAACTTTTAAAGTTGTTGCTTTTTTGAACTCAAATAAAATGAATGAGTGAAACGAAAACTAACGATGAAACAAACACAGAAAAATAACACGGTTCAGTTTTACTTCGTTCGGAGTCTTTGGTAACTCCTACTCAAAGGCCCAAGTACCTTGGACCTTTCCGACGGGCAATCAAGTAAAAACCCTCTACCGGTAAACCCCCGATAAAGTGATCGAGTACAGATGAGTAGGAAGTGTAACAACCCTACACTTCCTATATAAGCAATAATGAATTAAATACATAACTTAAATTATTGCCAACACGGACGTAGAATCTCAATCAGGCTCATGTGTTGGTGTCGGTCTTCCGACAACGGTAGGTCGTAATCAAGTCGTAGTAGAAGCCGCAACACAAAGACGAAATAACAGAAGACTTGGAGTAGCTTGAAATATCAGTTTTGGTTGAAAACCTTCTCAAACTACCCTTTTATAGAGCATCTGAGGCGCCTCACTTCCAATGCTTATCCAATCTGCAAACTGTGCATTTTATCCTCCTGAAAGCGCCTCAAGTCTGATCTGAGGCGCCTCAGTTCCAATCTGAGTTGCCTCAATTTTGCTATTTGACACAGCAATTTTCCGAAGGCTATAACTTTTGATTCTGAATTCGGAATCAGGCTCTGTCAACGACCACGCATCCAGAATTCGAAGCTCTACGTATGTATCTATAATATAGAGTTAGAAAAATATGTGTATGAATAGTTTATAGGTGTTTATGACTTAGATCATGTCTTCTCAAGATCAGGATCTAGTCAAGGTCATGGCTTAGATCTCTAAAATGGCTCTAAAATAGACCATAAGCCTATGGTGCCACCTGAGACTCGTCGTCATCCGAATTTGCTCGTCCCGTAACATACCTCACTTACCTTTTGCATGTTCGTGCCAGAAGCACCAAATCGAACCTGATATTGATAATGGCAAAGGGTTCAAAGTTAAGTATGTTAGTTGATTTAACGTGATTAACTAAGTGTGCAAGAAAGTCCTAGTTTATTTAGGCACGAAGTCATAACCTATAGGGTTGAGCATGAAGTCCTGATTGAGGATTGAGCACGAAGTCCTAGCCGAGGGCTAGGCACCGAAGACTTGACCGTGGGTTGGGCACGAAGACCTGGTTCGAGGAATTGGGCACGAAGACCTGACCGAGGGTTGGGCACTAAAGACCTAATCCGGAAGATCGAGTAGAAGACTTAGCCAAGCGAAGATAATGGATAGAAGTAGGGACAGGTTGAGGTACGGATGTCTCGAGATGCGGAAGCTTTAGAGGCCGAGCAAAAGTCTAATCGGAGGTGTTGGTTGGCAAAAGGTAACTTCTCCAGAATAGAGTAGGTGAGGACGCGTTCCCTGGAAGAGGAAACAGTAGGCGTCGGTTCGACCTAATATTTCATTTTGAAATCAAAGTCAGGATCAGACATCTCTGGTTGTCGTACATGCATATATTTCATATATTATTTATTGCACTTGGACTAACTTGTGTTGCAGCCCAAGAAATTGAACCAGCATCCTTGAAGGCACCCCAGAGAACCTGGGCGCCCGAGAGGTCTCGGGTGCCCCAGAGCACAAAACCTAGCATGGGGTAGGCTGAGTTGTCGGCTGCTGAATGGACACCCCAGAGCACTCAGGCCCCGAGAGAGGATAATTTTGGCTTCGTCAACGGATCACGATGCAACTGAAGTGCTGACGTGGGGGCGTCCCATGGGCAGTCGGGCGCACTATTGCCTATATATACGGGGCTTTCGAGCCTCATTCTCAGACATTAATTTGAATCAACTTTCAATCAATTCCAATGCTCTCTGTGCTTAAGTTTGCTGCGTCGAAATAGTTTAAGATTGACGACACGCTACTCCGACGACGAAAATGCCATTGTTTCTTTTTCAAGCAAGTGTTGTCGGTATAAGTTACTTTTTCATTCTGTACTTAAACTTGCATATTCTGTAACATATTTTACAACTTACAGAATTTCCCAACAAAAATGGTCAAGGACTATGGGCCTTGGAGTAGGAGCGTCACAGACTCCGAACTAAGTAAAAATAAAGTTGTTAGTGTTGTTTTGACTTGACTCTTTTTATTTCCGCTGTGTTTACTCATGATTTTAATCCTAAATCTTTGAATTGATATTCCTCCCCCTCTATCGATCTCACAAGTGGTATCGAGTGAGTTGCTCAAATTTGGTGAAACCACCAGTTCAGCTATTTTTCAGATTTTTTTGATTTTTTGAATTAATTAAAAAAGGCATTCTTGCCTTCTTTTGATTTTTTTTTTTCTATTTCGATAGCAAATTTTTCGTTTCTCGAAGTTGGTGTAACACCACTCGGGATTTCTATTTCTTATATTTCTTCCCGCACTACTAATCCAAGACTAAGTCTTAGGACAAGTTTTGTTTTGTCTTTTCAGCATTCTCTATTCTAAATGACCCAACAAGAAAGATACAACATTGCCCGTCCTCCTCTCTTCTCAGGATAAGATTTCACCTACTAGAAGAGTCGCATGGAAGTTCACCTGAAAACTCAGGTGGAAATATGGATCATTATCCAGGCCGTCCTGGAAATCCCAAAGAATGCTCAAGGTGAACTTCTGGGATACACTTAGTGGGGCACTGCCTTAAAGAAGAAAATAGAAGCTGATGCTAAGGCAACACAGACCCTCCAGTGTGGCCTCATGAAGGAGGAACTCAACTACGTCGGTCCCTTCAACTGCGTGAAGGAGCTCTAGAACAAGCTGATAGAACTCCACGAAGGGACTTCTAACACAAAAATAAGCAAGCGGGACCTACTTCTGAACAAGTTGTACAACATGAAGATGCAAGAGGTGAAACCGCTGCACAATTTCACGCATGCATCCAGGAGCTGATGAACGATCTTCACGCCATCGGCTACAAGGTAGAGAACAGGGACTTGATACGGTATGCCATAAACTCTTTTCCAAGAAATACTTTGTGGGCATCTATAGTAAATGCTTACAAAGTTTCGAGAGATTTTTCTAAAATTAATCTAGATGAATTATTTTCTGAACTCGAGTTGCAAGAATAGACTAAAGCTACTCAAGTCGAGAAAGGTATTGCGTTTATTGTAGATAAAATAAAGAAGAAAAAGGCGCAACCAAAATCCGAGTCTGATTCCGACTCGGAATCTGACAAAGACGACATCAACTACAACGGATTAGTCAAGCTATTTCAGTGTAATTTCAAGAAGAACAAAAGTTAGAGAAAGAAGAAGTTGGTTCAGTCAAAAGATGATCCAACTGAACCAAGCACGAGTCAAAAAACAAAGATGGAGATCACCTGTTATGGGTGCAACAAGAACGGCCACTTCAAATCGGAGTGTCCCAACTTAAAGGAGGAAAAGAAGTCACGAAGAAAGAAGACGCTTCAAGCGATGTGGGACGAATCATCCTCGGAGTATGAAGAAGAAGTACCCAACTCGAACCTCATCGCGCTGACGGCATCAGAAGAACTCGACACAGAGTCCGAATCTGAAGCAGAACCGGAAGAATGCCATGGAACCGAAACACTTTCAATCTCAGAAGATGGTCAAATCACTATAAGAGATTTTTCTGAATCTGACTTATATGATTTAATATCCTATCTATCACGTAAGTTGGCCAAATCCAACGTTCGGGTTGAGTCCCTCCAAAAGGAGGTAAAAGCCCTTAAAGAGAAAGCTAACTCAAGGCCCTTGACTGAGACTGTTTAGGAAGGAACCTCAACTCAAGTCCAACAACTTGAGGAAGAGAATTCCTCCCTAAAAACTCAAGTCAAGGAACTTAAAATTTCCCTAGAGCGGTTTACTTTGGGTTCCAAGAATTTTGATATAATTCTTGGAAAATAGAAGGTCGTTCTCAACCGATCCGGACTTGGGTACAGAACCAACTCACGGTATAGATCATACTATACAATGTTAAACCATACTAGCACCCGAGTCCAAGCATGGGACCCAAAACTTAGCTTGACGAATCTGAAGTAGAACCGGAAGAAAGCCACGGAACCGAAACACTTTCAATATCAGAAGATGGTCAAATCACTATAAGAGATTTTTCTGAATCTGACTTATATGATTTAATATCCTATCTATCACGTAAGTTGGCCAAATCCAATGTTGGGTTGAGCCCCTCCAAAAGGAGGTAAAAGCCCTTAAAGAGGAGGCTAACTCAAGACCCTTGACTGAGACTATTCAAAAAGGAACCTCAACTCAAGTCCAACAACTTGAGGAAGAGAACCTCCCTAAAAACTCAAGTCAATGAACTTAAAGTTTCCCTAGAGCGGTTTACTTTGGGTTCCAAGAATTTTGATATGATTCTTGAAAAATAGAAGGTCATTCTCAACCGATCCGGACTTGGGTACAGAACCAACTCACGGTATAGATCATACTATTTAATGTTAAAACGTACTAGCACCTGAGTCCAAGCATAGGTCCCAAAACATAGCTTGACTAATCAAGCAGGACCAAATCACTATTTCATCCCCAATGATATTCATTTCCTAGATAGTTCGTATCGAGGTTTTAGTCCAGGGGAAGCCAATAGAAAAATCATTCATATTATTAGATGATTTCTTTGTATGTTTTTTTTAAATTGCTTGAATGGTTGTTTATTTATTTTTCTACAAAAGTGTCATGCTTAGGAATAGAAATTGTTAGATAAGGATCTGACTGATTGAAACTTGCACAACCTAGTATTAGGGTGGGGCGAGCTGATAGTATATTAGGAAAGTCTGTCTAAAGAGTCAGGTAGGGTAAGGCATATCATATTTGGTCATTTTAGCCCGATGGAACTAGCCGAAGCTACCTCACCATATCCTCGACTAGTTAGACCAAGGTTCCTCAAAGAGTAATTTGAAAATAAAATTTGTTTAAAAGGCTTTTTCAAGGAATGGGTCATTGCTTCGATATCCAAGAAGGTCCCTATACCTCGCTAAGACCTGGAAGCCAATTATTGAAATTTATTATTAATTTACTACTTGTTAAACTTGAATCTAACTCAAGGTTCAATTAAATCATAGTTTTCAATTTAAATTCAAAGATCAACATAACAAATAAGGTTTTTCTGTTTTGTCACTTAGAAATGGGTGAGATGCTTGGAGCTAAAAGATTAGTTCAACCCAACTAACTCCACATATCTAATCAATTTCACTTTTAATTTACTGAATCAAATTTAAAATTTTATCTTATTAAAATTCTGACTTAAAATCCTTAACTTAATTTTTTAAAATTCAAAATTAAACCTAACTTAATTTTCTTGTAAATTTAAATTTTAAATATAACTTAATTTTTCAAAAATTTAAAATTTAAACTTAACTTAATTTTCAAAATTCAAAATTTAAACTTAACTTAATTTTTCAAAATTTAAAATTTAAACTTAACTTAATTTTCAAAATTCAAAATTTAAACTTAACTTAATTTTTCAAAAATTCAAAATTTAAACATAACTTAATTTTTTTTATTTTAAAATTAAACTTAACTTAATTCTTCAAAAATTTAAAATTTAAACTTAACTTAATTTTTCACACATTCAAAATTTAAACTTAACTTAATTCTTCAAAAATTTAAAATTTAAATTTAACTTAATACTTCAAATCCAGCTAATCAGATCAAACTGATTAAGCTAAAATTTGTCTTACAAATATAACTATAGGAGTGACATGATTGACTCTGGTTGACTTTTATTAACTTGTCTTTCTAATTTAATTGTGCTCAGTAGAATAGATGTATTTATCTATTGTTTTTGCTTAATCTTTTTCTTTAGCTATTTTTCTAAAATTATTGTCTTCAACTGCTTTTTCAAAAAAAAAAATCATTTCTTTAAAATCATTTTTTAACTTATTTTCCAACTTAGTTTTCAAAAATTTAACCTCCTCAAAACTAGGGATTTCTTCGTTATGGATTTAACCTAATCTCTACTCCAAAATTGCATGCTTCTATAGACTCAGAAGCCAGCATTTCACAAACACGTTAAGATACCTTGATTGACAACTTAAATTGAGTTGAGATGCTTAGGCCTATGGCTTAACTCAAGATGCTTTAAGTCAGTGCATCTAAAGTAGTTTGGGCAATAAATACCACTAAATATTATCAAGTTAAGTAATCAAGGTTAGAAAGTTTAACTTGATAAGACTACTTAACTTAACTAACCCAAGTGAAAGCTACTATTTTATAATAGTTAGTAAGTAACAAACTGGGTTAGACAGGGCCCCAAGGATTTATGTTTTTTGTTTTGATTTTCAAATTATTTTTGAAAATTATTGCATATTTACTTTTGAATGCTTAGACTCAAATCATGCTTCGACTCAAATGAGTGAATTAACTTGGTTCAAATTTTATTCATGTACATTAGTTTTTTTGTTATTATTTTATATCTACCTCAAAATTGTTGCATAGAGCATCTCACTTACTTCCTTGAAAATAATTTTCGACATTATTCATTTTTTTCATTAACTTAAAATTATTTTTACATATATTTTCAAAATTCATGGGCTCTGATATTTAATTATTTTTTGAGTTTCTTTCTCCTTAACAATTTTTTTATGGCAAAGGGGGAGAATAGGAAAAGTAAAATTTTCAAAAAAAAAAATCTTCCAAAAATTGTTTTTTCTCCTTAACCAATTTTTTTTTGATATATGGCAAAGGGGGAGAGTAGAGAAAAAATTAAAGTTAAAAGTTAAAAAGTTAAATTTAAAAAAAAATCAATGAAATTTTTTTCTAAGTATGCAAATGAATCTCAAAGTTTTTAAAAAAATATTACATAGTACTTTGTTTCTTCAAAAACTCTATTTTTAAAAAAGGAAAAGTTAAAATTTTTTCAATTTCACTTAGAATTTTTTTTTCAAAGTGATACTTAAAATTTTTTTCTTTTTAAATTGATACTTAGAATTTTTTAAAGTAATTAACTTTTTCAAAGTAATACTTAGAATTTTTCAAAATAATCAGAAAAATCTGTCAATTGAAAAATGCACGTTTTTCAAAAATTTCAGGAGGAGAATTTTATATCAAGGGGGAGCTTCATGCATTCTTTCAAATTTGTAAGTTTTTTTTAATTGAACCAAATTTGCAAATGTTTCAAAATCAAAGGATGAAATTACTTATCAAGGGGATATTTACAAAGCAATTTATTTTCAAACATTGAAAAAGCTACTTTTACCTTGAAAAATGTTGAACTCTACTTCTTTAAATATTTGTGATATTTGCTTATCTGTTTTAACTTAACTTTTGAACTAGGTTGTCATAAATAAAAAAAGAAAGAAATTATTGGTGCCGAATGTACCATATCGAACCTGATTTTGATAATAGCAAATGGTTCAAAGTTAAGTATGTTAGTTGATCTAACATGTTTAACTAAGTGTGTAGGAAAGTCCTAGTATGTCTAGGCATGAAGTCTTGACCTGTAGGGTTGAACATGAAGTCATGGTCGAGGACTGGGCACAAAGTCCTGGCCGAGGGTTGGGCACCGAAGACCTGATCGTGTGTTGGGCATGAAGACCTGGTTCGAGGAATTGAGCACGAAGACCTGGCCGAGGGTTGGGCACCGAAGACTAGATCCGGAAGGTCGAGCAAAAGACTTAGCCGAGCGAGGATAACGAACAGAAGTAGAGACGAGACAAGGTACGGACGTCTCGAGATCTGAAAGCTTCGAAGGCCGAGTAAAAGTCCAACCGGAGGTGCCGATTGGCAAAAGATAACTTCTCTAGAGTGGAATAGGTGAGGATGTGTTCCTCGGAAGAGGGAAGAGTAGGCATCGGTCTGATCTAGGATTTCATTTTGAAATCCAAAGTCAGGATCAAATAGCTCTGGCTATCGTACATGCATATATTTCGTATATTATTTATTGTACTTGGACTAACTTGAGTTGTAGCCCAAGAAGTTGAACTAGCAGCCTTGAGGGCACCCTAGAGGACCCGGGGGCCCGAGTATACAGGCGCCCGAGAGGTCTCTAGCACCCGAGTATACAGGCGCCCGAGAGGTCTTGAGCACCCCAGAGTGCAAAACCCAGCCTGGGCAATGCTGAGTTGGTGACTGATGAATGGGCATGCCACGTCATCAACACAGGCGCCCCAGAGCACTCAAGCGCCTGAGAGAGGATAGATTTTGGCTTTGTCAACGGATCACGACACAGCTAAAGCAGTGTGGGGTGCCCCTATGGGCACTCGAGCGCCGAGTGCCGTATATAAGGGCTTTCGAGCCTCAGTCTCGAACATTAATTTGAATCAACTTTCAATCAATTCTAACGCTCTCTATGCTCAAGTTTACTGCGCCAAAATAGTCTGAGATCGACGACACACTACTCCGACGACGAAAACGCCTTTCTTTCTTTTTCAAGCAAGTGTTGTCAGTATAAGTTACTTTTTCATTTTGTACTTAAACTTGCATATTTTGTAACATATTTTGTGACTTATAGAATTGTTCAAAGAAAACGGTCAAGGACCGTAGGCCTTAGAGTAGGAGCCGTCACAGACTCTGAACCAAGTAAAAACAAAGCTATTAGCGTTGTTTTGACTTGACACTTTTTATTTCCGCTACGTTTACTCACGATTTTAATCTAGAAATTTTGAATCGATATTTACCCCTCCCTCTCTATCGATCTCATCGATCTCACAGTGCAGATCTACTTAGCTCATTAACCCACCAGGGCTTTTGCCAAGTCTCCACCAACTTGGACTTCGGCCAATTGTCAGGACTTTTGACAAGACTCCACCATCTTGGACTTTTGCCAGGACTCCACCACCCTGGACTTTGGCTAGTAGTCAACCCCTCGGACCCAACTGAACTTTTGTCAAGACCAAAGCATAAGTCATTATGGCCTATGCCTAAGGCGCCTAATTTATTGGGCCTATTAATTTTACAAAAATATTAAATATCAGTATTTTATAAAATCTACAATTAATGTCACTCTCTATTTTTTAATATTAACTTCAATTACCACTTTCCTATTAATTTGCTTCCTTATTAATTTTATTCCCTTCCATTCCCTTGACATTTTATACTATTCTCTTAGCAAATTAAATGAATTCCCTTCCGCCATTTTAAATAAAATTTTATTACCTTTCCATTTTATTTTTTCAATGACAACTTGATCAAACCCTAGTCAATCAATAGTTCTGAACTAATCGAAAGATTCCCTTTTCGTCATCGGTAATATTTCTTTCTCGCACTTTTCTTTTTCCTCTATAAGAAATAAGAACTTGAATTAAAATTTTTTTATCTATAAAAATGCAAAGTAGAATACTAGTATTTTTAAATATCAAAGTATTTTAAAATTTGATATTTATTTTTATAATATTTATGCAAGTAATATCGAACTATGGAATATCATCAAGTTGAAATTATATGGTATAAATCAAGATTTTTCTTTAATTTTAATTAATTTTATTTTTGTAAAATACGGGTTAAAAAAAATCGGAATATATATATATATATATATATATATATATATATATATATATATATATATATATATATAGTTATATGGTTATAAAAAGGAAAGGTAATAATTAGAGATATTTGTGATTAATCCTTTCGTCTCTTATATCCCCGTGCCCTAAGTTTCCTCCCCCGCCGACTCCCTCTCATCTTCCCCTCTCGCGTGTCGCGCCGCAGCCACACCCGACTCCCTCTCTTCTCTCCGCTCGGGCGCAGCCGCAGACAGCCAAAGCAGCGCCGACTCCCTCTCCACTCGCGAGCCCTAAACCACGCCGACTCCATCTCTCCTCGTCTTCCCTCTCGCTTGCCGTGCCCTAGCCCGCGGCCACACGCGATCTCTCCTCTTCTCCTCATCGCGCGAACCCTAGCCGACGGCTACTCCTTGCGATTTCAACCTCGCGGACGAAGGACGAGGTTAGGCTGCAATCGGAGAAGGGTTTGCGATGCTGGAATTCTGAGGTTTCCTGTTTGCTTCCGAGGATCTCTATTTGCGCTTTCGGATCGCCGGCAACAGATCTAGGTAAGTTGAACTTTGGATTATGGTAGATCTATAGAATGGTTCTATTTAGTTCAGTTGTAGAACTTGATCTGACATTTTGGTTGGAGATCTTTGGGTTAAGGGAGTTGGTATTATCTGATCTTTTTCCTCTCGTGTGGTGTTGCCAGATTCGAGCAAGGGAGTGGCTGCCGATTATTGATCAGGTCAGGATTCCCTAGTATGAGTATGAAATGCTGCCATTACAGTTTGATCCGTAATACCATGCTGTGAATTTCGAATGAACTGGAAATTGGGTAAACAGTGGGTTGTTGGGATCCTTTTGTTTTTAATTTAGATTAAGTGTTAGTTTCAAACACTGATCATATGTATCCACCCTGATCTGATTCGTAGGGACAGTTTATATTTCTATTAAAAGAATGGGTTGATTGGCGTGGAAATTGGATTTGGCAGCAACTTGAGTGTGCTTGCCGTGAGCTCCATTTGGAGACGAAATATTTGGATAGTTGAAAAGTGAACGGGTTAGGTTTAATTGGGAATTTAAACATAATAAGTCAACTTGATAGACCCAGGTTCCAAACTCTAATTGGAATCTAATCGGGATAATTTGGGATAATTAAGGCCTAACTATTTTATTATGATTAATTAAATGGAAAGGAACGGATTAGGTTAACCCTAGAACGGACTAGGGATAAATTAGCTAGTTATTATTTTTGTAATAGCTAATTAAATCTGTCCTTGATATAGGGACTTGATTTGGATTTTTATTGCTGATATTGGCGGGTGGTTCTCTTCGCATTTGGATTCTTCTCTTTTGGAGGCGGGTACCCTTTGACTTATCTTTTAGATATAGTCTTCTTGCTATGCATTGTCTGTTATAGATAACAGTAAAATTGTATGCTTATCTGCCTTAGTGTACCTGTATCTGATATATGCTGCTGTTTATCCTTAAGGTTAGCTCCTGTTTCACTTTATACAGTCTCACGAGTTGCCATCTATATGGGTAGATATATATACATAGATGTGGTGATACCTTCCCTTTTGCATTTTGATAGTGATAGATCACTGGTTATTTTGTTAGTATATCTACTAGGTTACTTGTATCCCATGATATAGGATTCAAACCTATTCCTAGCACCCGGTGGTGTTAGTTGAGAACTTGGTGAGGGTTATATGTTTGGATCATGCACCATCCTTGCATTGTTGCATGCTGGCGATCATCGGCTCCTATATAGTCCGAGCCGTCGCCAGTTACATGAGGATATGCACACACATCCACTCAGGGGTAGTGGCTACCGTAGGGTGTGTGCATTTGCCCTGTATTGCTCCGTTCGACCACGATTTGGAGGGTGGTTTCGGGCGTGGTAGCAGCCAGGGATCCCTTCTCGTCCTGAGACACGAGAAGATGAGAGCTAGACTCCCCCATTGCTTGGGGTAGGAGAGAGACCTCCGCCAGCATCCTGTCCACTCGGTCACTCAGGAGCAGTGATAGCAGGGTGCGTACAGTTGTCATAGCTCTACCCTTTCGGACGTCCATTTATGACAGGTGGACGATGATCTGATTTGTGTCATGGGTGACACATGTCATTGCACCATGTGCATATTTTGCATCGTGCATTGTTTGCTGCATTTGATTTCTGCACTTGATTGACATGCATATACTGGATACCTGTTTACCTTGGATTGTATGATACTTATTCCATAGGGCTTTGTTTCACCCTCTGCAGGAATAGGGGGATTCGGGTATGTACCTATATTCAGTACTTTCAGTATATACCATTTCCTATTGCTCAGATGAGACTGTGTTAGCGTATATGCTTATTGTTATTATATCATACTATGCATATCTGTTGGGTATCCGCTGAGCTTATGGACTCACACCGTTGCCATTACTTTTTGATTTCAGGTTGATATCTGTCAGGAGGGTCCGAGTCGCCAGTCCCGTGCTTGTGTCTACGTTCGATTTGGGTTTTATCTACTATTTTCTGGTTTAGGACCATATTATGTTTTATTTCCTTGCACTGGATTTATCGTGAACTTGTGGTATGGGATTTGAATTATGATATTGTACTTTTGAGTCCTATGTTGGACTATGTGTGTGGTTTTGCTGCGTTCCTGCCCCCTGGCAGCTCAGGTAAGTTCGTATTTTGGATTTACGCTTATATCATCATATGTATATGTTATTTTGCTTGGATTTGGGGTCTGAGACCCATATAAACTGCGTGGTTGTGATATACAGGTTATGTGTATGTGTAAATTGTCCGTCGGACAGGGGAGGTGCTGTCCGATTTTCTATTGGATCAGCGGCTCCTAGGTCTCGGGGCGTGACAATTTTGATAAAATTACAGACTTATATTTTCCTTTTTATTATTATTTGAGTATAAATATGTTTTTTAAATAAATATTATTTTGAATATACAAAACATATGAAAAAAGAAAAATAGAAGGGTTTATTCAATCTAAAAAAAATATGATAGATTTATTACTAATATTTAAAATTAAAACTCAGAAAATATTATAATTGAAATTTTAAATAAAAAATCAATCAAATTTTTACTAGAAGATTAAATAATTTAATAATTTTATCAATTGCAAAAAAATTATTATTAAAACTTGATATAAAAATTAAATTAATATTTTTGTATCTCAAAAATTAGAAAACTAAATTTTATATAAAAATTTATTTTTAAAAATTAATATTTTATTTTTTAAAAAAAATTAATCTCATCATTGTTAGTTCCAAGTACGAATGAAAATGGATAAGAAATTTTGTCACGACCCCAGAGGC
Source organism: Boesenbergia rotunda (assembly GCA_024364735.1). Classification (NCBI taxonomy): domain Eukaryota; kingdom Viridiplantae; phylum Streptophyta; class Magnoliopsida; order Zingiberales; family Zingiberaceae; genus Boesenbergia; species Boesenbergia rotunda. The sequence goes on from JAGFNQ010000409.1 coordinate 115,022, forward strand.
ACATACTTTCTTGAAAATTGGGTAACATCTCCCCTATACGGCGGACAATATGGGGCATTTATACATACATCACCAAATAAAAGATGGCTCGGCCATCATAATTGTAATATGAAAACACAACCATGCAGTTTTATATCAACCAAAAGATAACGGGTGGCTCAGTTACCTTAAACATAAAAGAAACTAAATCCAAAGAGAACTCAAACGTCTCTGATATCGACAAACAAACTGATAACAAATAAGAGGCGACTTTATCAAGTATTGAAAACAAAACAACTATACCCAATACGGAAAAGTAACTCAACTCTGGGGACTGACAACTGGATCCTCTCCTGGCTCCAAGAAACGTAACTACCTTCTATCTGAAACAAAAAGGGAAAGCAGGGTGGTGAGTCCGGATGGACTCTGCGGGTATATGATTAGACAATAAGCATGACATAATAAAAAGATATAACAAGTAGAGAATCCAATAGGGTACAGTCCATAAGGAATATAGGAACCTAAACATGCATAACATAAGTAAAACGACATGGTATAAAATCCGAATATCAACTAAGCATGTATAAAACAACACAACAACAGTAAACCCAAGATATACATGCATATCAAACAAGTGCAACAACCATAGCTCATATAAATGCAACAATCACAGGAAAAATGCATAAACGAAATACGTATGCACATAATGCAATGACATGTGTCACCCCTGACGCCAGTTAAGCCGTCAACACATCACATCTGTGTGACCAAGTGGATAGAGCTGTGACAACTATACGCACTCCAACAACAAATACCACATAAGGTGTAGTTGAGTGGACAGGATGCTGGGGAGTCCACACTCCAGACCCCGGTACATAGGGGGAGCTATCAACAGCTACAATATCCCTCGAAAAATAACGGTGAGGGTGTCACTATTTGGCATAACAGGACAGATGCTCGCACTCTAACAACTACCATGACAACAAGTGATTGAGTGAATCGAGCAACAATATGGCTAACGACAGCTTAACCAAATGTAAGTCCAACAGTCGTTAGTATGCAACATGCAAGTATAGTGCATGCTATACGATGCACGAACAACCGGAGAAACAACGATGCAATAAAATCCAACGAGTATACGATGCATCAATACAACCAACCAAAAATCGCAAACCAACGATTATGCACTTACACTAATAGGTAGGATATTTCTAATGTCAAATAAACCTATCTGTGTTTAATGGACTTCTAAGTACTCGCATACAAGCGGAACTTTACAGAACAGAAAACCAACAAAGGACTGTACAGATACGAATTTGGAATACTCGAAGATCAACGAAGAATAAGTATCAACGGCGATGTTAAAATAACAAGCAACAAGAAATAAGGTCAAGCAACCTACTAGACATAATATAGTCATACTTTAAGGTAAAATGAACTATTCGAGTACAAAGGAGAAGTACCCGCCTTTATTATAGAAGTTCGTGAACGAAGAGGACCTTCCGAAATTAACCAAACGAATCCAAAATCAAGGTCCTGTATAAATGATAATGTTTAAGCTATCGCAACAAAGAAACATTTAACAACAACTTACTACGAACATAAAATAAATCCTGCTAAGTACTGATCACTAATAAATCTTAATTAGCAGTTATTTCCCTTTTAAACCCAAATCATGGGCTAATGTATATGAAACAGTACACGAAAGGCAAAATCGACGTCCCAATCTGATCATATTAGAGTTGCAACCCAAACTGCAATTAACTGTGCTCAAGGTCAGATTAACAAACCACACACCTATACAACTTTCTAAACCCACAAATGAAACTATCGATCTGAGGCAACTTCAAATTTGGGAGTTACTCTCATGTGAAGTAAAACACGTGTATGTAATTGCTAGCAACAGAAGACTTTTGTCACCGGTTCATGCAATTGATTCATCACATTAATTTGGACAGAAAAATAGAAAAATTGATTAAACAACAAACACAATAAATACCACTATATATGGACCTTTTATGAGGAGACAAGAACTGACCTAGTTACCATAAATCTATTTCCCTACAGAAGACCCAAATTCATCGTAGATCTTAAACCTTACCTGCCAAGTGATTGACGTTTCCAATCCTCTCCGGCAGTGGATCAAGGAGCAAAATTGCCAACCCTAAATTTTTGCACAGTGAGCAAGGCACACAACAAGAAAGGGAGGAAGAAGAAAATTAGAAGAGGATGGTGGTCGACAACGTCACCTTCGCGTGTCGAAGAAAGGCTTCGGTTCCTTGTTTTCTTTGACCTTCCCCGATTAGATTCGGCAACTCAACAAGAAGGATGAAGAAATAGAGTCCGGTAGTCGCGAGAGGCAAAGGCACGAAGAGGGAACCGAAGAGAGGAGAGGCGCTCAGCGCAGGCGCCGGCAACGGCTTCGCGTGCAGTGAAATCGCCGAAGGTCATCGGCGGTTTATCAGCGTCAAGGAGAGGGAGTCGGGGAAAAGAAACGGGGAGAACTTAGGAAGTTAGGGCTTTTCAGGGGATTTAAATAATGATTTGCCTTTTATAATAAAGCCCTCTAACTTTGATTAATCCAAACAAGGCCCCTATGTTTCAAATTTTCCTTTTTAACCCTTTAAAAATCCGGTATCTAACAAATTTTATTTGAATATTAAAAATATTAAAGGCCTAATTATTTTTTTCTGCCTAGGGCCTCAAGTAACCTTAAGATGGCCCTAGCCATAACTCCACCACCTTAGACTTTTTGTCAGGACTCGGCCCTGGATTTCAATCTGGTGTCAGGTTCTAAGTTTTTCAATCTTACACACTCGGTAACAAGATTAGATAACTACAACTTAACTTTAAGATATTTATCATTCATTAAAATTTGAGTTTGATTGCTTAATTTGATTGTTAGTGTCTATTCAGGATGGATGGTACGCCGGACTTGATTGATGAGCGGACTCAGAAGCGCTCCTTAATCCTTAAATAGTTAGTAGTCCCTCTGGAATATTATATTAATTTGATTATGAATAAAATATAAAAGGGAAAAAATTGATATTATTTTGAAAATTAAATATTATTTGAAAGGAAAATAAATCTAATATCAAAAAGAGATTTTGAGTAAAAAGAAATTTTTCTCCCACCTTATAAAAGACGTCTCTCACTCTCTCTTGTGATACGAGAATTGTGTGAAAACTTCAATCAATTCGTGAGAAAATTTAAAGGAGTTGGCTACATTTTGTCCATCGGTTAATTCGAAGAATTTGTGAGAAATATCATGGTATTGAAAGAATTTCTACAACCTGCAAATCTAAGACACAAAATCAAGATTCAAAAGGTTTTTTTTTAATGATTCTAATCTCTTTTATAGAATTAAAAAAATATTATAATGTTTGCATATTTAATTATAAAAGAATCTGTAAAAATTTTATAATAAAATTAAATCATTTATTCCATCTAAACAAAATTTGTTTTGTTGTGAAAAATATTAAAAGTCATTTAATTTAATTTTTCACACCTTTTCTTGCACATCCAATACAAAATCAAACAAAAAGATCTTGTGTGCTAGTATAATTTATAAATTATTCAGAATATTAATCAAGATATGGATATGGATTGCTTATGTTATAATTGTTGGAGTTGTAAGAAGATGAAAAGGACACCCCTTTCTTTTCATCATCCAACCCATTCACATCCTCCATTAATGAAGGTAGAGGAAGAAACTTCTTCCTCTTATAAATTGCATCCAAGGTCATGAGCAATGGAGGTCAATAGAGAGGATGAACAAGGAGGTACGTCTAAGTCAATGGAGATCATGCGAGATAAGTTGTTTGTGAGGTCTATGCAAGGTCAAAGAGAAAGGGTTCGTCCCATGTATATAACGTCTCTGTGCAAGGTTTGTCCGGGTCACAAGAGGAAAAAGATGTTATTGCGAAGAACATTCAAGATTGGTTCGTCCAATTACAGAAGAGGGATTTGGTTTATGAACCTTGAGAGACAGTTCGTTTTTCATGATCGTTTCTCGCCGACGGCAAATTCTCCAAGTCTTCTCCTATTTCTTCTCCAAGATCACTGTGAGTTCATATTTACAAAATTTGTTTTTGAAATTTATGCTTTAGAAATAGCAATAATACTATTAGAGCTTGGTTCGGAGAAGAAGAATCGAGTAATTGCGATTTGCGATTTTCTAAATAAAATTGTGAGCCTACGACTATTTCCCACGCCAGTGCATAGGCGACTGCGTCGCAGGCAGAGCCAAATCATAGGGGCATGCCTGCGACTGCATCTTGAGTCGGCGCTGCAACGCCTGTGGCCGGTGAGCGCCGACGATTACTGTGGTCGACGACCTTGTGTTCGTCACGATAGTGATTTTTTTTAATCGATTGATTTTTAGTTTAATCGATTAAGTAATCGAGATTAAAAAAACGACCAAGCACAGTATAATTTTTTATAAATCAAAAGAAAAAATACTTTTTTTTGACACTGTGCATGTAGTTTTTTTAATATTTTCATTGCTTTATTTGAGTTTTGTTTCTTTTAATTAATATATGTGAAAATTACTTGAGCTTAGACTTGAGTTTGATATATACTTGGACTTGAATAATTGATTCAATCAGATCAGGATCTAATTTAAATCATTAATTAGTTTAATCAGATAATAGGCAAGTTCAAACCATCTGTTGGTTTAACCAGATTAGATTGGTCCAATAATATCGGGTTTTGGTTCAAAACATTTGTTGGTTTAACCAGATCAGTTTGATTCAATCAGGTCGGATCTGGTTCAAACCATTGGTTGGTTTAACCATACTAATTTGGTCCAAATTATAACCAGTCTAATTTGTTTGATCAAAAAGATTGCCTTAAACTTAAATGGGCTTAAATTAAACAATAACAACAAGACATCCAATTAGATCAATTCTAATGAGAACAAAGGAATAAGCAAATACTTGAGATCTAATATCCAAATCGGTCGATCCAGTGTGTTAGTCAACTGGAGCTTCTCAAATAAAGAAAATTTATTTTTCTTAATGTGTGTTTGTTCTATGCATATATGTGAATTGAAATAAATCAGATTTGTTATTAGATTGTCAGTTTTGTATTGACAATATTATTTTTTAATTTCATATTTCAAGGATGATATGTATAATGACCCATCTCAATATGTGACGAAATAAGCTGAGGGAGGTGATTGAGGAGATAAAGTAAAATCTAGGATAAAATAGATTGTGTTAACAACTGCATTAATGTTTATCCCAGTGGCAATGATATTAGCTTATCTAGTTTGTTAGAGTATTGTTATTGTTATTGTCATTATGTATGAACAGTATTGACCCATTTAGTTTATGAAAGTCATGTGATTTAGATTATTATTATGTACAAACAATGTCATTTTATGAAAAAAATCATATTATATGTTAACAAATCTTACAAATGATTAGTTCATTTAATGATTAGTTCATTCTTATAAATGATTAGTTCATTCTATGATTAATTCATGTTCAATACAAATGATTTGTTCATTTAATGATTAGTTCATTGATGGGATATATGTAATAGAATTGATCAATGTTGATTAGATTGGATCATACGAATGATGAGTGAAAACGCAGTTACCACTTGATTTTGTAAACCAACTCAAATTTACATTGAGTCAATCATAAATTATGTACATATGATATACACTGAATTGATGAATAATATGTTTATTTATGATAAATCATGACAACTAAGGACATCATAGCTGAACTCAATAAAGGAGAGAAATTATATAGGGATAACTATAAAATATGTATCTCGAATATATATGTTCTTGAGGAACAAGAAGTTCTAGAGGTTGTGAATCAGTTCATAGAAGAACTTGCTAATGGTTCAATGGCACAACATAAACTAGATTTTAATGCCTATAAGGCATGGAAGAAAAAGAACTCCACTACTAAGGGCATATTGATTAGTTCAATGGTAGATGACCTAATATTTGAGTAAGAGTCATTACCATCTGCTTATGCCATCTGGATAGCCCTTAAAGAAAAATGTAGTGAAGTTAGCTTGAGCAAGCTTCGTCAACTGACAATTAAGTTTGACAGTTGTAAAAAGCGTCCCAATGTTATCATGACCCAACATTTAAGAGAAATGGGGAATATGATTCGGGAGCTAAAGGTTGATGGTCATGAGTTGACCGATGAACAACAGGTTCAGATAGTTATTCGTTCCCTTCCTGATTCTTAGGAAATAATAAAACAAAACTTTACTCACGGTGAGAGTATCATGACTTTCGCTGATGTCTTATGTCATATTGAATTGGAGGCGGAGAGAATAGAATTCATAAGGATTTCTAAACAAGCTTTTGTAGCTGAAGGTTATGGATCCAAGAATAAGAAAAGATAGTTCAAAAAAGGAAAAGATAAGGGAAACGAAGCTGGTGCTACTGTTGTGCAAGACCCAATCAAGAAGAAAGAAAAGAAATATGGAAAGAAACCTAAAAGCAAGCTGACTTGCTATAACTGTGGTAAGAAGGGCCACTTTACTCTGGAGTGTACTGAGCCGAAAAAGGTAGATCCATATTTTTCTTCTTTTCATGAGCATTATGTTGCTAGTTCAGTGTTGTTAGCTGATTATTATCCTTTGTGGATTATAGATTCAGGAGCAACGAACTATGTAGCTTATGATCGAGCTACATACGAAGAGTGTCATCGGGTATCAGCTATCAATAAGTGGATATATATGGGAAATAATGTAAGAATTGAAGTCAAAGGAATTAACACTTGCAAACTCAACCTTCGTGGTGGACGTAGCATGATGTCCTGTATGCTTATAAGATTCAACAGAATCTAGTTTCCATTAATAGTCTTCTTGAATTGAGTTATTATATGAACTTTTATAGTCGTTATGTGGAACTAAAAATTAACTCTGTGTTAATTGGATATGGTTATTGTTGGATCGGGTTGGTCCGGCTAGAGGGGGGTGAATAGACGGCTGGCTAATAAAAAGAAATGGAGGAACTCGTCTTTTAAAAAGAAACTTGGTTGCAACTTGGTCGTTGCTTCCAAGACGGTTAAAGCAAAAAAAATCTCCTTGTAGCGGAGAAGCCTTACAACTGAAGCACACTAGACTTTAGAGAAAATTACAAGAATTGAATTATCTAACTCTGAATCTCTAAGCCTATTTATAGGTTGAGTGATATGATCTTGACCGTTGATACAAGATTGAGTTTCATCTTGATCGTAGATCTAAGATTATCTCAACCAGATTTTAAACTCTAATTAAAAGAGATAAATTTTATCAATCGGCTCCTTTGAAAGCACACTTCGATCCGATTGCTTCTTCAAAACTTATCAATCCGATTGCTTCAACGGCTCCTTTGAAATCACACATGTGATTTAAAAAAAGCTTTAATTAAAAGCTTTAATAAAAGCTTTAATCCGATTGCTTCACGTAAGAAGCTGAGATGATCTCCTTTGACCGATCTTTTGACCGAGCATTTAGCTGCATGTAGATGAGGCTTAATCCGAGCAGGTAGAGGTTTTAGAATAAAAGATTATCCTGTACATCCACGTAAAGGAAGTTAAAAGAAAGTAACGTTTACTTAAAAAAAATTAAATTTAACGTTTACTTAAAAAAACAATTAAATTGAAACTTTAATTAAAAGTTTAAATAAAGTTTTAACCAATTTTAATTAAATGAAAATTTACTTAAAAAAACTTTAATTAAATGGAAACTTAAATAAAGTTTTAATATAATTAAAACTTTATTATTTTAATAGCAAGTCAAATGTTGACTTGATAAAAGTCAACTTAGTTGACTTTTAGTCAAACCTTCGATTGGGTGATTTCCGGTCAACCGGAGTTAGGTTCACCCGAACCCGACTCTGGCCTTTCGCCCTTCGAACGTGCTTCCGCCAGGCTTCTCGTCCCTCGGACGTCGCGCACGTCCTTCTTGGTCCACCGGCGTACTCTTCCGCAACTTTCGCGTCCCTCAGATTGCATCGAGCCCGTCGGCTCACTTCCCCGCGCAATCCTTCTCGTCCGCTGCGTCTTACGCTCAACTTCCTCCGTACCTAAGTTCCTGCACACTTAGCAGAGGGATTAAAACCAACAGGACCTAACTTAACTTGGTTGATCACATCAAAACCAACCGGGGCACCAACAGTTATATATGGAATGGTTTCATTGTTTTTGATGTATAATCAGATGTTAATTATGGAAATAATGGTTGTTTTTCAAACATTGCTCTTACTAGCTATGCTGATGTTAATGATGAAGTTTGGCATGCTAGATTGGGACATATAGGATAAGAAAGAATAAATAGGTTAGTCAGAGAGGGTCTGCTCGGCACTCGTGCTAAAGTTGACTTGTCTATATGTGAGCATAGTCTTACTGGAAAAGCAACTATGAAATCATTTGGTAAGGCTATTAGGGATGAATCACCATTGTAATTGATTCATTTGGATAATTGTGGTTTAATGAACGTGAAGGCTAAACATGGAAGTTCTTATTTTATTATATTTATTGATAACTTCATGTGTTTTAGTTATGTGTATTTAATTCTCATAAATCTGAAGCATTAGATTGCTTCAATCATTATTTGAATGAAGTTGAGAATCAATTGGAATGTAAGGTTAAAACATTTTGCACTAACCGTGGAGGTGAATGTTTGTCTGATTAGTTCAAGACAATATATAATGAGAAAGAGATTATTAGACAGCTAACTATCCCTAAAACTCTATAGTAAAATGGAGTTGTTGAAAGAAGAAATCGAACTCTTCTTGAAATAGTTAGATCGATGATAGCTCAAGCTAATTTGCCCATTTCCTATTGGGAAGATGCATTATTAGCTACAACCTATATACTTAACTGAATTCCTTCTAATTCTGTTTCATCTACTCCATATGAACTTTGGACAGACAGAAAATCAAATTTAAGTAATCTGAGACCCTGGGGGTCAACTACTTATATTCATGACAAAACTCACAAATAGGAAAAATTAGGAGCCAAGGGTAGAAAGTGTATCTTGTAAGATATTCTGATACCTCTAAGGGTTATGTTTTCATTAGTGAGCAACAAGATGGAACCATCTCTGAAATAGAGTCACGAGATGCTATTTTTCTCGAAACTGAGTTCCCAACAAGAGGTGAAGTTGATAAATCGTTTCCTCTATTTACAATAGAGGAGGAGGATACTATTCCTTTATCAACAAATCAAGAATCACAGGGGATACCTGAATCTAGTCAACCTAGTAGGAGTGAATTGCCTATGAATGAGTCAGTTTCTCAACAGTCTAATCTACGAAGAAGTAGTCGTCAGATTATTCCTCGGAGAAGGTTTGACATTAAGAATGAGGCATTAATGATTCTCCCAGTTGATGATGAGGAACCTCGAACAGTTGAGGAAGCATTGAAATGCTGAGTTAAGGAGAAATGGAAAGTTACAATGGATGAAAAAATAAAGTCCATGAGAAAGAATCAAGTCTGGGACTTAGTCGATCATCCTCTAGACCGAAAGGATAATAGGAATAAGTGGATTCTCAAAATTAAAGAAAGCGGATGGGTCGATTAATCGACACAAAGCTCATTTAGTTGCAAAAGGATATACCCAAGTAAAAGTATTGATTTTGAAAAGGCATTCTCTACAGTTGTGAAGTTTGTGTCAATCGTGTCATCCTAGCTATAATATCATTTTGACTTAGAATTACATCAAATGGATATAAAACGACTTTCCTTAATGGTAATCTTGATGAAAAATCTATATGACACAGCTAGAAGGTTATATAGCTGAGGGTCAAGAGAATAAAGTATGTAGACTTAAGAAGTTTATGTATAGGCTAAAGCAAGCGTCAAGACAATGGAACATAAGATTCAATGAAGTCATTTTGTCTTATGGGTTCGAAATGATCAATGAGGATCATTGTGTTTACCTAAAGAAGAAAAAAAGGAATGTTTTTCATTTTATCATTATACGTTAATGATATGCTAATAGCTGGAAGTGACTTAAAGAAGTCAAGTTTTAGCTTTCATCGCAATTTGACATAATAGATATATGAGAAGCTGAGAACATCTTAGGAATGCAGATTATTCGGTGTAAATGTCTTTGTTACATTTGGATAAAAGTCTCGATGAGCATGTTGGCAGGTTGAGATTGATCCACTCACATAGATAATCATCTCTGTTTATTAAGTATAAATAGAGGTAAGACTGTTACTTATGGGACAACTTATGTAGCTGTGAATAGAGACATACTCATAAGTTTAAGTCGCCTTGATAATTGTGTCAAGATGAGATCATTTGTATAATGATTGGAGTAAATGAACCCGCCATTTACTAAACCTGTTAAAGGCCAGATGGAAATTCATAACTTGAATTCGGATTAGACATTAGATATGTCTAGATTGAAATCTGTACGATGTTAAATATTTGAGAAAAACATGTGCTCTTTTTGGTAAAGAGGATAACATCCTAGCATGTAATTCATACCACATATGTTATAACGACAATAAGGGTAGTAGAAGAATGGATCCCTGCTTCTCTACTATGTGAGACCCTTGAGATTATAAGTTAATCTCAATCTTACCCTAAGTGACTATTTAACTGTTTACTTGAAGTTCTAATCAGTGTCTTCTATTTTAGTGTGTATCCTATTTGCTATGGATGATTCGGTCTATAGAGCATAACTAGGAAAGCGGCTGATTAGAATGAATAGATTCTAGCTAAAAAGGAAGATTAAAATTAATTTACATCTGTGATACTTATTCAATGGTCGACCAGTTATATTTTTTGTTGAGTATTTAAAAATGTAATTGTGAATAAATGTATTGATTAGAGATGTTGAACATATTCTTGACATAGTTGTCATATGAGGGATTAGAGATGTTCATATTGATGTAAATGTTTAATCTGAGATAAAGACAAGTTATTGATGTCTCAGATTCGTTCTACAAAGCAGCTAAGTTAAGTGTAACAACTTTCTTAGCAGCAATTGCTCAGTGTGCTTGCTGTCGCACGAATCATTTTTCCTGAAGTATGAATTGAATGTTCTTATATGATCTTTGTGACTTTCTTACATAGACTTTGTGACTAGATGACTTATATGGATTGACTTAGACGAGTGGGAGATGTTGAAGTTATAGGAAGATGAAGAGGGCAACCCTTCCTCTTCTTCTTCCAACCCATTTACATCCTCCATTAATGGAGGTAGAGGAAGAGACTTCTTCCTCTTATAAATTGCATCCAAGGTCATGAGAAATGGAGGTCGATAGAGAGGATGAGCAAGGAGGTGTGTCCAAGTCAATGGAGATCGTGCGAGACAAGCTGTGTGCGAGGTCTATGCAAGGTCAAAGAGAAAGGGTTGTCCGTGTATATAACGTCTCTGTGCAAGGTTCGTTCGGGTGCACAAAAGGAAGAAGGGGTTGTTGCGAAGAACATTCAAGATAGTTCGTCCAATTATAGAAGAGGGATTTGGTTTGTGAACCTTGAGAGACGGTTCGTTTTTTCGTGATCGTTTCTCGTCGACGGCAAATTTTCCAAGTCTTCTCCGATTTCTTCTCCAAGATCACTGTGAGTTTATATTTACAGAATTTATTTTTGAAATTTATACTTTAGAAATAGCAACGGTAAGCAAATATGATGATGTATTTTCTTAATGAAAATGTACAAAAGGACCCAAGTATCATATTCTTTTGTATATATATTTTCATCAAATGCGTAATATATGAACGAGAGGTTAATCGATCATATTTTAAAATGGTTAATTCTTAACCAAAAAAATATCTAATTAATTCTCAAAATATTTCATTGTGAACCTAAATATGATGATAATTTAGAAGAAGAGGAGATTGAATTAGAAGAAGGTGAACACTTGGTAATCCAAATAATGCTTTCACTTACTAAGCAAGATCATGATAGAGATCTAGTGATACAACATGTGAATCTCATGAGAAAATTTACTTTCTTGTTCACTGATGGAGGTAGTTAGGGAGGGACATATCTAGGAATCAGAGTTGGTTCTGGGGTGAGCTGAATTTAAAGATGACTTAATTAGTGGATAAGTCTACATAGTGATGGGACGGGTGGGGGGTGGGGCGCAGGAAGGGATAGGGGAGGACTCGAAGTCAGGTGGACGAGGGGCTCAGGAGTCAAGTTGATAGGATCAGCCGCTGGCTCAGACCTGAGGATCTAACCCGACAACGGCAGTCGACGAAGGCCGGATCAGGAGTCCGAGCCAACTGAGCCACTAACGGTCTGGCGACAATACTAGGCATCCCTTAGCTAGGCCACTCAACCGGAAGACCCGAAAGTAGGCTAATTGGATACATTTCCGTGACCCCCGGCTCATGGCGTACCCTGCGATATTACACTCGACCCGTCCGATATCAGTCGGGCTAACCGGTCGGCAATCGGTCTCTGGACCGGTCCTTCCTTACGCCACCTCCATTCCAGGACGCCATATGTACAACCATGACGCGGGGGTCAGTGCCAGCCTTACCCATTTATAGCGCACGTCGCGGATATCCCACTGACCCTGTACCACTGTGCTGCCCGAGAACCCCGTGCCATGCTGCGGCACCGATCGGTGCTCTCCCATGAGCTGACAAGCACCATACCCCTATCTCATGAAGGTACCGATAAGTAATTGACGTAAACAGGGGTTGTCAGCTCCCCCGGCTATATAAACCCCTCCCTTCCTCATTCCGCAGGTATGCGCAATCGTGCTCTCGTCTCCTACTATTCCTTTTGCTCTATTATATTCCTATGGATACTGACTTGACCGTCGGAGGCCTGACCGGGGATCTTCCCCGGCCGGTTTGCTAACGATCATTTTCCTCGCAGATCAGAGTCGGCCTCAGCAGCTCGTGGCGCTCGAGGATACCATCTCGCTCTTGGGGGACTCTACCTCGCTTCGCGACAAAATCACATAGGTAATAATTTTATTAGCTGGATTAGAGTCCAAGACAATCCAGTTTAAAGTAGCTCTCTCGTAAAAGTGGATCTATGATTTTAGATTTGAGAGGCCACATAAGTATTATATAATAATGACCTTCTTAAATCTTCAAAAAGATATAATATATATTTAGTTGAAAGGTAAAAAATAAACAGAAAAATAAAATTCAGTCATTCAAATGATTAGAGTATCTAAAAAAATTACTATTAGACCAACTATACATATTTATTTTAAAAGGAGCCAAATAATAAATCCACCCTTGCTCTCTCGAGGTAGTTTTGAGCTTCTTGTCCTTGAAGAAATGGTGGGCAGACCTAAATTGTATTGCTTCCTTGGTCATATTTCTTCTGATGAATAGATAAGAATAACAAAATAAAATCCAATAAAAAGACCTTAACAATGCTCTTTTGGTCGACATTTGTAATATGATGATAATAACAATAATAATAATAATACATTATTTTTAGTTTTTTATGACACGTAAGAAGTTATGTAGCCCTAAACCTTTTGCCAAAGAAGAGGGGAAAATGCTCAGCTTACTTTATCATTGTTTGAGAAGAAGTTGAAAGGGATGGAATGATCTTTCACCTCTTTGAGAAATTCAATATTTAACCGATTTAATCTATCCAACATGTCCTATTATTTTGTTTATATTAGATAAACTAACGGGCTTTATATTTCCCTAGTTGTTTATTGAATAAATTCAAAACACAACTTATGCAAGTCGATCTCCAAAATATTTATTTTTAATGGGATTCAAATTCTGATTTTCTTAATTGTTTCTCTAAGTATTTTATCACTATATCAACACATCCAAGGAGGTAACTAGCTAGTATGATAACCTATATTTTTTCAAGTATCAGATAAAATACTTCAACTATAAACATGAGAAGAAAAATTACAACGACATAGCAAAATTGATTTTTCACTTTAAATTTACTGGCTCTTATCTTCAAATCTCTCAGTTCTTGATGTTTAATTTTTCTTTTCCTCTGGCCCTTCAATTGATAACTAAGATATTTAAAGTTCGAATCTCAACTACGATGCATCGTAGGAGATTTTCTCTCCCGTAAAAATGAGTCTAAGAATACTAACCATTTAGTTAGGCCTCCATGAACGAGACCCAACGGGTCACCTCTAGGATTCTTAATGTACATGGCTTCCAACACAGGCATTATCCAATTCACGATCTCTACATGCATCTAGCCATAAGATGAATTAGCCAACTAAACTGGTGTTAAGAAGGGCTACTAACCCTGGTTAACTGATGCATATCTACCCAATCCAAATCGAGAAAGCAAGTTAAAATCCTTTCTTTTTCTTGTGTGAGTTCTTAAACAAATGCAGTGATGGAGAATAAAAGGATTTTAACTTAAGGAAAGAAAAGAAAATAAAGTAGTAGTAAATGGATTCCCCCTTCTTTTGCATGACGAATGGATTCTTCACCTTAACAAAACCTCGTCCATTATTCCCATCCGAGGAAAGCATTTAGTGCTGAGATATTTTAGAAACTAATAGTGATGTTGCTTACGTTGTTTTAGTAGATAAGGCTCGTACAAGAGTGTTGTTTTTATCGGTGTTCTAAAAGGTGGCCTCTAGGATCGTCTAGGTCCCACCTAGGCGGTGGGCGGTTGCTCATCACTCCACCTTTTGTAAACGCGATGCCTCTAAATGTCACCATATCAATCGGCCACCTAGGCAACTTGATAGGCGCCACGTATGCACGTATGCAGGGGTGACTAATTTTTTTTATTTTACAAAAGTCTACTGAATCGATTGATCGATTGATTAAATATTGTCAATCGATTGACAGAAGTTTCGCGAGAAATCGTCAATTGAATACTGCCAATCTATTGGCAGGAGTTTCGGGAGAAACAGAAGTCTGCCAATCGATTGAACGTTGTCAAACGATTGGCTAATCAATTGGCTTCAATTTTCTGAGAAACAAAAGTTTACAAATCGATTAGTCAATCGATTGAATACTGGTCTAACACTATCAATTGATAAGGAAAAAATATTCTGCCTAAGCACCAAGGCGCTAGGCGGCGGGTGACCGCCCGCATATCACCTAGTATTTTTTAGAACAGTGAATTTTACAGAAAGATAAAAAAGATCAACAATTTACCAAAAGGCGTACCTAAGAATTGGTATTTACCAAAATGCGTATCATGGTTTCATTGTTACCAAAGGGCGCACATATTTTAGTAAACTTCCTCTTATACCCCTACTGTCAAGTACTGCATGCATTTCTCTTTCTCTTTCTCTTTCTCTTTCTCATTCTCAGTAACGAATTCCGAGACGGACCATAAAGAGATGTTCCTTTATATTTTGATTTTTATATTATGGAACCTTTCTCAAAATAAAAAAATATTTAAATTAATTAAAATATTTTTATTAAATTAAAACTAAAAGAACATATCAGACTCACATTGGGCCTGAAATGAAAACATTTCAGGCCCAACGTGCCCAATATTAAGGGTCTTTTCTCGAATCTTTGTTATTACATTTTAACACCTTGAAGAAGTCCAAATAAACAGTGGATAGCAAATTTGAACTCCTTGTAACCTCAAAAATCCACGGGAACTGAAATTTTTACAATCGGAGCTCTCTAAGTCAATCAATGAGTTTTGACCAAAACCCACTGATTGACCTAGAGAGCTCCGATTGTAAAAATTTTAATTCCCGTGGATTTCTGAGGTTACAAGGAGTTCAAATTTGCTATCCATTATTTATTTGGACTTCTTCAAGGTGTTAAAATGTAATAACAAAGAATCGAGAAAAGACCCTTAATATTGGGTACTTGGGCCTGAAATGTTTCCATTTCAGGCCCAATATGAGCCTGAAATATTTCCATTTCAGGCCCAATCAGTGAGTTTTGGTCAAAACCCACTGATTGACCTAGAGAGCTCCGATTGTAAAAATTTCAGTTCCCATGGATTTCTGAGGTTACAAAGAGTTCAAATTTTTTTTTTTAAAGGAAAAGAAGCATCTTATTCCTTTGAAAAGAACACTATATTAGAAGGGGGACCAAACCTGACCTTCTAATATAGATATACAAGATTCACTTGATTTACATGTATTCCAAGGAAATACAAGTAAAGAAATAACTGGCTAAGCAATTAAGCAGTTCTCTCTTTTGAGTCACACACAAAAGTTGGACAGCATTCCAAACCAAAAGAGTTTACTCATACGTCTTCAAATCCCTTGAGCTGTTAAAACCATTTTTAACAGATGATTGATGTCCATAGCAATAGCAGAAATCAGCAGCTATACAGTATGGGAAAACCTGCAAAAATTTTCAGAAACTCTGCTTTAACTAGGCACCATATCAGAGGAAGCATTAAAAGGAAAAATTTCCCCATCAAGCAATAGGACTATTTGAAATTCGCTGAAGATATTACTCAACATCTTTTCCAAAATCGATTGTTACCGTCCTCTTTCCTAATCCAGGAAGCTATTGAAACATTTCTTAATAGTCTGAATTAATATCACAACAGAGATACATATAACTCCAGCTGGCACTCTGAATTGGAAAATTTAGCTCTATCAAGCTGACAAACAAGTATGAAAGGACATCATATCACAAGAAAACCAATAAGACCCATGGCACAATGGAATTTTCAGACAGCTGGAGACTTGGCCCAGAAAGAGATGCTGATACCCATAGCAATAGCAGAAATCGGCAGCTAAACATATATGGTAACTTTGCTTTAAAATATCAAAAGCATTAAAAGGAAGCAATTCACTTCTCTAATTGCAAGATAATTTGACATCATAACAATCCCTATAGCAAGTCTTCTATCAATGGGCAAATTAAGCCAAAAATGAATAACAAGGTAATAGGACTCCTTGAAATTTCACTGAAGAGTTTACTCAACATCTTTTCAGAAAATCTACATTAACCTTTAGGTACTGCAGCTGGAAACTTGGCACAAAGAAATATTTAAAGGAGCAATTCATATAACTTTCTCTATTTGCATGCAAAATATCTGGCACCATATCCGAGCTTCCTATGTAATTGACAACTTTTATAAATCTTTAGCTTATAGAGATAACCTGCAGCCTCTTGAAACCTTTTAAACTTGTACCAAGAAAGCCAAACATATCGCCAACTAGCAAAAGAAATATGCTAGGTTCTCTTTGATTAGTAAATGACCATATTGTCACCAACCAAAGCTTTTAATTAGCAGATTGACATTTTTGATACATTCAAAATGCTGATAAAATCAAACTCTCTCAGGAAAATGGCAAAACTCCTCATAATGAAAGCATCCAATTAAAATACCGAGAACTCCACGTAAACTTCTACAGATACTAAACAAGGGAATCCCATCAATCTTCGCATAAACAGATATATCATACTTCTGGGCAAAGTAAGAAAAACAACATCCAAGACAGAATAGCCCATTTATCAATAGCAGTCACCACCACCACGATACAATAAGATTTGCTATTACCTTCAAAAGAACTGAGGGATAAAATGAGTACTGAGGAAAGCCATAGAATATATTCTGCAGCACACTATAAAGCTGAATTTGGGAAAGGATTATCAGTTAATTTCACAGGAGAGCTTGCAGATATCAATTATCGACATGGCAAGAGCCAGATAAAGAGTTTTTTGCTTAAAAGCAACCTGAACATTACAGTAATTATCAAGACAACTCCTTACAAAATAAAGAATCAAATTTATATTCTATCATTATACTTGCCAAATGACTGAAAGAAGAAGATAAACGAGATTAGTGGCTAGATTTGACATAACCAACAGTTCAAAGGACAGAGAGCAGAGATATCAGCTTACAGACTTTTTTGCAATACGAATATATGGCATAAGCAATCTATCCAGCTTGCAAATACCATTAAGCATTTTATCAAACTCAACCGCAGTCCATATCTTCTCTTCAGGAAATTTAAAGGCTAGATTTGCCAAATAATCTGCTGCTGAATTAGCTTCCCTGTAAACATGAGAGATCCAGATCTGATATTGACCTAAATAGCCTTTGATTTTAGTAATCAAGTTTCGGCAGTTCCAGGGCATTGAAGATGATTGCAAAATCTTCAAAGCCACTAAGGAATCTGATTCTAACCAAATAGGGGTGTAATCATTGCAAATACATAATTCCAGACCCATCAAAATCGCAGTTAGCTCAGCCTTTACATTTGAAGCCTCACCAATAGGACCAAACTTTGCTTTCATGACGTGACCCATATAATTTCTAACAATTACACCATAAGAAGCTGGGCCTGGATTACCCCTAGAGCATCCATCAGTATTAACCTTAAATACTCCAAATTTCTGCAGTCTCCATCTCACCATTATAATAGAAGAAATCACACTGTTATCTACTTGGAAACCCAAATTTTTAACTACCTTGCTATATCCCTTGCATTGAGGCCTCTTAATTAGATTTGCTGTATTTGCTAGCTGAAGATAAGAGAGAACATTCCATATAATCTTTTTTGCAGATGGTCTAACACCTTTGTGCTTCGCAATATTTCTGGCACCCCAAAGATACCAAAAGATCAAAAAGGGAGTTGCCTCTTTTACATGCCCAATACTAGACCAAGTAGCTCCCACTCTCCAATTCATTAAAAATTGATATCTATCCACACCAAATAATTGTGAAAAATGCCTCCAAACCTCCATAGCAATCGGACCCGTGAGAAAGCAATGATCCCAAGATTCTTCCTCGTCACAGCATTGACATTTAGAAGCTAATGCCACTCCCCTTTGTTTTAAGATTTCATCTAACGGCAATCTCTTTCTCAAAAAGCGCCAGCTAAAAATAGATATGCTAGGAGAAATAATTTTACTCCAACACCCTTTCCAAATCTCTTCTGGCTGCTGGGCAATTCTAATGTAGTTCCAAGCCGTTTTCAAAGTGAATTACCATTCATAGATGGTTTCCAGTAGATGGTATCACAGCAGTTTGAAATATAATCTAATGAGGTCACATTTCCATACAACATTGGAGCCGCAATTTGTGTGATCTCCTTCACAATTTTAACTGAGACCATGTCTTGCAACTTGGGTAAATTCCAATCGTGGTTTATATTAAAGTCAGCTACTTTGATATTTGGATTTTCCACCACTTCACATACTTGAAATAGAGGTCCTTGGTCTAACCACGTATCATACCAAAAACTCATCTCTCCATTACCAATAATCCATCCAATTCCTTCCTCAGCTAATCTTCTGATCTTTAACAGCCTACGCCAACAGGGTGACGCCCTCCAATTAGCCGAAACCACAATTGGATGGGATGATCTACAATACATTTTTAGTAAAAAGGTAGCCCATGGTGTACCTTGCTCCCGGAATCTGAACCATAACTTCATAGCAGTGGCTGTGGCAATATCCGCTAATTTCCTAATCCCCAAATCTCCTTCTAATTTTGGTTTGCAAATTTCAGACCATGCAATCCAATGAATTCTCCTTTTAGAATTTGTCATTCCCCAGAAAAAATTAGCAAAGATCATTTCAATTTGATGTTGAACAGATATAGGAGGAAGTAGAACCTGCAAAGTATAAAATAGTATTGAGATTAAAACACTTTGTATGAGCAACAGACGACCCCCGTAAGACAATCTTTGAATGTTCCATCCCATAAATCTTTTTCTGATTTTATCTATTAAGAATTGAAAGTGGACAGCTTTTCTATTACCAGCAACTATAGGAACTCCCAGATAGCTAATGGGATGTTGTCCTTCCTTAAAACCGGTAATTGAGGCTATTAATCCTCTTCTGCTACTTGAAATACTTTTGGCAGGGAAAAATTGACTTTTACCAGGATTAATTTGTTGGCCCGAAGATATCTCATAATCTTCTAGAAACTTCTTGACCCTCCTTACATTGTTAGTAGCCCCATTCAATAGAATCATCACATCATCAGCATAAGCCAAATGAGACACTTTAACATCACAACCCACTTTAAAATAAAGCTGTGGAGTTTTAGCAAACATATTATCTAAGCCTCTGGATAGGAATTCCGCGGCAATAACAAAGAGAAGTGGAGAAATAGGGTCGCCCTGTCTCAACCCTCTCTTAGAGTGGAAAAAACCTGATAAATGTCCATTAATTTTGACAGAAAACCAACATTCAGTAATACATCTTTTAATGAGTCCAATAACAGTAGCTGAGAAACCAAAAGCCTCCATGACTTTGAAAAGAAAAGACCATTGCACTCTATCGAATGCTTTGGCCATATCCAACTTCAAGATTAAATTGTCACCCCTGACATGGTAATTCAGTTTATGATTAATCTCTTATGCCAATAATATATTATCAGAAATCAACCTGCCTGAAACAAAACCACTCTGTGTTGGTGAGATGATTTTATCCATAATTTTGCTAAATCTAGAAGATAGTAATTTGGAAATAATCTTGTTTGATACATTGCACAAACTAATTGGCCTGAAGTCTTTCCATTGCTGAACATTATCCATTTTTGGTATTAAAATTATTGTAGTAGCCGCCATACACTTTGGCATAGAGCTACCATGGAAAAAATCTAGGACTGCTTCCAATATATCCTCCTTGATAATCTCCCAACAAGTTCTATAAAACTGAACAGAAAATCCATCCGGACCCGCTGTGCTATCCATAGACATACCCCAAATAGTGCTCTTTATTTCCTCCATATCCGGAAGCTTGGAGATATTAGTATTTTCACCTGCATTGATCAAAGTTGGGATGTGATTACAATTAACATCTTCGCAATTATAAATCTCACCAGTTAATACTTTCAGGCCCAACGTGCCCAATATTAAAGATCTTTTCTTGGTTCTTCATTATTATATTTTAACACCTCGGAGAAGTCCAAATAAACAATGGATAGCAAATTTGAACTCCTTGTAACCTCAGAAATCCACAGGAACTGAAATTTTTATAATTGGAGCTCTCTAGGTCAATCAGTAGGTTTTTACACATTAGGCCTTTTAGGGTCATTGGGCCTGAAATGTTTCCATTTCAGGCCCAACGTGCCTAATATTAAAGGTTTTTTCTCAGTTCTTCATTATTATATTTTAACACCTCGGAGAAGTCCAAATAAACAATGGATAGCAAATTTGAACTCCTTGTAACCTCAAAAATCCACGGGAACTGAAATTTTTACAATCGGAGCTCTCTAGGTCAATCAGTGGGTTTTGGTCAAAACCCACTGATTGACCTAGAGAGCTCCGATTGTAAAAATTTCAGTTCCCGTGGATTTCTGAGGTTACAAGGAGTTCAAATTTGCTATCCATTATTTATTTAGACTTCTCCGAGGTATTAAAATGAATAATGAAGAACCGAGAAGAAATCACACATTAGGCCTTTTAGGGTCAAAACCTACTGATTGACCTAGAGAGCTCCGATTGTAAAAATGTCAGTTCCCGTGGATTTATGAGGTTACAAGGAGTTCAAATTTGCTATCCATTGTTTATTTGGACTTCTCCGTGTAATAATGAAGAACCGAGAAAAAATCACACATTAGGCCTTTTAGGGTCATTGGGCCTGAAATGGAAACATTTCAGGCCCAACGTGCCCATTTCAGGCCCAACGTGCCCAATATTAAAGGTCTTTTCTCGATTCTTTGTTATTACATTTTAACACCTTGAAGAAGTCCAAATAAACAATGGATAACAAATTTGAACTCTTTGTAACCTCAGAAATCCATGGGAATTGAAATTTTTACAATCGGAGCTCTCTAGGTCAATCAGTGGGTTTTGGTCCTCTCTAGGTCAATCAGTGGGTTTTGGTCAAAACCCACTGATTGACCTAGAGAGCTCCGATTGTAAAAATTTCAGTTCCCGTGGATTTCTGAGGTTACAAGGAGTTCAAATATGCTATCCATTGTTTATTTGGACTTCTCTGAGGTGTTAAAATGTAATAATGAAGAACCGAGAAGATATCACACATTAGGCCTTTTAGGGTCAAAACCCACTGATTGACCTAGAGAGCTCCGATTGTAAAAATTTCAATTCCCGTGGATTCCTGAGGTTACAAGGAGTTCAAATTTGCTATCCATTGTTTATTTGGACTTCTTCATGGTGTTAATATGTAATAACAAAGAATCGAGAAAAGACCCTTAATATTGGGCACGTTGGGCCTAAAATATTTCCATTTTAGGCCCATGTTGGGCCTGAAATGGAAATATTTCAGGCCCAATGTGAGTCTGATATGTTCTTTTAGTTTTAATTTAATAAAAATATTTTAATTAATTTAAATATTTTTTTGTTTTGAAGGTTCCATAATATAAAATTCAAAATATAAAGGAACATCTCTTTATGGTTCATCTCGGAATTTGTTACTGAGAATGTGAAAGAGAAAGAGAAAGAGAAAGAGAAATGCATGCAGTACTTGACAGTAGGGGTATAAGAGGATGTTTACTAAAATATGTGTGTCCTTTGGTAACAATGAAATCATGGTACGTCTTTTGGTAAATACCAATTCTTAGGTACGCCTTTTGGTAAATTGTCGTAAAAAGATTGGTAGAGATATCTTACCTAAGATACAAATAAATCATTGAAATGGCGAACTAAAGTTTTTAAAAAAGGTTCTATGAGATCTACAATCAAGCAAACGCGTTAACAAAAGATAAAATGTTAAGACGAATATGTAAACATAATAAGAAATGATAATATTAAAGAAAGTCAAACTTGAACATTTTTAAAAATATTTTTAAGAAATATTTAAGATGGTATAGATATGTACGTAGATGAGTAATAGATACTTTAATTAAGTGATGTGAGATGATAATAAATATATATATATTAATCAAAGAAAAGAAAAATTAAAGATGACTTAATAACCAATTAGAAAATATGATTAACTTCATTTTAATATAAATAATAATATAATAGAGGATCCAATTCAATAATATAGGAGAATCAATATAACTGATGACGTGGGATAAAGACTTGACTGTAAGGCTACGTTTGGTAGGGGGTAATGTAATCGGGTCTGTAATGTAATCATATTTGTAATGTAATGTAATGTAATCTTGATTACATTGTTATGTTTGGTAATGAGTTGTATGTAATCTTTGATAACCATTACAAGTTGGATTCTTTTGTTTGGTGAGGGTTAATTCATCCTGTAATGTAATCAAGATTGACGATCGACGACCGCCGCCGGTCGGTCGGTGACCATCGACCAGCTGACGGCCGCCGGCCGCCGGCGGCGACCGACGACCAACGACCGTCGACCAGCTGGCGACGACCAACGACCGACGACCAACGACCGTCGACCAGCTGGCGACGACCAACGACCGACGACCTCGACCAACGACTGACGACCAACGACCAACGACCTCGACCAACAGCTGGCGGCGGCGGGGCGGTCGCCGGCCGGCGGCGGCGGTCGCCGGCCGGCGGCGGCGGTCGCCGGCCGGCGGCGACGGCGGTCGCCGGCCGGCGGCGGCGGTGGCCGGCCGGCGGCGGTGGCCGGCCGGCGGCGACGGTGGCCGGCCGGCGGCGGCGGTGGCCGGCCGCCGGGGCGGCGGTGGCGGCCGCCGGCGGCGGCGGTGGCCGGCCGCCGGCGGCGGCGGTCGCCGGCCGCGGCGGCGGCGGTCGCCGGCCGCCGGCGGCGGCGGCGGTCGCCGGCCGCCGGCGACGGCGGTCGCCGGCCGCCGGCGGCGGCGGTCGCCGGCCGCCGGCGGCGGCGGTCGCCGGCCGCCGGCGGCGGCGGTCGCCGGCCGCCGGCGGCGGTCGCGGCGGCGGCGGTCGCCGGCCGCCGGCGGCGGTCGCCGGCCGCCGGCGGCGGCGGCGGTCGCCGGCCGGCGGCGGCGGCGGTGGCCCGGCCGGCGGCGGCGGCGGTGGCCGGCCGGCGGCGGCGGCGGTGGCCGGCCGGCGCGCGGCGGTGGCCGGCGGCGGCGGCGGTGGCCGGCCGGCGGCGGGCGGTCGCCGGCCGGCGGCGGCGGCGGTCGCCGGCCGGCGGCGGCGGCGGTCGCCGGCCGGCGGCGGCGGCGGTCGCCGGCCGGCGGCGGCGGCGGTCGCCGGCCGGCGGCGGCGGCGGTCGCCGGCCGGCGGCGGCGGTCGCCGGCCGGCGGCGGCGGCGGTCGCCGGCCCGGCGGCGGCGGCGGTCGCCGGCCGGCGGCGGCGGCGGTCGCCGGCCGGCGGCGGCGGCGGTCGCCGGCCGGCGGCGGCGGCGGTCGCCGGCCGGCGGCGGCGGCGGTCGCCGGCCGGCGGCGGCGGTCGCCGGCCGGCGGCGGCGGCGGTCGCCGGCCGGCGGCGGCGGCGGTCGCCGGCCGGCGGCGGCGGCGGTCGCCGGCCGGCGGCGGCGGCGGTCGCCGGCCGGCGGCGGCGGCGGTCGCCGGCCGGCGGCGGGGCCGGCCGGCGGCGGCGGCGGTGGCCGGCCGGCGGCGGCGGCGGTGGCCGGCCGGCGGCGGCGGCGGTGGCCGGCCGGCGCGGCGGCGGTGGCCGGCCGGCGCGGCGGCGGTGGCCGGCCGGCGGCGGCGGCGGTGGCCGGCCGGCGGCGGCGGTCGCCGGCCGGCGGCGGCGGTCGCCGGCCGGCGGGGCGCGGCGGCGGCGGGTCGCCGGCCGGCGGCGGCGGTCGCCGGCCGGCGGCGGCGGTCGCCGGCCGGCGGCGGCGGTCGCCGGCCGGCGGCGGCGGTCGCCGGCCGGCGGCGGCGGTCGCCGGCCGGCGGCGGCGGTCGCCGGCCGGCGGCGGCGGTCGCCGGCCGGGCGGCGGCGCGGCGGGCGGGGTCGCCGGCCGGCGGCGGCGGTCGCCGGCCGGCGGCGGCGGTCGCCGGCCGGCGGCGGCGGTCGCCGGCCGGCGGCGGCGGTCGCCGGCCGGCGGCGGTCGCCGGCCGGCGCGGCGGTCGCCGGCCGGCGCGGTCGCCGGCCGGCGCCGGTCGCCGGCCGGCGGCGGTCGCCGGCCGGCCCCCGGCGGCGGGGTCGCCCGGCCGGCGGCGGCGGTCGCCGGCCGGCCGGCGGCGGTCGCCGGCCGGCGGCGGCGGTCGCCGGCCCGGTCGCCGGCCGGCGGCGCGGGCCCGGTCGCCGGGGGGCGGCGGCGGCGGCCGACCGGCGAACCGTCGACGACCGACGACCGTCGCCACCCGGCCGATGACTTTACAAGCTGTAATGTAATCTAGATTACGGAGGTTTTGTTTTGTAATCCAGATTATAAATAATCAACCTCTTTTGTAATCGAGATTACATTACATTACAATTTTAAAGTTATTCCAAACAAAGGATTACACCCTACTAAACGCAGCCTAAGTGTTGTTATTGAGAGGATAAATTGTATACGCATCTAAACTAAGTAGTGAAGTGGTACTTATAAGAAGCCTTTGGTGCTCATAAGCCACTCCATATTGAAATTATACACGCGATCACATTTCCTTGTGGCACAAACTAGAGACGACTCCTCTTGACTCGACAATGTAACTACCATTGTAGTGAACATATTTGATGGGTTTTAATTAATTACCTAAGTTGCAAATGAAGGCATCTCAATGTGCATGGTTTTTATTGTAGCTAGTTTTTTTTTAAAAATAATTTAGATATCCAACTCTTATAATCAACTAATTTTAGAGATGACTAATTTGGTTTCACACAAATTTTACACCAACCATTAAGGTAAATCAAAAAACGTATATGGGTCATATAGATGATCCCACATCACAAGTAATTCAAACTTTTCAATTGTAATGTGTCCCGGATGAAATTCGAATCCTCTTACCATCACATCTTGACCCGAGGGCATGGTTCTTAGGGTGCATTTGGTTGGGGTGATCCTTGATAATCATGATTATCTATCTAAGGTTATCAACGAAAATCTTGTTTGGTTTACATAATCAGCGATTCCCAAGTAATAATCGATGTCCGACACGTCAGCAAAAGAGACTTGCAATTCGGAATCGAAAAACCTTAGGAAAATGAGATTTTTCTTGATCCCGAGGTTATGAAATTTATGATTCCAAAATTATCCTCTAATATTTGTATTTAAGACGAAAATATTCATTACAATTTATTAAATTCCAGAAGTATTGTTCGCGGCTGAGGACCGATAACGACGGCTGGTAATCACGGCCGGCGACCGGCGCCGACGTCGACGGCCGGCGACCGACGCCGACGGTCGGCGACCGACGCGACGGCCGGCGACCGACGCCGACGACCGGCGACCGGCAACGGCCGTCGATGGTCGGTGACCGGCCACCGCCGGCGATGGCCGACGACCGGTGACAACGGCTGACGATCGACACCAATAGCCGGCCGGCGGCCGGTGTTGGATACCGACTGCCGACGTGGACACCGACGGTCGACATCGACGTCGACACTAATGAATATTTTTTAAATTTAATATTTTAATTAAAATTTTAATAAATTAAATAAATTCAATTTAAAATTTAATAAAATTATCTAAACAAATTCTAAAGGGTAATACGGTAAAATATTATATTATGTTATAAACTATTACCTCCAAACAAATAAGATTTTATTTGATTATCTAAATTGAACAAAACAACTTCAGATTATATTTTATTCCTTATTACCTTGGTTATGTGATTACCAAATAATCACATAACTAAGATTATATATGATAACTTGAACTAAACTCATCCTAAATTATTATAATGAATGGATAACAAACGGAATCTAAGTATACATCCAACGTTGCTTAGATCATCAGAGTATCAAATCTTCCTCATTTCACTTTTTGGGGTACATTGTTCCTTAATATAAAAAAAACAAATATATATACTCTTCAAATAGAAGTCTCGTGCTAATGAAACAATCCATATCCAAAACTTTACTTGTTAAAACAATATTGAGCAAAGGGCCAAAGTGAGATGAGCAGTGAGACATGGTATCTTCACTAGTGCGCAAAGAGGGGCTCCCTCTTCTCCCTTCTCTTTGCGTTTGAGTCCTCCTCTTCTCGGAAAAGGAAACTATAAATGATATTCAATGGCCTAGATCAGGCCATCAAAGAATGCATGGTTGTTATCGACTTTTGAGGGATTCCCTTGGCGGCCGGAGGGAAACTTCTGTGAGATCGAATCGGTCGTCCGAGGTTGAAAAAAACTCGTTAATTATTTTTTGAGGGATTCCCTAAGCCAATAAAATTTCACTCTTCACTCATTAATAGGGTTGTAATTGAATCATATACTTATGAACAAACTTGATGTTTGATTTAATAAACAAGTTTAACACCAGTGAGCTTGCCTCGTACGAATAATTTATGAATAAACTTATTTATTAACTTATATAAATTTTAATTATCAAAAATAATATATTTTAAAAATAAAAAAATAGTATATATTTTATGAATAGATAAAAATTTAACATAAATTATAAGAATAACATCAATAGTTGAGCTTGATTTTAATCTTGAACAATATTCATAAAATCATATTTATGATAAGTAAATACATAAATTTGAACATAGCTAAACTTGACTTAGCTCGACTAGTTTACATTCCCGCATAGAGATCACATCACCCCTTATGCTTGAACAAAGGACAAAAGCCAACCACATTTGCCCTCCTTCCTTATACCCACTGTTTTTAAAAGGATCCAAATCTAAAGATTTTATTCACAAGACCACTAACCCTAACAAAATTCAATTCCCATTACCTCACTCACACATTGTTCTCCCCACATTTTACTAATCTCATATTCCTAGACCAACATTAGCCACTCTCTATATAAGAGCTCCATCCCTCCTTGTCATTCCCACCACAATTTCAGTCTCTTGATTCGCCACCGATCATGTCGAGAGATCCACTTGTAGTTGGCAACATTGTGGGCGACGTGTTGGACCCGTTTGTTCGGTCCGCTTCGCTCAAAGTACTCTACAATGGCAAAGAGCTGATATGTGGGTCGGAGCTCAAGCCATCGGTGGTGGCTAACCAGCCGAGGGTCGAAATCAAAGGGCATGGCTCTAGGGCTTATTACACTCTTGTGAGTGTATTTCTCCACTCAAGTAGGTCAAGTTACATTGAGTTTACTGACCTTGATGATGATGTGGTGTTCAGGTGATGGTGGATCCTGATTCACCAAGCCCCAGCAATCCAACCAAGCGGGAATACCTCCATTGGTAACATCACTTTCATAAAATTTCAATGCAAATTTCAAATAGGACAACATTCCTTTTTATTGGAATAGTTAAATTGTCAAAATGTAGAAATTGTGATTTATAACTGCTATAACATTCAACTTGTATATTGTAGTAGCTATAAACTATAGCGGCTACGACACGAACATTTTAATTCTAATAACTATGAATCTTTGTTACCACACAAAAGTATTTTTAGAAAAAATGAGATGAAATATCCTTTTGATAATAAATAATAAATGAAAAAGAATACCAATATGACTATTCTAATAAAAACGAGTATCCTTTTAATTTTTGCCTAAATATATTTACCTATCTAAAACTGATGGATTAGGATCTGATAAATTCCCTTAAATGTTGCCATAGGTTGGTGACTGATGTCCCAGAAACATCAAATGCAACTAATGGTGAGTAGGAAAGCAATGCTAAGGCCTAAGAGTGCATATTTCTCACCTTTTGCCAAAGGAGTGAACTCTGATGTTAAGATTGATGTTCATTAGTTGCAGGAAATGAGATTGTAGTCTACGAGAGTCCCCGGCCAATCGCGGGAATCCATCGGCTTGTGCTCATGCTGTTTCGGCAATCCATCCGGCAAACTATTGATGCACCAGGATGGAGGCAAAACTTCAACACCAGAGATTTCACAGCAGTCTACAACCTCGGCGATCCAGTGACTGCAGTGTTCTTCAACTGCCAAAGGGAGAACGGATGTGGTGGAAGAAGGCATGTATAGAAACTAGCTAGTATCTGCTATTGAGTTGGATACCGGATACTGATCGTATGACCTTCTCCAGTGTTCATCTCTCACATGACTCTTTTGTTTGATTGATGAATAGGTACCAAGCTGTCAGTGGATGGATGAAGTGATCTTTCTTCCAACTGCAATTGTTTGAAGATAGTTGAAGATGACCTCACTGCAACAATGCAAAATGTGCAATATTTTTTTCTCAATTACATAAAACATACTGTGAGATGTGCACTCTCAGTATTTCCTAAATACTGTTCATGAGTGTGTTTACATTTACCTGTTCAACTGTGTAACTGCAAATGAATGTTGGAAATGCTTCAGCATAGAATCTTTAGGAAGGTTGACTTAAACATGTAATCTGTGACATCTG